>LN891025.1:284216-303430 GCA_900010015.1 Tuber aestivum | reverse complement strand
AGCCAGGTGGATGAATGACTTCGCCATTGTGGTCAAGTCACTCGGCCACCTGCAGGGTTCTTACTTCTACCAATGAGAGCTCAATTAAAACTGTGGACAAGTCACTCATCCACCTGGCTACGAATTTTACTGTTTCTGACCACCCAAGGGATAGCGTCTTGGATCGTCGTGGCAAGCCTTGCCTCCATTTCATCCAGTCTTTTCGTAAACTTTTCCTCAACGTGGCGATCGTAGAAAATGAACTCCAATGCAACCTTATCGATCTGTTTAGCCTCAGGTCATGTAGCAAAAACGTTACGGATAGCATACCCCTGTCAGAACTATTCCTAAAAACCATCTCATCCATGCACGGGTATCTCGGATTGCATCATTGATTGGTTGCAAACTCTTTTCCAAACTCTTGTCCCAACCCTCCTGCAATCTGTTTGCCAACTTATTGAGTCTATCGTCTATTGAAGTATCAAAAGACTCAAAAGACTGGGAGAGAGTTAGAACATTGCAAACTTGAGGAATCAGTTTTTTATCATCAACATTACCGTCTCCAACTTTGTAACCCGGTTAGCCAAATTTTGCATCCCGGGTTCGTTCTCAGATCTGTTCTCGTCGGTTGAGTACTCCTGTCCAGCCACATCTTAAGTACTTATGTGTATTACTTGCCAAACACAATTGATTAGCAGACCTGGAAGCGCATAGGTTGAAAGGTATGACGAGTAGGGTGAACGGGACCAAAAGCGTGTAGCTGAGCAGGCCTCAAACGAAACACAGGAGGTTTATGAGCAAGCAGTGAACGGGCAATCCGATAAGTCAACATCCTGATGAGCGTTCGTTCAAGTGAGGTGTATTGGTGGGGAGGATGAGAAGCAAACACCCTACCAGTGACAGAACCCCCCTATATGCACCTCAAATCCAGCTACCCGGCTGTTCTCTATACTATTCCATTTAAGGAAGGTGCCAGGAACAGGGTTTCTCTTACCCGGGGATTGAGAGGATCATGGACTGGATGCCAGTACTTGTACTGTACTCGAGTACGGTATTACAATACGACTACCAGCAAAACTCGGACCCTCCCTACCAAATATCATATCTAGCTTGGTGGAAAATTCATTGTCGCTCTGTCCAAAAAAGGCTGTCCCTTTGTGGGTTTCCTGAGGAGCCACAACTTGGTGGACGGTTATCTCTTGTCAGCCTCATAAAAGAAATTATACGACTTCAGAGTGCATACGGAACCTCTGGTAGGGAGCTCAAAAACTAACTCCAGGAGTCTCTTTACGGCCTCAAAATACCACTTCGAGGCACTTTGGAGCATCATTCTTTGATCAGTCGAGTAATAACACCGGTACCTGCATCTCGTGGAACTTGAAACAAACAAACCACCACTCACCCACTACCTACTATGCTCAGATCCTCTCCGCCGTTGTTCGGGATACGAGTAAAGTCCTCGTCTGACACAGTATGATAGACTACCCGGTACGAGCGAGTAACTTTATCCAAAAATAGGGCGAGCGCCACACAACCACCCTACCAGCAACATACCGCCGGTCTCATTCTCCGGTATGCCAGTGATATTTTACTGGCATGCTTGGCATAAGCAAGTATGGGGAGGGAGGCTCATGGGGTCTCTCACCCAGAGATCTCACTGCAATACTAGACAGTAAATGGAGGAATATTACGATCCCCTCCGGCCAGTTCTGCCTGGGAAGTTATTGCGATATTCGACCCTTCTGTTACTATCATGCTTGCTAAAATGTGCGCGCACTGTACTATTATTCCTGGCCCGGTAGAAAGCCCCAGGGGGGCAATGGGAATGCAGGTACAGTCCGGTAACCGTACCGCAACATCTCGCAAAAGGAATATCACCTTGCTTGCTTAGTCATGGCTCGAATCCACTGCTATGAGTTGCTGCCTTCACATCGTTGCAACGACTGCAGGAAAAAAGTCTCTCCTGGAACCCCTCACGAGCCAGCCAGAGCAATCAGCCCGCTCGTGTTAACCCACAGCATCACGCAAAACCATCCATAAGAAACATTCCCGCCGATTCTTGGTATGACAGCGGTACTCACAATAACAGAACATACAGAGAGAGAGGAAGAAAACAGAAGGGAAAAAAAGTCCTGACGTTACCCCTCTACCTGTCCAAAAAGCCAGTCTCAGTATTCCCAGGCATGGAAGCATGCACTGCAAGTAGTCGTAACACAGGTATTACGGATGCAACTGGTGGGTAAGAAATATCACAGGCTACGGCATGTTTGGGAGAGAGGAAGTTCCATAACCCTAATGACACACGGGCTCTGCAGCAGGGGGGTATGCCATATGTGAGGGGGAGGTGGGGCTGTCCACGAGCTAATAATTATGACGGTCGCTGCAGGTTTGTGGATTGTGGGTGGGTGGGATGCAGGTACGGTACAGTACGCTCAGGTGAGGGGCTGGTACCTGCGTTTTTTTGTGGGGGAAAAGAAAGAAAGAAAAAGAACTCTCTCTTTTGTTTCATTTTTTGAGCCCGTTGTTCCGTGAGGGGAAGTACCGTACGGTAGAGAGGCCGGGGGGGGTCCGGCTGGGGGATGCGATGGGATCGCCGGTGTGATATTATGCTGTATGATACCGGTACCGGTATTGTGATTTTGGGTGGTTCCAGAGCATTCCCAGTGTGCTGCGCATGAGTAAGCAGTTGCTTCATACTTGTACCTAAGGCGACCCACCCCCACAAGTAACACCCATCCCACACGCTAGGGGCACCTGCACGGTATTCGAAATCGAAAAAGTTGAACATTACTCGTGGCTTATCTTGATGTTTCATGTGATCCTGGCACACACATAAACAGTTGATTTACCATTACTGTACTTGTACCTTACCCTAGGGTACTTGTATGATACCCCCTTTATGATAAAATCTCCTAACCCTGACCTCCCCTTAATAGACAGAATTCTCACAGTGTTGGCAGAATCGCAATAAAACTCTGATATCATACTCTTATCTTCACTTACAAAATGCACGGATATCACTTGCTAACACCATAAAGTAACCCAATGCAACTTCCCGTGTTTAACCTGTTACTAAAAGTATCATATCATACATACCAACTTTTAACTTTTGATAACCCTACCGGTACTACGGTAGACGGTTCCTAATCTCCTCTTACTAATACCGTATCCTGAACCCGAATGATGCCGCTTATGCATATGATATGATACTACGGTGTAATTCCTACGATACGATGGCCTGCTGCGACAAACCCCTCGTTCTTCTCATTCCCCCCCCCCTTCTTTGCTATCATAGTCACACACAGCCACTTCTCCCCATCCCCCCACTCCCTCTTTCTCCCGGTATGATACCCAAACACCCTGATGTCGTGTGTCATATGGTAGTCTATCGTGTGTCGCGTGCTCACTGTCACCGGCTGCAAGTACCACATCCATCCTGACACCCCCCAAGCCCAAGCCAAGAACCCTACTAGTACGAGTACAGTACGAGTACGGTACTTGAGTGCCCGCCAATCCATAATCCCTCTCAAACAAAATACCGATGGGGTAGATTAAACACAAGTACTCGAGTACATAGGATATCGTGCCTTTGCCACCACAAGTACCCGCCACCCTCTTAATTACAGAGAGCAATAAAGAATAGCCCAAGCGTAGCAATAGTGCAAAAGTTTCCCCAACAGGTCACGGCGCATCAAGATGCCCCCCCCATCCATACCCTTAATGCCTTTGGTAAGAAAATATCCAGGGTCAATCTAAGCTACTGGCCGTCTACCGCGCCAAAGCTACCGGCCGCGCACAGGCTACTGGCAGGCCAAGGGGTAACAAGCCCAAATCGCTTCCTAGCCAGATTCCCCAATCATCCCTTCCACAGTGCCGATGCCCGTATCGCACTGCTCGCAATGTTTCCATGATTGTGATCAGTAACAATATATCTCACTCCAGGCCGCGTAATCCCCCGGCGGGTAATTTGAATGAATTGGGCGGTACTCGTGTTCGCCGGCGCGGGGAAGTCGGGAGGTGGGTTTGAATACACTGTACGGGACTACGAGTACGATATGACGTTAAACCGCTTCCCGGAATCGACTCGCGATTTATTGGACATCTGCGGTTTCACTTGAAATCCGTGTTGGCATGATACACCATACGATACTATGCCCCCTCTATTAGCAACCGTCAACCCCAGCACCGTTGTGCCGAGTGAGCACCGATGATCTCGTTGTGCGGGGGCACGGATACCGTGTGATGCCAATGAAGCATTCTTTTAAATCCATTTGTGCATCCGGTCATAGTGTCAAGGAATTATGGCAGTCTAAGACGCCCAGGGCCATCGGACACGGGCAGACCGCCTTTCTCTCTAGACCGGGAGGAAGGTTTATGATTTGTAAAATCAATCATACAGAACCCGTATCTTATCGACCGCAATGGCGACGGTGTGAGGTGCATCGCCATGGCGTTCGGTATCATCCCAGCAAAGCTGTCCTATCATGCGGGTAATACTGCTTGAGGCGACATCCGGTCGCGATATGAAACAGCACAAGGGAGGACTTTTTTTTTTTTCCCCCATCCCTTTTCTCTTTTCTGGAAAACTCCTCAGTCGCCCTGGCAAAGTATATCCGGAGCCCAGGAAGGGGAGGAAGCCTTCCATATGTGTTGCGAATGACAAACGCGGTAGAAAAGGGAAGGTTCGGTCACCCACATATCAATAGGAATGTGGGTATTCTAGGGTGGAGAGGCCGGCACCATTGCGTATGGATCTCGTTTGGAAAGGTCGATGTCCCACCAGTCAAGCAATGGAAACCAGATCTAACAGTCGATCCGTCGCTGGCCGTTTTGCAGCACTTGTGACTGTGGAACTACTGTACCGGTAGCCTGTCTGCTGTCAAGAACGGGGCACTGCGGTGCCACAGCGGCGCAGCCCACGGGTAAATTTACTCGAGTACAGTACTTGGAAGGAAGGAAGGAGGAGCAGAAGACTTTGACGCTAGAGCCGGGGCTGGCTGGGGAAACGGCAAATGCGTGGAGAGCTTTACTGTAACAGGCTTGGAGAACCCCGAACGAGGCGTTGCCCTCCGTCACTGTACCGGTATTTCACACCCCTTTTCAGTCGTGTGATGGACGACCGGGGTAGCGGGAGGAGGTTTGATGTTACTCGAGTACCGTAGTATGGTGCCGCACTCCGGTATTGTCAAGGACCCCTGGAGCCGGAATGGAAGGACCTTCGTTCTGGCTTAGCAGTGGCACTGTACGAGTACACGTACTAGTACTCGTACTCGAGTGCTGTACTCAAGTCGCCGGAATGAAGTCGCGTTTCCTGTCGGGGTATAATGCATCTTGGCGTAGCAATGGGGCTAGTTTCATAGGCAGCATTCAATGTACCGGATGCGAGTATCATAGAGTACTGAAGATGGGTCAGACATTTGCAAAAGAGTTGCTACCGGTATCTCATATGGTATGCTCTTTCATGTCTTGGAGGCTCATGGCTAATAAAATAATAAATATATGAAAATGAATTATAAGAGGAGAAGGAGTGCGATCACTGTTTTCAAAGGGAAATCAATGACAAGACTACTCTTCTCCGGCACTTCAAATTTTGCTTATGAAACAGCACCCATTACCATGCCAAGATACATTATACGAGTACTTCAAACGAAAACGCGACTTCAATCCGGCGACTTGAGTACGGTGTGCTGATTTGTCGGTCTTGGTCACATTACGGGTTAATATCTTGGCAGGTGTCCGTTATATTGTATAACCGCTTTCCCAAAGGGCTCAAAAGTGATTAGCGTGTCCCAGACATTCGCCTTATCCCTACCAATGGGTTGACCCGCCTCTAAACCCCAATACCTCGATGAAAACCCGGGATACTCCTGTCCCCACGATTGATGCGCAGAGAATCATCCACTACGGCACATCACCCGATGGAACAGCAATTTTCATGGGGGCGCTGGTTTATCCTTCGGGGGGGTACAGCTACCGTAAGCAATATATTCTTCTCAAAGAACCCACCCAGGCTGCGGGTGTTCCCCAACATGCCGGTGCCGGCGGGCACCGTCCCCAATGAGACATGTGCGGGAAAACAGGGATAGAAGTGTGTGCACATCTGAGCCCCAATACCCATCCAAAACATACCCCACAAGGTTGTTTTCGGGTACCGGAACTCGAGCGCTCGAGTGCTTCTCGCAATTATTTCCTGGAGTGCATGTTCTCTGGGATTAATGGAACCTTTAATGGAACCTTGAGTAGGGGGTTTGAATACCGGTGCGGGTACCGTACGGTACAAGTGTGATACGAGTACTGTACTCGTATATAGTGGATCCGGGGCACCAGTGGTATTCAGAGTTAAAAACGTAGCAAAAACCCAGCTTACCTTACTGTTTCATGTAAACTTGGCATGCGCAGAAATGGTTAATTTACTGTTACTTAACTTTGCCTTGCCATACCGTACCTCCCCCCCCCCAGTACGGTATCATGGATAGGGAAAGGTCTGGAGGTCCATAACTGGTACCAAACTCAGTTTAATGCTATACAAGTACAAGTGCCAGGGGAGATGTTTTTGTACAAGACAGGGATTATTTCGCTGGTTTACCTAAATTAACTGTACGAAAGCATTATCCCTGGCACTTGTACTGTACAGCCTTGCCTTATCTGACATGACACATGATATGGGGAGAAATTTTTGAAGAATTGAAGATGAATTCTAAAAAAAAATTACAGCACACCCTAGAAATTATATACTCCCACGAGCACTAAGGAGTCGGATCTTGACTTTGACTTCTTTTGTTAACAAATACAGGGATCTTGTAATCTCTGTGAGATTTGTCATAACCTCTATGCTTTATCTTCAGTTTCATTGGGGCATTTAGATATGATACCTAAAACATAGGGATGCTATTGGCTAATACCGGAGAGTAATCTTACGCAACTTCCCGCATTTTACTCGTTTCTGGTACTGAAAAATGATCCTTTTAACTCTGAATACCGCTACTGGTTGGCTGATAGGAAAAAGGTGAAAAGGTCACAGGGGTTGTCGGCGAGTAACCTGCGGCGTCGGCTGCTGGCGCACACACACACATACGGTACCTCTCTCCAAAAATTTCCTCTTTGGAGGTCCCGACCTCGCTCCGAGCCATGAAATCAGTACTCGAGTACCCGTTGTGGAAATGTATGTAGCAATCCATCCGCGAATCTGGTTGTCGTCGTCGTCACCACCCAGTGCAACCCGGGAAACACACTCTCCCCTTGATGGTTGTCCGCTGCGGGTGCCAGTGGGGTAGTCTATGCCAGACATAACCGGTGACCTCCTAAGTCTTCCCGGTATCGGATACGCTACAACACTTCTTGCCTGCTTCGAGTACTCGAGTACACCAGCGCAGCAGCACACGCTACGGTTTCTCCTGTGTCTCGCGAGCACATTCCTCAACGCGCAGCATTGGAAACACCTCGAGGAGCAAGTGGATAAGGGAAGAGGAGGAGGGTACCGGCACCGTGCGCGCCCAGAGCCGTCTCGTTTTGCTTTTGCATTCGTGTGCGCCTCACTGTATCATGGCTGCGTTTCGATGCTGGGAAACCTCCCTTTTCGATTCCGATGCAAGCTTATCTATCGGTAGCAGTGCTCCCTTGCCCTTAGCCCCCACCACCCCCTTCCATCGGTACTTGTGCGAGTATAATACGGTAATGTATCATACTCGAGTACTTGTACCGGTATCCCGCGAGAGGGTCTTTGCGGGTTCCTGAAGGGCTTGGCGCAATGTTTGCCTGTTGCGGACAACTATTTACCGGTGCCCGAGCACAGGCCCTCCCCAAGGGGATTCGCCATCTCCTGTGATGAGACGTGAGCCCTAACCTCGCCCCTGCGAGAAGTTGGCATTGGCCGAGATCCGGATGTGGTAGTAATCCTTCCAACACCCTTTCCTTCTACTTCGGGCCATATAATATGTTACTTATTCATCCCCCTGTCTGTCTCTCCGTTGGATCCACATTCGTTCCCCTCTCCTTCTATAATAATACCGGCACCGCATTGCATTTCGTCATCTGTAGCTTCTCGCACTCCCTTGGCTCTCGTTGCTCTGGCTTTTCTGTTTGTTTCTGCTTGGCCTTTTTCTTTTTTTTTCTTCTCGCCGATTGTGTCCCCTTCGAACGGCCAGGAGCTGTCTGTCAATCACTTGTTACTGCTTATTATAGGTCTAGATAAATCCTAGCGCCTTCTTTCTCCCCCCCCAGCATCATGCCCAATTGAAGGGAAGGGTACACGACAGAAGATTTACTGCCCACACACTTGAAAGCAGATACCGGTTATATATACAACACCATTAGCCACCCTTCCCTTTCTTCAAAAAAAAAAAACTTCCCAGCTAGACCTCCCACACGGACATCCCCTGGAAAGACTGTCACCTTCCCTCGCACCCTTATCTGCTCAGCTGGCAACCCCTCTCGCTGGCTCGACTCTCTACCCTAACTTTTGGTTGTTTGTTTTTGGTTCTTTGATTATCATTGGCCATCGGGGTATTGGCACTTATAGGGGGGGGGGGAAGACAGGCTGTTGGAGCTTAGACTGTTGGAAAAAGGGAGTTTAAGGGACAGTGACCGAGAAACTCCAGCCCATAAACACCCACACAACAAAGCAACTGGGGGAACGCCGATACACACTGTGGAGATGCAAATGCGGAGGATGCTCCTCGGTCTGGTTGCCTTGATTTCGGCGGTGAGCTCGGCTGCTGTGATGCCAAGGAACGGACGTGGAGGTGGTGGAAAGCTGTCTCGTCCCGCATTTTCCAAACTGGCTCGTCAGGAGCCCGAAGATACAAAATACTTTCGTAAGTTTTTCTTTGGAGATCGTTCCCTTGCTATCGAGGTGCTGACATTTCGTCCGGTTTCAGATGAACCTGGGTTTGTTGCCTCGCCACCGAATACCCCCGCATTCCCGTTACCTCGCGCAGATGTGACTAACCCTGGATTCGACAGCAACACCGACTTGACAGGGCATTATGATGAGAGGTAAGTCCACTTCAGCCAAAGCCGGTTCCTGGTCAAAGGGGGGGGGGGGGGCTAAATCCGACTGTAGATTCTTCTCGGGGGTTGTCGACTACGATGCACGACTGGATACGCTCAAGCATATGGTGCGAGCATGGCTTCTCACGACAGCTAAGGAGGGGATAGAGACATGGATAGCTCATGGCACACTCCTTGGGTGGTGGTGGAACGGTCAAGTCAGTACCCGGAACCCCGGTGGAGCCGCCGGCAATCACTAAAGTTATGGCAGATTCTTCCGTGGGATTGGGATCTCGATGTTCAGATGTCCGCCGACACGCTGACCATGATTGGCGACAAGTACAACATGACCCGACACAAGTACGTTTCGGAGGATGGCCTGGTGGTGCGTGAATACCTGCTGGATGTGAATCCGTGGATTTGGCAAAGGGTTAGGGGGGACGGAATGAATGTTATTGACGCGAGGTGGATCGATGTCCGAAACGGGTTATACATTGATATCACGGGCATTGCGGAAACCCAGCCCGACTCGATGCCCAAAATTCTCAATTGCAAGAATTATCACCGCTACCACGTAAGCATCCGAAACACCGATCAAGGTCAACGGGGGGGGAAGGCTCGCACATGGCCGTGCACGTCCTCCTCACCAAGATTCCAAACGCACTCGACTAATTGGATTGCTACAGGTCAACGATATCTGGCCGCTCCGTGACACCACATTCGAAGGCGCTCCCGCGAAAATTCCGTACAGCTTTGACGAAATTCTCATCGCGGAGTACAGGTCCAAAGCACTGGTTGTGACTGAGTACGAAGGGTATGCTTACCCCGCTGCCCCGTGTCTTATCCCGAAAAGATCCGCTGACATTACGTCCCACATAGTCACCGGTGGAACACCAAAAGCAAGACTTGGGATCTAGCCAACGATGCCCCAGCCGGTCCGGAAGCGGAGCGATTGAGCAACCATATCCGGGAACCCGAGAGGTATTACAGCGTCGAATCGGGTGGTTTCTTCTACAACGTCTTCCGCTTGCTGCATTGGTGGTGATCTCTGACTGGTGTTCACGTGCATTCTGGGGGACGCAAGGGGAAGGAGGTTCTTGTACATGCTTTCTAGGGTCATCTTGTGAATATTGGCGTTGCATTAGATTGTATATTTGGGGTGGATTCTAGGGGCTAGGGGATGGATGGAATGGGGGGGTTCCCCGTATGACACCGCGTCGATACTTTCCTTTCTCTTGATCTGCTTCTTTTGGTCTACGCTTTCATTTTGGATTACTAGCAGAGGTATCATCTTTTTTTTTCCTTTCCCCTTTTTAAAACTGGTTCATGGGGCGTTACGCTGCTTTTTCCGCAGATTTTTTTCTTTTCCCTCAAACTTGTTCGCATTGGTCTCGGTTGGGTTTTTTCTCTTACAAAACGCTCGTTATTGGCGCTCTTTTACTTTGGGCGTTGAACTCTTTATTTTCATTTTTCAGGGTCTTGGAATCATTCCAGCGCCGGTTAATTCATAGATGGGGTAGGATAGGTAGGGTAGGGGATGGGAAGGAAGTGGGGAGAAGGAAAGACGGATGAGGAAACGAGAGTGTTTATAGGTAGATATGTTGGGGGGAGAGAGGATAGAATTTAATGGTTAGACACCAGTCTTGTGTTTTTTGTTTTTGAGCTGTGGTATTACATTATAGGTGATGCTCTTGCTGAATAGTCTCGGTACTGTGTTATCATAGCACTGTACCATTGGGATGCTTATAAAAATGGGGGGAGAAGAATGGTACGCATCCCAAACCGTGTTACTTTACGCTTTCCGCTCAATATATTCTGAAGCTGTAAGAAATTTGAAGAATTGATGGTATCATATGATACCGTCCAGAATTCTTTCCCCGAGTGCCCACGCATCAACAGGCTGCTGGCTGCTCGTGATACGCCCTGACATTTTTACCCTCTGGGTGAGGGCGAGGCCGCGATTATATAAGCAGGACAGCCTGAGGACTTGTCAGCGACTTTGAACCTTCCACCACCAACCTGTCGGGTGGCCTGCAGGTGTATGTACGAGTACCGGTACAAGTACTCGTACTGTACCGTGCCTGTGTCATAAAACTCGTTACCGTACGGCAGTGTACTCGCACAGTACCGGTACTCGAGTACAGTACAGTACATGCAGCCCAGGTCAAACATGTATCACCGCCCAACCACGGGTAGGGTATCCAGCCATCCCTCCCTCCCTCCCTCCCGCCCTCCGCAGTTGCGTGCAGATATGATACAATACTCGTACTGTGTGTATCATCCAGAAGCATGGACTACGGTACGGTACTGTGTGGTTCCGCTACCAATCAACCGGATTTTTTCAGCCGTCGACAATGGCTTCTCACGTGCTCCACACTTTTGTTCGAGTCCGACATTGTATTTATATTCCCGAGAAGTTTCTCTCTCCATCATGGTATCCCCACCGATTTGACTTTGACTTTGAATTTGAATTGGGGTTTTTTATAATTTGTTTTGTGTTGATGTGATATATAATATTATACAGTAGATTAGGGTTCCGATGGGTGGGTGCCTTTTGGGTACTTCTGGGGAAATGGTCTGCGAGTGAGTGCACCACGCTGTGTTATCGTAATGCGGGGATGGTACTGGGCCGTATCACATCATAAGTCAGTCTATATGTAGTACCGTATTGTATGTACCCCCCTCCACGTCGGACCAGTTCCGTGAGGAGGCTAGATAGATGCTCATGTGTGCGCGGTGTGTTGCCATTCAATGATCGAAATGGAAGGTGCGGATCTTCTCATTCACCTTCTACCTCAACGGAGTATCTATCATACGGTAGGGCACGGTACAGTAAGTTACATCACTGTACTAGCACGGCAATCTCAAACACGGAATTCCAAAAGGAACCATTGCAAGAAGTGATGTTGTGCGTTATTGTACTGTACTCGTACAAGTACCGTAGGGAATTGTCTCTCTTTCCTCACAAAATGTCCTATAATAATTATATGGATGAAGACCGCACCCGTCTCGCTTTCTACATTTGGAGCACGGCAGCGGAAGACAGCGACAGGTTTGTCTCGGCAGAGATGGAAAACACTCGTTATGATACCATGATAGAGGGTGCCCGTTTATTATTAACTTGTGTGATACCCGGTATACAAGTGCGAGTATGGTATCATCATACCCAATTCATGGAGGAACCCCCGCACAGGAATCCGAAAGGGATTCAATTCAATTCACAAGAACGAACGAACGAACGAACGAACGAGTCTCGGCATTGTTCCCCGCGGCTGAAATCCACATGATCGGTCCCTCAAAGCCGTGATTCCCCACGATTTATGCTATGATATGATACGACAGGCCATTATTTCTCGATTTCGGCACAACACTGTGCTGGTACCATACAATACAATACACAGGATGGAGAAGAAGAAACTGGCAAAACTACGGTCCGGTATTCACTGTGGTATGATATGAATTCCTATGGAAAAGAAAAAAATCAAAAAATCCTTTTCCTGATCGTGGCTGTTGTTAATGGTCCTGGATGTATATCATACCATATATCGTAGGAATTTCGGGTTTTTTCCTGTAGTGACCACAATCTATCGATCTACCGGTAGGGAGCCTTTTTTCTTTCTTTTTTTTTTCTTTTCCCCCTTCTACAGGAATGGTCCAGATTCTTGTTAACGTGCAGTACTCCAGACTTTTTCCAAATCTCTACAAGGGGGGTCATCCAATAGCGGGGGGGTTTTTTTTGGAACTTTGTCTCGTAATTTGGACTGTCTCGATAACTTTACATCGTATCATAGCTAGTGACTCGTCATGTACGAGGCTGGCGCCATAAATGGTGAGCAGTGCAAGGGTTTTCCACCGAAAATAGCCATATTCATGACCTTCCAATCACTGATTTAGTCAAGAAACCCAAACTAAATCTTCATCTCTATCTGAAACAATTCCCTGGATTTTACTTTCCAACCTTTTAGAACTCTCTATCTAAAGTAGTTGAGGAATTATCAAGAGAGCTATGGTTGGTACATTGGTCTTGGCGCAATTTTTGGTAATTTTGTATGGGAAATGGCAAGGCTTGGCACTGTTTTCAGCTTCAACCCCAGAATATTGCATCCCAAACTAGCTAAAAATTCTTTAATAATCCATGAGCACTTGGGGAGATATTTGAAAGAATTTTGAACCAGATCATTAATTTTTCAATTTTTTTGCAACTCCAGAATGTATTGAATGGAATGTGTGAACTTGCATGGTTTGGGTTGTTACATGCCATTTTGCTCATCATTTTTGTCGCCAGCCTCGTACTGTATGTCATGTCATCGCGCTACTGTACGGTATGATACCGGTAGTTATGATATGATGATCCGTGGCGTTTGTAGATCGTATCATGGACTATGATAAGATATGATGATACCATGATTAGTTTTTTTTTCTTTCTCGTAGAGCCTCAAGCCCGGTTGCTGCCCCACTCGACAAAATTTGGCGATATCGCCCCGGTGTCCAGTTAAAAAAGAGGTAACTTATGATATGATAGGAGACAAACTTCGGCGACCGCATCAATGAATATTCGGCCCGTCGTCTTCAACTAAAAACCCATCGCTGAAATAATTACGGTTTTATTTTGATAATATTCTTTCCATGCTTCTATTACGAATAGCGTCCTGGCGACTCTCCCGCCTTGCTGCTGGTGCTACTGCTGCTGGAGCGGCACGGACGGGATCATTCTACTATCGTCGGCCAGCACCATCACCATTATTACACCACGGCTACCGTGCACAGATCCGCTACTCTTCTTCTTCTTCTTCTTCCTCTTCAACACGGACTAAGCGCCCAACTTTAAAATCCACAAAGATAGAATGGTACCACATCCCGGTAGGCATGGGGATAGCCGTGGTAGCGGTAACTCACCTCCGCTCGCGCGCCCGGAGCACAACCTCCCAGGACTCCGCGCCACCATCCGCCGTCCGGCCGATGGGCCCCTGGCAGGTGCACGTCCTCTCCACGCTGCCGCTGAAGGCCCTGAGCTACTACTGGGGCCGCTTCAACGAGATCCCGCTCCCGCGCGCTCTCCGCGTCCCGGGGTTCAAGCTGTACGCTTGGATATTCGGGGTTGATCTGGGGGAGGTGGAGAAGGAGGATTTGCGCGAGTACGCGAATCTGGCCGAGTTCTTTTATCGCAGGCTGAGGAGCGGTGTCAGGCCGATTGACGGGAGGGCGGGAGCGGTGGTGTCGCCGGCGGATGGGAGGGTGCTGCAGTTCGGGGTTGTGCATGAGGGACGGGTGGTTGGTGGGGTCAAGGGGATGGAGTATTCGCTGGATGCGCTGTTGGGGGGGAAGGGGGGGAGGGAGGTGGGGAAGGTTTCCACGCTGGTTAGATATGAGCCCGGTGGGGGGGA
Source organism: Tuber aestivum (assembly GCA_900010015.1). Taxonomy (NCBI): domain Eukaryota; kingdom Fungi; phylum Ascomycota; class Pezizomycetes; order Pezizales; family Tuberaceae; genus Tuber; species Tuber aestivum. Next base: position 289,079 of record LN891025.1, on the reverse strand, counting down.
TGCGGGTACGGAATTGGCGCACGTTACCGATGAAGAGGAATTTGCGAACGTCAATGGGATAAGCTATACCCTTCCAACACTCCTCTCCGGCTCCTCCACCTCCACCTCGGCCTCCGCACCCTCCCCAAAAACCGACGCGTCAACCCCCCCGCCCCCAGACTCCGTTGCCTCCGTCACAGCCTCCCTCTCATCATCCTGGCACTCACCCCCTCCCTCGAAAAACAACCTCTACTTCGTCGTGGTATACCTAGCGCCTGGCGACTACCACCGCTTCCACTCACCGACAAACTGGGTGATCGAGTCCCGCCGCCACTTCCCTGGTGAACTCTACAGCGTCTCGCCCTATCTGCAATCCCGCCTGCCTGGACTCTTCACCTTGAACGAGCGTGTGGTCCTCCTGGGCCGCTGGCGCTACGGGATGTTCAGCATGACCCCCGTCGGCGCTACGAATGTTGGCAGTATCAAAGTGCACTTTGATAGGGAGTTGAGGACTAATAGCCTCACTAGGGATGTTACGGGCTCGGCCGCGGGGGTGGGGAAAGGGGGGTTTGCGGAGGCGACGTATAGAGGGAGCAGTGGGCTACTAGGCGGGCACCCCATGGTTAAGGGGGGGGAAATGGGGGGATTCAATTTGGGGAGCACCATTGTGCTCGTCTTTGAAGCGCCCAGGGGGGTGGGGGGCGACGGGGATGGGGAGAAGGGGAAGGGGGGGTTTAGGTTTTTGGTAAAGAGGGGGCAGAGAGTTAAGGTGGGGGAGGCATTGGGGGTTGTGGAGTAGTTTTGTGGGTACTTTTTTCTTCTTCTTCTTTCCAATAAATATATATATAATATTATATTATAAGGGGTGTAAAGTATGGAGGAAAAAAAAAAAAGGGTAATAGTGGTGTATCATAAAATATATTTTCTACCAACTATTCATTCAATCCGTTCGAATTGGGGGAAGCTATAAAAGGACAGGAGAAAAGAGAAAAAAAGGAAAAAAAAGCCGCAAAAGACCAAAACTCCGGACAAAAATGCAAAGAAGGAAATAAGAAGAGTCCAATTGAGCGGAGTCACCCCATCCATCCTTCAAAGTTCCGGCCAATTTCATCAACCTCACCTCCCCCTGACCCCCTCGCACTGCCATGCCAACCCACCTCCACTCCCACCTCCGCCCGCCCCAGCGCCCCTCGCCTTCCCAAGCAACCACTCCGTAACCCCAACAACACCCCCCTTCCCACCTTGCCCCTCTCCACTGGTATCCCCACCCCTCTCCACCTCCTCGATAACGTGCCTGCCAATCCTCCCCACATCATCAAACTCGAAAAGGAAAACCCCACAAAACTCATCCTTCTCGCAGGCCCTCCACCTAACCACAAACACCTCCTCCCCTTCCCCCTGCCCTTCCCCCAACATCCTCTCACTTAGAACTTCCAGACGGCGATTTCTCCCGGGTAATCTGCCCCATGCCACCGGTGCGGTCCATAGTGCCGCTACGTATGCTACCCGTCCGCGCACGGTGGGTAAGTGCGGATGTGTGCTCGGGAAGAGGTTTAAGGTTATGCTGGGCGAGAGGATGTCCAGTGGGAGTGGGGTTTGGAGGAGGGTTGGAAGATGGGATCTTAGGGTTTGGATCGCTAAGTTTTGTCAATATAATGTGAAGGGGTAGTTGGGAAAGGGGGGGGGGGGAGGCGATACTTCGGCCGAGGTTTAGGCTGCGTTCGGATGGGGGTGTATGGTCCCCCGATTGCTGGGAGGGTGGTGAGGGGGTTGGTATGCTCGCGGCAAAGTAGGAGGGTTGGCGGTGCTGGTGGTTTGAGGATTTGCGGGGTGTTGATGTAGATGCTGACGGGGAGAGCTGGGGTGTGCTGCTGCTGGCACCAGTGCTGAGTAGCAGGAGTGGCCGTCGGAGGGAGGATTGGCGGAGGGGGTGCTTTAGCATTGTTTTTTTCTGTGGTCCTGGTGATATTCGAAGAATGGAGAAATGGAGAAAGAAAGAAAATTGAGACAGAAATTTCCACCCCTCCCCTCTCGCTCTCGCTCCTCCCTCTTTCTCCCGGATTGATCGATCAATTGATCAGTCTATTGACTGACCTTGACTGCCCTTGGCTGGCTGGCTGGTTGGTTGTGTAAACGCTGGTTCGTTCGTTGTGAGAAAGTTTTTTTTTTCTTCTTCTTCCTCTGGCAAAGTTGGATGATGGATGGAGGGATGAATTGAGTTGCGGAAGTCCCGACGTCACATTTGGAACTGTGGTTGATGGATGAGGGTTTCTCCGATTGGCTGGTGGAGTTGAGGTTGGGAGGGTTGTGGAGGAGTAGGGTACCGTACTGTACTGTACTCGAGTACCGGTGTGATACTGCACTTGTAAGATGAAAATGCTACTTGTATATTTTTCATAGGGTCATACCGGCATTACCCTAAAAACAATAATTTAAGATTCGGTCGTGCTGGGTAAGGAGGGTTACTCGAACGTCACGGACTGATTCGTGCTTGGAGCCGTAGATTTTATTACAAGACTTAGTTATACAAAACACAATACAATACCAGTACTAATACAGTACTATACCGGTGCTGTAAAAGATTCACTCTTCTCCGCCGGAAATATTTCCACCACATAACCTTATGATACCATACAATTCACTCGGTCCAACACAAACTGCGAATAGTTTCGAGGTCGATGACGAGAGAAACTGGCCTTATCCATCCATCTCAGGGAAAGAACTGCTCCCACAAGTGCGAGTAGGATATCCTAGATAAGAATAAAAAAATTAAAAAAATTAAAAACTCCCCCATAGTTATGATAGAAATAATGGTTAAGCCTAATCTGAGTCTAACAATACACCCCCAGAAAAAAAATATTATCCGTATGCCGACCATACACCGTGCCACATTGCATAAAGGGTACCGGCATATTATCCGAGCACCTATCGAGAAACAGACCAGACAAAGGAAAAATGAAAACCCCGCCCGTGCCCACGGGATGCTCGTTCCTCGCGGAGGGAAGTTATGTGTCTGTCTTGAGAATAGTCTCAACCATATCCGACAGAGGGCCGTAAAAGTCCTTTCCACTCTCCAAGTCAAACTCCTTGATGAATAGAACATAGTGCTTGAAACTGGTGTTCATATGAGGGTCCAGTCCAAGCGCCACGATAACCGGATAGTGATGGCAGTAGATGTGTGCGTATACCCTGAAAAGTCTCTTGACAAGTTGTCTAACTGTAGCCTGGAAGTTCTTCGGAAAGTGAACGCCTGTGAGAATCCCTCCTGTTAGAAACCACATCATAACTTCTCGGGGGCTGCCAACCTATCCTCGAGGGAAATATCTGCTCATTATTGATATTATCCTGCACCCAAGCCATCAAGTGCTCGATATACTCTGGAGCCGGCATCTTTGTCGGGCGCTTGTACTTGTTCTGATCTTGCCAGAGGTACTCGAACTCATCGGTAGCCTTCATCTCCGGACACGTCACAGGCGAACAAAACTCCGTAATGGAACCATAGAGTAGATTGATCTGGTTGTAAAAGTCGACCACTACCACCGATCCCCCATCAGCTCTCAATACCTCCCACTCATCCGAAGAAGGGACGGCAAACCATTAACTGCCAACCACTCATCCAGATCCTCACCCTCCGGCAACTTGACCACCTTCCTCAAACTCCCGCTGCCAAGCGTCTGCTCCGCATACTGCCGGAGCTGGTACGAGGAGGAGCCACGAGAGGATGACTTGGGCTTAAACGGGGCGCGCGTCTTCTGGTTTCTGAAGGGGAGAGTTAGCGGGGAGTCGTAGACGGGTGGGGGTAAAAGAGGGAATATGGGGCGGTGGAGGAGCGACATTGTGTTCATGAAGGAGGCCATAACTCTCTCTCTCTTTCCTCACTCCCTGGCAACGGCGGCAGGCAGGTAGATGGTTGGGAGGGCTTTGTTTGTTTTGATGCTGAGTTGGTGGGCGAATTGGGTTGATGGAGGGGGAATGAGCGAATGGACTGAGAGGGCCTGGGGTGATGGCCGAATGCGGAGAAAGCTCAGTGGTGACTGATTCGGGGCTATGGGGGTAGTGGTGGGAGCGGGGGGTGGAGAGGGTGGAGAGGGTTCTGGTGATGCCGCTTGCAGGTGGGGGGTAAGCGACGAGGGGGAAGCTGCTGATGCGTCGGTGGTTTGTTTATCCATTCCCCACGGGTTACGGCAAGTGCAACGCATGTCATAATAGCAACAACAGGGTAGACCACGGTACTCGGGTACGAGTCCTGTACCGTAACTTACTATACTCGGGTACAATAAAGCACCGCTACAGTACCGATAGTCTACTCGGCTTCAACTTTGTCTAAACTCACCTGTCAATCACAATGTCATCGAGAAAGAGGAAAATATAAAAAAACCCCTGTGCCACTCAAAGAATTGCACGAGTACTAGTACTTTAAGCAAATCGATTTGCACGCAATAAAGAGATCGTTGCTGCTGCATTCATTCGTAGCCTTTACTATACAGCCGACATGGCCAACGCAGGAGAGTGGTAGACAAGAAAAGTAGCCAGTATACAAACAATCAGAGCCAAGCAGAAGAAGAAAAAAGGTGTAACGGAAACAAAAAGGGTAACGACAATTCGCTGAAACGTTTGCTTTGCATGGTATCCCCCAATCCATCCAGTATCTAGCCTAATAATGGTACTTTTACACCCACCATGAACCCCCCCCCCCCCCTTCAACCAAGCAACCACTCGTAACCCAATTCAGGAAGCGAAAAGAAGAAACTCATGGGCTCATGGAAAACGAAAAGAAAGTGAAAGCAAGACTATGCGTTGTCCGACGCCCCGTGCCACCAGAGTAATGGAGAAAACAAAAAAAAATTGTGTGTGTGTGTGTGTGTGTGTGTGTGTGTGTAGTAA
>LN891025.1:211670-284196 GCA_900010015.1 Tuber aestivum | reverse complement strand
AAGTAGTGTGTGTGTGTGTGTGTGTGTGTGTGTGTGTAGAAAGTGGGAAAAAAGGGAAATATCAAATGCAACATACTTTGTCTAAGCAGCCATGGAAGATAGCTCCCTAGCTCGACGAGCGATCGGTGGGATCTTGCGAAGGATGGGATCTTGCATATCCTTCTCGGCAGTGCTCATATACAGCTGCTCGAGTCGTTGGACAACAACAGCCATGATCCTGTGGCAAATCTCGTGGATTTCGGGGTCCTGCGGAACATTAGCTTTTGCCTCAATAGATGGTAGAGGTGATGGCTACCATAGGATCTAGAACCGCGAGAACACCTTCGAGCCAGCTCAGCCGCTCGTAAACCTTGTTCTCAAACTTGATGCTGACAGCGGCAGAGACCGACAAGAGGACAAGCTGGCTGAGGTTTGGAAGGAAATCATATCTATACCGGACAACCACTTCATCGAACAACTCCGCTTGGCGCTCTTTTGATTGAAGCCACTGTAAACACAATATTAGCCCGGCATCTTTGGTACGAAATTTGGATTGATCTCACCTTGATTGTGCCCTCCTCGTATTTTCCATTCCGCAAGAATCTCTCAGTCTCTTCCGCCTCCAGCTGTTCCGGAGTGGGGGGTGGAGGGGGAGTTGGGGCCCTGGGCGCTGGTTCTGGTTCCCCAGTCTGCTCATAAGCCTGAACGTACTCTGCTTGGGCCCTTTGCACCTGGTCCTGGAACTCTGCCTGTGACTTGGCCATGGCCTGGACAACATCGACGAGGCTCTTGACAGTATTGGTGAGCTGCTCAATCTTCTGGGTATCCTGAATATGCACGCGCTCCAAGGCTTGGATCGTCTCATTGTGCTTCCTATTGAACTCGGCGCTAAGCTTACCGGCGGTTTCGTCCGAAAGCTGCTTGAAAGCAGGAAGGAGAGAGCGGCAGATGGTTTTGGAAATTTCCTGCTCCATAGAGTAAGCCAACGGCCTAGAGATAGCTTCGCCGATCCTGGTCATAAACTCGGGCTGGCTGAATATCTGCTTCATGGCTTCGGGAACAATGGCACGAAGCTCGGCGGGAAGAGTAGCCGTTAAAGACCTCGAAATGCTCTCCCCAAGCTTCCTCTCAATAGCCGCACTAGTGGCACCCGAGATGGCAGGCAAAACAGACTGCTGGATGTTGGTCATGACGATACGCCCAATGACTTGTTCAACGTTATCCGTAAGCGTGCTGGACAGAAGTCTAAGAATAGCATCCTGCTTGGCATCACCAGCAGCTTGTTGAACCCTCTTATCTTCATCAATCCGACGATCTAAATAACCGTCAGTGTGGGTTCGACCGATGCTCGCGATAACGGCACTTACACAAATCTGTAATCTCCTTGTTCAATGTTTTGGCAAACTCAGAGGACACGGACTTCTCAAACTTCTTGATCTCGCGGTCCAAGAATGCCGGCGAAAGCCCTGCGATAGTGTCATGGTCTCCGCCCTGAGCTGTCGCCAGAGCTCCCCTAGGCCTGACAGGGGCCAAAACGGTCTTATCCGATTTCTCGTCAGATGGGCCCGACGGACCCGACTGCTGTGCATTGCCCTTGTCCTTTCTCTTGCGCTTACTATTGCCATTGGAAACCGCCGGCTTTTCTTCACCTTGCTCGGGGGCCCTGTTGCCAGGGCTAACGCTTCTTGACTTTGCGGGGCCCTTGGGCGCGTTCTCGGGAGGGGCCGACTTCATTCCTTGGGTTGCCCCAAACTGAAGGTCAGCAACTTTGTCGGCCATCTCGGCGGATTCAACCCCTTCGGGCAAAGTGACCTTCTCGGCTTTTTCGACACCCTTCTCGCATTTAGAGCTCTTCTCACTCCTATTGCTGTTATCGCTGTCTCTATCCTTCTCCGGAGGGGGTGGTGGCGACATCGCTGCAAGCGTACAGATGCCCTCTTTAACAGCGTCGACTGGGTTCTGGGCGCTATTTTTACCATCCCAACCCAAGTCCTCTTTGAAAACACTCAAGGCGGTCATCCCCTTGCTATGCGCCACGTAGAGCTCAAACAACGGTGGAAGGTCACTCTGGGCGTCGCCATCAAGGATATCCAAGCTCATTAGTTGACCCTTAGAAGCAAACGAGTACTCCCTGAGACCGCTGAGGATAGCGGTTGCATCTGGCTTAGGAATGCTGGTGTCCTTAATAGCAAGTCCCCGTATATATTGCGCCTGGGACATGGGTGGAAGGTTGTACTTGGGGGCCGAGAGATGAATGAAGTAGATTGAATTCCTGGTAGGGTTTCCGACGACGATAATGCCGGTCGTCGGGTGATAGACAACCGAACACAACGCATCGGTATCGCTCTCCTGCGGAAAGTTGATCTCCTGAACCGGTCTCCCGAGCGCGAGATCCCACAGCTGGAGCGTATGATTCTGCTTCATTCCAACAATGACATATCTTAACGCCAAACACTTGTGATATGGACGGAACTTGTCCAAAAACATGATAGAAGTAGCCCTGTAGGACTCTCCCGTTGCCACCGCCGAGAACATGAGAATGGGATTTGTAAGGACCATTGGAGGCTGTGGCGCAGGTGCCGGCTGTAAAGAGTTGTAGGCATCATTGCCGGAAAAGTCGATGAGCTCCTGAACATCCCAAAGCTTAAGCTTCCCAGCCTTGTCAATGGAAATGATTACCGAGTCGTCATCCGAAAAGGCAAAGTCTTTCGAAGCCTTGCCTGTATCAATGGTGCGCGTATGCTCGGCGAGGTATTTTTTCGAGGCGACTTCATTATTCCTCCGTCCTTGAGCATATGCCTTGGCAGTAGGAGCATGGATGATGCTGATGGTCTTCCCCCTTCCGATGGCAAAAACATCCGCCTGTCTGCACGTTTTCCTAGCCCGTGACTTCAAGACGCCGTTGCTCTGGCCTTGCTCCTCGCTCGGAGGGAAAACAAACATGTTATTCCAGTCCGGTCCATCAAAGTCTCCGGGTTCAGCCCAGACGACGGCGCCGGAGATTCCAGTTCCAAGAACCCTATCCCCATTGCTGATGGTCACGTTGAAAGTCCTGTCAGTGCTATCCTTCATTAAAACTTTATCCTTCCCATCAAACTGTCTGAGCACTCTGATTCCGCCGCGACCGTGGCTCTTACTAATAGCATACACGATAAACTGGTGCGAAGCGGCGATAAGATTGCGATCGAGCTGATCAAAGAGCCTAGGCATCCGAGCAATGTCCGAGATCTTCGAGACCGGAAACTTAGGGCGTGGCGCAGTTGAGGGATTGATGGTGATGGACGAAAACGGCTTCATAGGGAAATTGTAAACGAGAACGGGCGAACCGTGGGCCTCGGAAGCGGACTGATAGTTATCATCCTCCTCTTCCTCGCGATGCTCACGAGCAGGAGGAATATTCTCACAATCCTCATCGCCAAAGGTCTCCCGAGCGGATGTGCCATTGGCAGCACTGGGGGTCTCATTCACCTGTTGCCCAATAGGCGATTCGGTCACTTCCCGCCGCTCGCCCGCATTCACTACATTCTCAGCCGCCGCAGAATCCGGGCTATCCTTCATCTCTTCCTCGTTCCTCAAGGCCTGATCCAAGGTAGAAGCGTTTTTAGCCGCCTCAGCTTCAATGGTGGCGGACACGGGAGAGTTCTCTGACTGGGCAAAGGAGGATGTGGAAGAATATGGCAAGGGAACGTTCTCAGCTTTCACCTCTCTGGCACCCAGACCACTCTTTCCGTTATTCGCAGGGATCGGAGTGGTAGAGCTTCTAGACGCTCTATTAAGTGGGCTCGTCGCATGCAATTGTTCGAAGGGATTCACATGGGTGAACAAACCTTTGTTCGGCGTAGGACTGGAAAACGGCGTAGAAACGCCCTGAGAAGGCGGTGGCGATTTGGACGGTGCAGCTGGGGGAACAGACATAGGACGAGGCTCAGAAGGGATGGGTGATTGTTTCTGGCTGCCAAAGTCGCTGGGACCCTGGCTCATGTGACGTTCGGGCATGGGAGGGTTGCTGCGAGGAGCCGCGGTAGGTCCAGTGCCCGGCAAATCGTCCTGGGAGGGCTTAGGTCGCCCGAATAATTGAAGCACAAAATTCTGATGATTCGCAGAAGACAAACGATCCGTAGGCCCCTTGGAAAATGTTGGCTCCGTCGGCATCTCCGGTGCGGTGTTCTCTCGTCGCAAACTCGAGCCACCGGGTGTTTCAGATTGGCGGCCCAGTACAGATGCTGCCAGGTCAGACGCCGAGACACTTCCGCCATGCGATGGTTGGGACTGCTGCGACTGTGTATGTGAAGGGACAGGAGGGGGAGATGATACAGACGGGCGTGGGGACGGTGAGGCTACTACTGGCTGTGAAATTTCAGAGATTGGAGCAGCGGGGACGGCCTGGGAAAACTTCAACAGTTGCAACAGGCTCGCAGTTCTACTTGCATTAGCACCATCCACGGAAGGCGACATCGGATTGGCGTAAGGAGGCGGGGTATTCTGAGAAAATATCGGAGGTCCCGACGGGCTCCTATTATTATTATTATTCACTATCTCGGCAGCGGGTTGTGATGTTGGCGGTTGCTGCAACTGCTGTTGGGCCGGCGGCTGTTGGAGAGGCTGGGGCAGCGGAGCTTCTGGGTGGTACGGGGGAAAACCGGGCTGCGATTGATGCAAGCCCGGACTGCTTATTGGCTCGGGAAGATTGTTACGGGAAAAGTGCTGGGAAGAAGAAGCGGGAGGTGGAGGAGGAAGAATAGTCCCCAAATGAAAGGGGGGAGGGGGAGGAAATGCTCCGGGACGAGTAGATTGTGGACTCTGCTGTTGCTGAGGGGGATGAGATTGATGAGAGGATTGCTGATTCTGTTGATGCTGTTGCTGTTGCCCTAATGGGCTGGCAAGAGAATCACTATGTGAAGGGCTCATGACAGCCTGACGACGGAGGCGGCCAAGGAGGTCTTCAATATCCCCGCCGGTGGCCATGATTATGGTAGCCTAGCCTAACTGATGTGTGAGATTTTGGTTTGATTTTTTTTTTCGATTTTTCGATTTTTTTTTTTCCCCCCCCGTTCTCAATAAACGAAGACGAGAGCAAGCAAACTTCAAGCGCTCAAAGTAGCTCTAGAAGTGTGGAGATACGGATGGAGAGAAAAAAAACCGACGGAGAGAGGAAAGGAGGGGGGAGCAAATGAAGAGCGGATGGATGTGGAGGTTAAGGTGTGAGGGCGTGAGGCCGTGAAGGAGTGCTTGCGGCCAACTCTTGTGGATGACACACGAAAGGTAGGGTAAGGGTGAACGGGGAGCCGAGGGTGGTGGGAAGGAAGGAGTTTGGATGCGGTTGTTTATGATGATGGAGGGGGAGGAAAGAAGAGGATGAAGAAGGGGAAGGGCAAGAGGAAGGGTAGGAGGAAGAGAAGGAAAAAAAAGAGAGAGGGCGAGGGTGTTCAAGACTCGCTCACACACTCACCCTCTCTGCCTCTCACTCTCTTTCACCCTTTCTCTGTCGAGTGCCTTCTCTGCTTGTTAAGGTTACAGTAGCTGGTGCAGCGATATCTCAATTGGCGGGCACAATATTATGATACAACCGCAACAAGCCTCGAATCCGTTGCAAAAGTTAGGCGGACAGCAACCAAACACGAGAGATTGCTTTCTTTTTTCTTTTTTTTTGCGGGAGGACAGGGGGATTGTCATGACAGATATTCTACGGCAAATTCTGTTTTCTCCCCTGCTCTCTCTGCCTCTCCCTCCCTCCCGCCATTCCCATTGATTCCGCATGTGTTACGGGTATAGTAAGCTGTGGGGAGCGAGCATAGATAAGAAAAGGAAACAATACGAATAGAAAAAGAGAGAGCCCGTGATAAAGGTTAGATAGAGAAGAAAAAGTCTCGCCAACAAAGGAGCAAGAAGGCAAGCAAGTCAGCTCTCTCTCTCCGCAAGGTGGACCCCAGCTCTTCCACTCGAGTACTATGAGACACAACATTTCAAAGGCATCATACCAGACAGTACCGCCTCCGGTATCATAGCGGTGTAAACCGTGTAATACTCGTACAGTACTGTATAGATACTCTCCACCACGTTCACAGTTCACTCAGTCCAACAACTGTCCAACCGCCCAAGCCTAGCCACCGCAACCTTTACCTCCTGCTTGCTTGCTCGCCTGCTTCATCTCGCCCACCTACCCGCCCGCTGTGCTGCAGTTCACCTCCATCCAACTGACCGGAAGAGTATCTATCATACCCGGAATTTTTCCCCTTCCCATCCATCCCACCCACCCACACATTCATCCATCCATCATCATCATCAATCGTCAACATCATCACCACCATCATCATTATCATCATCATCACCACCACCACCACCACCATCACCATCACCACCATCATTTCTGATCATCACCTTCAACCGAGCACTTTACTATCCTAGGCCACTTTGCCCTACCGTGCCCTACAACACGGAAGAAGGCCCACAACCCTAAAACTGGGAAAGGGGACACTAGGAAAAAAAAAAAAATAGAAAATACCCCGGAATTCTGAAACAAGCGCTCGTACTAGTACAGTAAGTAAATACCGGCAAGGCATTGTATACCAAAACCATCCCCCAACCTTCGAAGCCGTCGGACAAACAATCCAATCCAATACGTCCCTCCCCCTTTGCAAAGCAAAACCTCCCTCCTCCGCTATACTCATTCGTCACCACCCTTCAAGCCTCTGGAGCAAAGGTCTAAATAATAGGTAGCTTCATCATGTTCTGTTTACGAAGGTATGCTCATCTCCATTCCACCCCCCAATCTTCCCCCCTCCCACCGTCCGTCTCCGATTACTTGAGTACCCTGTACCTTACTTCCCTTTCCGCTATCGCCCCCGTCACCATGCAAACTACCATGCCAATCAATCACCCAATGGCTAACAAAAAAATTAAAAAAATACAGCTGGCTCCCCCTCCTCTTCATCCCAACATCCGCCTCCCCCGCCTTCATAGTCTTATTCCTCATCTGCACCTACCTCTTTCACCGACCTTGGTACCCCCCTCCTTCCTCCGCCTCCCCCCACTTTATCGGCTAACAATCCGCGCTAGTGTCTACTGCTCCCTAATAATGCTAACCCTCTTCTCCTCCTCCTGCTACTGGTCCGACCGCTGCTTCCTGGATAGTAACGACGGGCACTGGTTCGAGCCGAGGTTCTTGTCATCCGCCGCGGGGAAGGTACTCAACGCTGCTGCAGGGGCGGTAGGTGCCGGGGGCGGTGCTGCGGTTGTGGCTGCTGCAGCCGGGGGTGCTGGCGGTGGCGTCGGGGGGGAGGAAGGGTTGGGTCAGGTCTGGACTGGGATTGGTCTGGATTGGTTGAGAACCATGTGTGGGAGAAGGGAATGGAGGGTGGGCTGTTTGGATGTTGTTGTTAGGCTTTGAAGGAGGTTACGGGATGGGGCGAGGGTGAAGGAGGGAGCGTATTGATACAATCGGCGCAAACGGGTTTTAGAGATGGGGACACTCTTGTTTTCTTCATTCTTCCCTTTTTCCCCCCACCATATCGATTGGGACAGACGGATGGGGTCGGATTACTTGACTATACCTCCTTTTCGATCTACGTACAGCATCCTTTTACTACCCTTTCTCTCTTTTTTTCTTTTCCTCTCTTTCCCAATGTCTTTGATACCTTCACTTTCCCATATTCCCAAAGCTGTACTTTAAGGAGATCAGCCTGTCTTTACCATTCACCCCTTCCCCCCCTTTCCCCTTGCCCATAGATGCCATGTCATGATAATGTCTAATGCCGAAAAGTAGCGCCTCCGAGAATACTGGGCACAAGTATCGGAAAACTTGGAGAAAGTGGTACACACTGTATAAGGGTCAAAGCAAGGACCAGCCAAAGCGCGAAATAGCGACAAGGAAAGAAGGGAGGGTATCGAAGAAAGTGAGAGGGAGAAAAGAAAGCCAGCCCCAATCTAGAAGGAGATTGCATTATAAGGTATCATAATAATATGCAGTAGTGTATCAAGCCTTCTGCCCCCCCGCCGCTGCCGCTGCCGCTGCGGCCTGCCTCTTCATCCTCTCCTCGGCCGCCTTTGCCAATACTTCCCGCATACTAGGCTGACTCCCCTCCGCCGTTGAAGCACCACTGGTCTTTACCGCGGCCGCCGGCCCACCACCACCACCAAGTCTGAACTCCCCCCCTTCCCACCCCTTCTTCCCCTCTAACACCTCCGCCTCGGGCGGATTATAAAACACTTGATCCGTGAGCGCGCGCCCACCACTCTTCCAATCATTCGCTTCAACCTCCCTCTCAAGCTTATCTACCAAGCAATCAACCCGATATCAGCACCCCCACACTCCTGACAAGCAAAAAAAAAAAATAACAAGTAAGGAAGAAGGGAGCAACATACTAGTAAGATCCCAAAACTCCCTGCCATGGCTATCCCACACAATATGCGCGAGCTCATGACACAGCGTCCTCCGCACCGTCTTGTAATCCCTCCACCCATCGTACCAGTCCGTCCTCAGCCTCAACTCGATCACGGCGCCACGATTGCGGTTCAGGCCGAGGGTCTTGCCATCGTGCGTCGTGTTGCCCAGCGGCTCCATCTCCAGCAGGAGCGGCACCGTCCACCTGTACTTTTGCATCACGTGCCGGATGCCCGGGTCCGCGGCGAGGCGGGCGAGGAAGGCGTGACTGGTCGCGCTGTAGGGAAGGTGGGCGAGCGGGCGGAGGGTCTGGAAAGTGTAGGGTGTGGCGGGGGCCGTTCGTGCCATGGTGGTCGGTTCTGGTCCGTTTTCGTCAAATGTGGAGGGGGGGGGAAGGGTTGGGAGCGGTGGTGGGTTCGGTCCGTCGGACTCGGGCTTTATATATCATATTATCATCACAATGTCATAGAATTTTGTTACACACAATATACCATTCACTTCTGGAGCTTTCTTTCTTTCTTTCTCTCTCTCTCTTTCTTTCCCCCAGTGCCGCCCATTGGCACGGTTGGGCTTTCGTAATCAGATGATTTGTAATCGCTGGAATCGTGAGCCTTGTGTTGCTGCTTCGTTCTGAGTTCTTTTTGTATCGTACTCTAGTCCTGTACGGCATCATACCGCGCTCGTACCTGTATTCCCCCGCCCCGTCAATCGAATTGTTGTCGTTGTTGTTAGACAGGTTAATTCATGATACCCCACTACCATAACTAGTCCAATACGGGTAGAAATATCACGCTGGGTACAGTAAGAGTATGGTGCCGGCACCTTAGAATCAACCCTCACGACAACCGAACTTTCCCAACTTTCGGCGGGCAACAACAACGTCACATATCATTATTTTACTTATTCCTTCTGTATAATCCTCCTAAAACATATAAAGAACACATTTACAGAGCAGATTTCACTCAAGGGGTGTGGTTCTTTCTATAACAGCTGTTAAAGCTGAGGCAAAATTTGGGTGGAGCAAGGAGGTTGGCACTTGTGTGTGTGAAAAGCAGGTTTTTGCTGAGTAATACACAAACACATTGCCTAAAGCAGTATGGTTAGATACTACATTAGGACTAGTGCCCGGACCGGATGGCACTGAGTGTCGATTCTAAGGTGCCGGCACCATACCTTATCATACTGTACGGTACCATCCGATACGATAGAAGTCGGGGATTACATAACTTTACTGTCCAAGTCCAATCCATTCCAGTTCTTTTCCTTCCTTCCTTAGACTACGGTACTTCCTCCCTTCCTTCATTCGGAAAAACATTATTCCGGGAATTACCCGTACTGGTATCGTACCCGAGTATCATACCCGTAGTGTACAGTACAGTACAGTACTCGAGTAAGTTTACGACTTCGCCAATCGACGAGGGAAAGTGGACATCTTTCTCGAAGATTAGCGGGAACATTTGTGGGTTTGCATGGGGCTTGCATGCCGGTGCCGTAGTCTCCAACAGGTCTAACTACCGTATGCGCTTCGTGGCCGAGACCGTCACGGGGATGGCTGGGCTGCTCAGTACCAGTACAGTATGAGCATGTTGTGTATAATAACCAGTCAGTGATCTCTGGTCGAGACCTTGTTCTGTCCTGTTGTTGCCGGTATCATATCATACTTATTTGTATGATATAATAACATACCGGTTAGTTATCGCACATCGGACATTTGATTCCACAGCGTGCGTGCTATCGGATTCCAATAAAATCCTCCGCTTTCGATTACTCGATAGGCAAACTTAAACCCACGATACTTGGAGCACCAGCTCATCATCTCGCACCATGGATAAGCGAATACTGAAAATGAACTCGAGCGCCTCAAGAGCAGTTCCTACTCCAGCCCCTTGCCTTAACACCATCCTACCAACCCAACAACAAGCCAGAACGGGATAAAAAGAAGAAAGCCGCGCAAACGAACAATAAGAGTACATTAAAGCGTCTCAACACATAGGGAATTTAACCAAGGGTCACCCCCCGTTGAAGCGGAAGATACGGGAGATGAAGAGAGAGAAAATGCTGAAAAGTGATACGTTTAACCCAGTTCCTCAAGTGCACTCTCAATATCACCCATGTCAAAGGCATCTAAGCATTTCGTCCCCTCGCACACTTGAACAACCGGCTTCCCGCCGTCCGTGGTGGCAACTTTTAGCAGCTCCTTGTGAAGATCATTTCTGTTCAGCAACCACTCCAATGAGTCTTTCCTGGCCGGGTCGAGCTGCACGAGCGTAGTGTTGGTAAGAAGCTTCGATCGAAGTGTCTTGAGGTGCTTTTCCAGAGTAGGGTCCTTGGGATCCCCCGCAAGTACGACAGAGCGCATTCCCAAGTTTGACGCCACAATGGCGGGCATGAGAGAAGAGAACAAGAATGGGTGCTGGAGTAGTTCGGTCGCAAATGCGGAGCACGTTTGCTGGGCGTATTCCTCCAATTTTGAATCACCAAGCAGGGTTCCTAGACGGAACAGGTTGTTTGCGGATACCCCGTTTGTCGAGGGCTCCTGAGAGTCGAGACCTAGGTGACCATCAGCGACGGTTCGCGATAAGATACTGACCCAGAACTCACCATCTTTCAACCTCAAGATCAAGTCAGACGCCTCCTCAGAAGTTGAAAAGAAACCCCCATTCTCGGCGTCCCAAAATATGTCGATCTGCTTCTGCTGCAATGCATCCGCCCATTGCAAATACTCCACATCGAATGTCGCCTCATACCTATTAAACACATTGTCAGAAAGAAAGACTAAATAACCCGCCAAGGAGCACTTACATGCACAGCAAACCAGATATCAAGAATGCGTAATCATCAGCAAACCCGTCGGTTCCTCCTGGGCCCTCCCTATAAACTCTCTTCAGAATCCCTGTCTCCTCATCATATAAATTTTTCCGTATAAAAGATATCGCCTCCTCCGCATTCTTTCTACACAATTGAGCTCTACGTGGATCTGTTGACTCTAGTGCCCCGGCAGCTTTTGCCAATGCAGCAATTGCTAACCCGTTCCAACTAGTAATAATCTTGTCATCGAGATTTGGCCGAGGCCTTTCCTTCAAACGATGCTGAAGGAGCTTTTGACGAGCAACATTGATAATGCTAGTGATTCTCTCGGCGCTCATGCCATACATTTTGCTCAACTTCTCGGGCGTTGAGGCGACAGATAGCACATTCTAAAACGGCCCATCAGTCCATATGATTTAGCACTCCATCAAATGTAGGCCTACCTGGGCTATAAATTCATCGTGCGGGTCGTTGGCTGGATCGACATTGCCGTCTCTGTGCACATTCCAATACCTGGCGCAAATTGACGCCTCCTGTTCCCCAAGTATAACATCAAATTCTTTTCTTGTCCAAACATAAAACGCCCCCTCTGCAACTTGTCAGACATCCATGTAGAAGAAACCACGTGGGGGGTGCAAACCTCGTTTCTCAGTATCTGCTTTCCTATAAAGTGAGTCCGCATCCTCCGACGAATAGAAGCCACCATCCGGACTCTTCAAGGCATCCAAGCACATATACTCTGCGATATCATTCGCCGCCTCGAGCATTGCCGGCGACTTTGTTACTAGCCAAGCATCGATATAAATGCTGAGAAGTTGTGCTTGGTCGTAGAGCATTTTCTCAAAGTGGGGAAGGTTCCAATTCGCAGTGACAGAGTATCGAGAAAACCCGTGGCCTATATGATCGTGTATTCCACCCTTCGCCATGCCCTGCGTGAATTGAAGGATGGCTTAGCTTGTTGGAAGTTAGCCGAAAGAAGGGCAAATATAGACTACCTGAAGCGTAGTAATAACCATCGACTTTGCATTCTCGCACTCCATTTCACCGACAATATCTTGAACAGTCGCGGGAAATGTTCCAAGACGCAACAAAAAGGCCAGGTTAACAGGGGTGGGGAACTTGGGCGCATCTAAATGCCAGAGTCTTTAGCACCAAACTCAGCAGACTGGATGGAGCGACCCACTTCCAAATCCACCATAGGACCGGTCATAACGAGTCGTAAAGTGCTGGTAGGCTTCCTCAAGCAGGTCCAACTCCAGTCCATCACCTGGCTCCCCCCCTGTTCCTTTAAGACCCTCGTCGGCGAACTCCTTCAATTGGTTCAGGATATCGGACGCGGATGCCACACATCGCTCGTGCTGTTCCTTCCACACGTTTGCGATCTTCCCAAGCACTTCCAAAAACCCGAGCTGGTCTTTCATCCCGCCGACTGCACTTGGGCCCGGCCAATATGTTCCACCGAATACGGGTTGGAGATCCGGAGTGAGGAAGACACTGAGCGGCCAACCACTAGAATATACGTCAGACCAGTGATAAAGTGAGGGCTTTTAGCGGTCCAACCCTGATCCCGTCGTCGCTTGAACCTAGGTCTGGGTCAGCAAAGCACAGCCCTTTGGGCAACCATCAAAACTCACAAAGTTCATATAGATACGATCGATATCCGGCCTCTCCTCCCTGCCCGGTCAT
Source organism: Tuber aestivum (assembly GCA_900010015.1). Lineage (NCBI taxonomy): Eukaryota > Fungi > Ascomycota > Pezizomycetes > Pezizales > Tuberaceae > Tuber > Tuber aestivum. The sequence continues at coordinate 271,343 of LN891025.1, read as the reverse complement.
GTTAAACTTTGTCAGCCCTACGAGATAGCAAGAGTCGGTACCTGTCGATCTTTATGGGGATGAAGTTCTCGTTCAGAACCTTGGCGATCTCTTCGTTCTCGAAGCTCTCGCGTTCCATAACCTAACACGGAAGGCGATCAATAAGATAACCCATTCTCCGTGAAGGCATAACCCCTTTGGGTAATCCGGATTGATTGAACGGCGGGACTCGACTTACATGACACCCTAATGGTCAAAGCCCGTTAGCTTCCAGAGTAAACGCCCCTCCCCTCCAGAACACAATCGTAGTATACTTACAATGACAAGCCGCATACCCAATACTAACAAACACAATCCTGTTATTCTTCTTCGCAAGCTCCAGCGTCTCCTCATTCCACAACTGCCACCGAACCGGATTATGCGCATGTCCACGAACCTAGCAAGTGCACCACACACACAAAATCAGCCTCCTCCCATTTCCTCCCTTCCCCCAAACGCCAGCCATACCAAGCAAGAAGGTGACAAAAAAATATAAGAATAAAAATAATTCCAAACCTACATAAGGGCTCTGGCTCTTCAATAGCTGATTAGGTTTCAATCCCAACTTATCCTCAGCCCCAGAAGCTTCTTCCGAAGCCTCACTCTCCGCGCTCCCACTCCCAGCACCACCCTTACCAACAACGACGGAAGACGAAGCCTTACCCCCTGACGAGGCAGAAATCGGGGTTGGCAAAGCCACCGTCTTCGCAGCGCTCTTGGAAGCCATGACTTTACTTTATTCCCCAGGAAATAAATAAAAGGGTAAATAAAAGGCGTACGATCGAGCGACAAACGTTTGTATGCAGCTCTTTAATTCCCCGGAGAAGGAGAGAGGGAGGAAGTGAGGCCAAAGGCGGGGCGGTAGCAGTGATAAGGGATACTCTGTGCGGTACGATAACTCCAATAAATAGAAACGAAATAAAAGATACAAAAGATACGGCTCACGGGAGTGATAACGATAAGCTCCACAGGGATGCAACGAAATAAAAATGACCCCCGCGGTAGACTAAGTTGAGTAGAACACGGTACTTTAATGAGCCGTGCGGTAGATCCGGGACTCCACAGCAGAAGATCCGGGGTCGGGAGGGATGGGGAGGGCCTTCAGACAAAGAAGTCGTCGGTTGGCACAATAGTATAATATAGCGTAGCTGTAAGGTTGAATGTGCTCTTCAGACGAAATCCAGCGCAACACCCATCATATAAAAAGGGGTGTGAGGGGGAGGGGGGGGGGGTGAAGAGGGGGGTGAAAGGAGGAATAAGCTCCCGCCCCAACGTAACACTCGCACCCTAACATCGAAGTTCAAAGAAAGAAAGAAGGAGAGTCGGAAGAAGAAGAAAAAGTAAATCAAGGCAAAGCAAATACCGTTATCATTCATAGAGTACCGTACAAGTACAGTACTGGACTGGTACGAGTACCGGACTGCAGGAGTGCACCTTGACTTATGTGATACCAGTGCTCGAGCAGCTCAAAGCCGAGCAGGTTAAGCCAAGTGAAGCGGCTGAGTTCCTCCCCCCCCGGTTGGAATCGATATTGGTTTCTTATAAATACCAGCGTCACAATCCCAGTACCTGTACGAGTGGTTTACGGTGCAGTCCTCGAGTACGGTGGGTGCATAAGCAGAGATACCGTACGAGTACAATACGAGTGGATTCCACCCCGCCAACGATCCGCACTCTCAAAAGTATCCCAAGTGCTCCAGCCTACAGGACCCTACAGTTGCTCGTACATATCCTTCCACCGACCGGCTGCCAGTTCCAGGAACCGCACCCGCCCGAAAAGAAAGGAAAAGAAAAAAGAAGGTCCCATCGCTTGCATCTCATCCTATCGTTGGATGGATGGCGGTCTGGGTGGATGGAGGCGGGGGGTGGGGTGGCTCGTGTAACGGGTGTCAAGCACGGGAAGGTATGGTGAATAATTATTGGTGTTATTACTGTACATTCTCCTCGTGCTTTGCTGCATCTGGGCTGCCGATGTCTCGCTGATCTGGGCTCTGGTACAAGTTCGAGTACAGTGCTCGAACACAGCACTTGTGAGCGGGGTAATAAGGTAATACGGGTATGATAATATGGCATGATAGATTAAATTACGAGGTTTCGCGTACCGCACTCGAGCAGTACAGCACCCATGCCTGCTCGGCGCGGTACTCACTAACCCTAGCCCTCTTCTCTTCTGCGCCTCTCAGAGTTCACAGAAATCAGGGTCAACGGCGGGAGGAGGAACGCCTATCGAGTTGGTTCTATTTCAACCTATGCCATAAAGGAGATGGTTTACTGTACACAGCCATGAAGAGGAGGAAATAAAAAATACCGACGCCCAGGAATGATAGGCTGTATCACCTCAGCTCCCATCCGTACGCATGTTCCATTTTGTTTCCAGCTCCTGTGATCACACTCTCTCACTCGTCTATGAAAACTGAAAAAAAAACTGAAAAAAGGATCGGCATTGTCCCAATTCTCCTCCCCTAAGCAGCCTTGAGCTTCGCAGCGGCTCTCCTGTTGGCGAGGGCGGTGGCGGTGAACACATAAAGAGCATCCTTGAAGGCGAACAGGAATGCCGCGGTGAGAACACTCTGGACGAGCTTCGGCCCAATACCGCCGTAAAGACCGGTCCAGCCCTCCTCCTTGACGATATTGTGAAGCGACTCAAACACGGAGCGTTTCTTCTCGCCCTTCCCCGCAACGTGCATTCTAGACTTGATGGTGACTATCCAATCGTTAGTGCCCAGCCCACCCCACCCTCATGGGCTATGGGACTCACTGTAAGGGTATGTCAAGGCGGTAGCAACTAATTTCCCCAAGGCACCCAGGAAGAAGGCATCCTGAGGTGTGACGGATCGCTTCTTACGTCTCTCGAGCACATTCTTCAACTGCTCGAAAATAGTGTATTGTAGGATGGGATTGACGACCAGCACCAACGCGGGAATTACGCCCGCGAAGAACTGGCCAATCCCTCCTTCACGGAAGAGATGACGGATGGTGGAGATGGTGGAGGGGGCTTTGGCAGGTGCTTGACCGGTGGGATCCTGAAGGGTGGGAAGGTTGCCAGACGGGGAGGACGGGACAGCAGCCCGCTTGCGAGCGGTCATACGGGTATTTACCACCCAGATGGGGTTTGTGATCAAGACCGTAGCGGAACCTAAACTTTGTTAGTTTACCGGCGGAGGTGACTGATAACGAAGGGGAGCCACCCGCAAGTGCTCCAGCAGCCATCGCCTCCAGAGTCGTGAGCTTAGCTCTAGACCTTCCGGCCCTGAGAGCAGCTTTTTCGAAGGCGGTCCTGCTCCATTCGTACCCTGCCCGATGAAATTAGCGGAAATTTCGAGTGAGCGGTTATGTAGCGAGACAAACAGTAATAATAGACAAAGTTTGTAACACTGATCCCGAAAACGGCGCTGTTGAGACCGGCGTATAGACCCGAGATCCCTTCACGCTGGATGATACGACGGGTAGCGTCTAGGACGGTGGAGTGTGCACGTTTGGACTCAACTTGCGAGCGAGTGGAAAGGGTGATTAACGGGTAAGTCAAAACCATGGACAAAACTCCACCGCCTACAACGGGTCATATCAGTTGTTTGTCGTGCCGCGAGAGACAACGGCCCCTACCAGCGCCAGCAATGGCGTGAAGAACCTATAGAAACATTAAAGTCTGTTGCTCCATGAGGGGCGAGTAAGGGATGGTACATTATCGCTCTGAGCAGAAGACATTTCTCCTGTATCCTGTGCGGTAACTCGTGCGTTTCGAAAGGCTTGATGGACACAAGAGAAACCTGGGAGAAGGGGTGCGGAATAAAAGCAGGAACAACGTTAAGTGAGAAGGAGAGGCGACGCGAGGAATAAACGGGAGAACATGGAGCGACGGAGCATCCACGGGGAGGGCGAAGGGGCCGGAGAACGTGATTATGGGCCCGCGGATGAGGGCAAAACTTCTGACGCCGGGAAACAGCCGAGGTACTGTAGCGGGGAATCCTTGAGTTGCCGGAAGTGTTTAGTCCATGATACCGTAAATTTTGGATGCTCCCAGGGTTTAAGCGAGACTTTGATCTTATCTTATCGACCCATCACTGCTTTGATTGTATTATCATAATTATCATATCGGATTAGACTAATCACGTGGTGTTCAGGCTCAAAATTCAGCATTAAAAATGAGTGAGATCTTATGATGCGATTCCTGAGCAAGCCACTCATTCACGAGTCTCACCCACCTTAGCGCCATACAATGAAAAGGACAGCTAAACAGGGGTATTTTCCAACACTGTCTCTCTTTCCTTCCATGTTTCTTTTTTTGCTTATTCAACAATCCAACCTAAATTCCTGATACTCGAGTACTACCGGTAGAGGAGTACCGTACTGTACCTGTCCTCTCTCTGCAGCTTTCGTTTCTTCATAACCGAGCACTTCCTCACCCTAGACTATCGCCCTCGCTCTGCATCGCGTAAGCCGTGGTTTAGTTTCCCAACTCTAGCCATGGCGCCGCCGACACCCGCCTACGCAAAGTCAGTCATCAAAATCCTCTTCATATCATTGATATTCGATTTGGTGAGCCCCCCCCCTCTTCCAGTGTGAATTTGTCCGTTATGCTGCACCTGTTTGTCAATAGGATCCTTCTATACTGACCCGTTTAGCTTTCGTTTACTTTAATTCTACCGCTATTCCCCAGACTACTCGCATTCTACCGCGCGCAGCCTGATAATGTAGTGCTCGAGTCTATTTTCACTACCCTAAATGCCTTCAAAGCCTCGTTTCACCGGCCAATCTCCTCGCGCTTTGATGTAGTCCTGCTCGGCGGGGCTCTCGGGTCCCTATTTTCATTTCTTCAAGCGATCTCGAGTCCATTCTTGGGTGCTCTTAGTGACCGTTATGGGTAAACACCTCCACCCGAGCCTCCAACCTGTTTGCGGTGTGTATGATGCTGATATCTGCATCTTTAATTTCAGGCGCCGAACAGCTCTATTGTATTCCATGATTGGAAACATAATCTCGGTGCTACTTTGGGTCGTCGCGACAGATTTTCCGACATTCCTGGCTTCCCGTGTGGTTGGTGGCCTGTCGGAGGGGAATGTGCAGATGGCTATTGCTATTGCCACTGACGTCTCCACCCCGGAGACTCGTGGTGCGACTCTAGCACTATTGGGTGCTGCATTTTCAATTGCCTTTACCTTCGGACCTATGTTGGGAGCTTTCCTTGCTTCCAAGACAATCTCCTTAGAGAACCCTTTTGCTGCCGCAGCTTGGTTCTCGCTGGCACTTTTGGTGGTAGAGACAGCGTTTTTGTACTGGAAGTTGCCGGAGACCTGCCCTCTAAACGAAGAGCCCAGCAAGGTTGACGTCCAATCGAAGCGGGAGGACGAGTCCGAAAAGAAGACGGGGGATGAAAAGGAGACAGGGAGACCGGGTATCCTTCTCTTAAACCTTACCCACTTCTTGTTCCTCCTTATATTCTCCGGAATGGAGTTCTCCCTACCGTTCATGACCTTTGACCTGTTCAATTACACCTCAGCGGACTCCGGCAAACTTCTAGGATTTGTCGGTCTTCTAGCCTCGATTCTCCAAGGATCATTTGTTAGGAAGTGCGCGCCAATCGTAGTGGCAAAGACCGGGCTAGCAAGCGCTGGTATCAGCTTCTTCCTTCTTAGTAGGGTCAACACTCAGTCACAGCTATACGTAGCCGCAGCATTCCTCGCGGTAACAAGTGCTTGCGTGGTGACTAGCCTTACCGCACTGGCCAGTTTGAAAGCCGGTAAGAAGGATATAGGAAGGGCACTCGGCAGCTTTAGATCTGCTGGTAAGTTTGTCTCTTTTTTCCCCTCCTCCTTTTTGTTTCGTCTAGTCGCTTGTCGACAGAATGGGGCTAATCGACAAAAACCAATTGACAGGCCAGATTGGAAGGGCTACTGGACCGATCTTGTTCTGTAAGTCTACCTCGCGCTGAGGATGTTACTGGTCCACCGTCGTTTCCATAACTGATGATGATATTATGCAGGCACCCTCTACTGGTGGGCCGGAAGGCAGACAGCGTACGTGGTTGGGGGAACGGGAATGGTAGGAGTGGCGGCCCTAGTTTTCACCGGTATTGTGGTGGACTCTGAGCAAGCGATGGAATAGTACATTGTAAAGGGGGGAACATGGAGGTAGGAGGGACAAGTCCCTTGACCTTACCAGTAAATTCCTCGGTGATGGAGGACCGTCTGCATACCGGTATCTGGACAGGCGTCCGTGCCGTGCTCATATACCAAGATGCCATCCTGTAGCGCGGCACACCGCACTTGTATACCGTTATTGTACCGGTACATGTCCAAGTCGTAATCTGAAAATGAAAAGAATAATAAAAAATGGCAATCTTATTCTCGTGGTGGTAATCTCGCCATGGGCATTGACGGTGGCACACGGAAGCATTTTGAGGGCCGGAAAATCTAAGCAAACGCCATAAACTCGGAAGGCAGACAGTCCAAGTTTCCAAATCTCGGCCATATAGTCAACACCTTTAGCACCCGAGAACCGGTACCACAACCCGAAAGGAAGAGGGCGAGAAAAATAAAAAAAATACAAGCATTGTACGGTACTGCAAAAGAAATTCAATCACTAAAGATCACACACGCCATGTACTTGTACCGTAATGCAGCCTGCCGTGCAAGCCCTGTTTCGCCACAAAGCAGATCCATCCAGAACCCTTCAATTATTTCCCAAAGGCAAGGGGAATGGGAAAGGCTCTCACTCGCAATGATTTCAAAAGGGTCGTCAGTGCTGGAATTTCCCAAAGGGGTTCCTTTTCTCACTCTCCCAACACAATTCCCTACAGCCCACCTCCCTTCATTTTAGCCACAAACAGCACAACGCCCCAATCGTGGTCATTACAAACGACCAATCCAGACCCCTATTGTGGCATTGGGAGCAATAAAAAATAAAAATAAAAATAAAATAGAGAGAGAGAGAGAGAGAGCTGAAGAACCGACAACTCTCTTCGAAATGGATCCCAGTGCCGGTATTATATTATCCCTCAGTCCACCGGGTGCTGCGTCAGAAATGTCTTACATGGGAGAATAACGAGATCTGGAAGGTACGGTCCGGGTACTTGTGTGATATCCTTCCTCAATGGGTAATAAATCGCTAGAGTTTCAAACTGAGACTTTATCCCGCGGATCCCTTGGACGTGGTGACAGCCAAGGATACAGTTCTGTGATCATAAAAGAAGGGAAGGGAGAAATGGGAACAAACAGAGAGGCACCGGATTGGGTATCACACTCGCAGGGTAGCCAAGCGTGAGGGAAGGCAAGAGATTGGGATCCACGATACTCGAGCAAGCTGACAGCCACGGGGTACGAATCAAATTCGCGTACGGTACCCGAGTACACAGGGGAAGCAAGGTAATATAGAGAACGGCACGGGAATGGAGGAGGGAAGGAAGGGGAACTCGTATCCCCGCGCACTCATTCCATCTCTCTCAGCTCGACGGGCAAGCGAAGGGGGCGATAGAGATGGTACGAGTACTCGAGTACAGTACTGTACTCGTGTTCTCACCCCGCCCCGCCAGGAATAGGGAAATGACAAGTGCTTCAAACAGATGAAGCCTCTCTTCCCTGTCGGTTTTTCCTCTCGGTGAGGGCGCCGATACCGCCCGGGTACTCGAGTACTGGTACGCGTCGCTCCTGTTGTAGAGTGCTTGTATTGTACAAGTACTGGTACGGCATACCTCTTGTGATTGTTGTTGTTGTCGTCGTCGTCGTCGTCGTGGCCACTCCTGCCGGTAGTGCTGGTGGTAGACTACAGAGCGAATTTCCGGTCGGGGTGGCAGGATCGTCGGACGGGGTTTTGGGAAAGGTATCATATCATACTGCGTAATGAAAGTACGGTACTAGTACAGTAACGAATTGGAGTACGAGTACCGTATTGTACTCAGCTACCGTAGCATTTGTTCCGCCCGTCTGGATCAAGTTGGATTGGAAGGGGTGGATAAAGTGTTTTCTTTTTCTTAATGATGATGATCCTGGGAAGGGGAAGGAAGGAAGGAAGGGTTGTGAAAAAGTAATAACTTTGTTTTTCTCAAGCATTTTCGGCATGATATGGGATGAGGGCTAAACCGGAACCGGGGATTTCGGCTGCTGATGTTATGCCCATGCGCTATTGTAGAAGTAGCTCTGGAATGCCCGGCATGCCCATGATAACATACTCGAGTATGTTACTCAGCAATCGCATGCCGAGATGCACGTAACCCCCGTGATGATGGGCCCAGCTGCAAGGAGAGGGAAGGGACTACCGGTACGACCTTGTTTTACTCGTACTCGTACTTGCACTGTGGGTACCGTACAGTGAGTGCTACACCACAGTTTACCATACTGCCTCACCTGTGCTCCATCATGAGCAATCAACCAGTGAACAGTCAATCGGTCAGTCGGTCAGTCGGTTGATCAGTTGATCAAGTTTACTCCACGAGCAGTACAGGAACCGCTCCAGCACCGGCGCGGTACGGTTCGGTTCCTGGGGCGGACACCAGTGTTCGAGTATCACAGCGCAAGTTACAGCGTCCGATTGCCAAGTCTGGCCAATCACAGGCACAGACACCACGAGCGCTCGAGCATCTCAAACTATAGAGTACGGTATATAGTCTCGGCTCCACTTTTTGACTTTCCACGAGGATGGAATGTGAAGATGGCGAATGCGCGATGTTTGCACTGGCACATTTCTTTGTCGGGTAAACCTTTTGGATACCATGCTCTTGGCAGAAAAACCTTTCGGATACTATCGACCGGGAAACATACCATCAAAAAAGTGAAACCTTTGTACTCATACACAATTATCTTCCTTTGCCAAGAACTCTAAGAAGATTGCTAAACACCTTCAGTATTACCTAGTTCATCTTAAAAAGTTGGGGAGAAATTTTTTAAAAATACTAGCAGAGTGTGAGTATTTCATTACTTTTTCCCAGCACTTTTTTTTAATTTATTTGCATTTTTGAACAATAAAAAGATGGGTGGAGATGTGTAAATATTTTGTTGTTCGTTGCAAAGGTTTCACTTTTTCGATGGTATATTTCCCGGGGGATGGTATCCGAAAGGGTTTACCGCCAAGCGCATGGTATCCAAAAGCTTTTTTCTTTCTTTGTCTCTCCGGTGGTTCCGGATTCGAGATTGTCTGGTTTGCTCGTGTTCTATAATAGCATCGCACCAGGTATGAGCAGTGAGTATCTGGTATTGTACTGGTACAGTGCGCGTACCTGTGGCTGATGCTAGCGTCCCGAATAGGATGCGGTACAAGCACTGGTATTCCGCCAATACCGGTACTCGAGTACCTCACTCTTCCCAACGCCCTTTCATACTTGTGTTGAACTGTATGATAGAGTGACATTATCGCCAACTTTGGCGGGAACTGGGGAACTGGAGAGCGCGCGAAAGTTATCGTGATAACGCTTGCCACAGATTCAAACTACCGGCGCCCTTCAAGGCAGTGCTCCTGCAGCACGCTTTTGCTGCTCCCGTGAGTACCGGTACCGGCACCGGCACCTGTGACTGTGGGGTAGGGGAGAGTACCGGCAGCACTGGCACGAGTACCCGTACTCGAGTACTTGGACTGGGTACGGCGCGGTAGTCCTCTTGAAATGTCTTGCCTCCTTTATCTAATCGCTGTTTCACAAGGGGCGTACCAGTGGAGACGCTCGGGCGCACACACCAATCGAACAATGTGGTTGAGTCCTTGGACCCTGTTCCCGCGCTTCCTCATCCCTGAAATCGAACCCCTTCAAACACCACTCTACTGCACCCTACAGCACCGTGGCCACCATCTTCTTCTCTTCCCTTTCTCGCCAGCCTGGGGGACAGGAGATTGGTCTGCCCTTTGGAGGATAGCTCCTGTGGAACCCGGTACCCACGGTTGGACAGGAAAGGCGGGGGGACCGAATCATGGTACTACTCGAGTACCTGCGAACCCATGCCCAATCCTCCTCCATCTTCTGCCCCGTCCAAGTCCGGCAATCCACCCTATCCTGCCGCCCTGGAATCCTCACCATGACATGGGAAGTCCCCCTGGCCGCCCGGATGCTATATATCGCGCGCCCACCACCCTCTCCAGACCTTCCCTCTCTTTCTATTCACCACGACAGACGTTGAACTCGTTTTTGTCCTACTATTCTCGTGACCTCTTGGACGCAATCACTCTTTAAGTTGCTTTCAAAGTTGCCAGTCGGTCGTTACCCACACACTTTGCACCCTCTGGTCTATTTCTTTCTTCCACTTCCCCACTTCCCTTTTAACGACAAAGCCTCAACTTGTGGGTTTTCGCTTTTTCCTTTTCAAGGGCTGAATATCAAGTTTTCAAGTCGAGTGTTCCCCTACGAACGACCCCTTATAAAGGCTGAGCTTTTATCGTCAACGCTTTCAACAATAATAAGAAGATACCGATTTTATTATTTACGACTGCTTGCCGTCAATACCAACTTTGTCAGGAGCAACCTCACGATAAACCTTCCATTTTATATATATACAAATACAGGGCTGTGCCTAATACCTCAAAATGCGTGTTGCTTATACCACAATTCTTTCCGCTGCTCTCGCAGCCAGCGCGCTTGCATTCCCTTTCCGTGGTGCCAACCAGAAGAGAGATGATGCCGTCGAGATTGTCACCGAATGTACCACCATTCAGTATGTTCACCTTCGATCCCTTTCCTTCCCTTTCCCATCATGGAAAATCAATGACTAACTTGACCAATCGGATGACAGCGTGACCGAATACGCGACCTCGGGACCCTCGCCCTCACCCGAGCCGCCAGTCGTCAAGCCGAACAGTGATGTTGATGCGCCAGCGCCGACAGGAGACTACACCAAGTACCGCTCCAAGTCCCGCCGTCCTCGTCCAACATCGACCTCGGCACCAGAGACAAGCCCACCACCACCAGCCGTTACTCCCCCCATTGAGTCACCAGTTCCCACGTCGAAAGAACCGGCTGCTGCTCCAACCACTTCCCCTGCTCCCGCTCCAAGCTCCCCTGCTCCCTCCGGAGGCTCCTTCGAATCCGAAGTCCTCGCAGCGCACAATGACAAGCGAGCCCTCCACGGTGTGCCAGCGTTAACATACGATAAGACCCTGGCTGACTATGCAGCGGGTGTTTCCGCTACCTGCAAGTTCGAGCACTCTCACGGTCCCTATGGCGAGAATCTCGCCGCTGGATATGCCAGTGCCGCAGAAGCTATCAAGGCATGGTACGATGAGGAAAAGCTGTACAATTATGCTTCCGGCGATTTTAGCGTATGCGTCACATCTCATCTAATGATATTTACAATATAGTGTGATGAACGGTGCTAATTGTGAATATGTGTATATAGTCGGCAACTGGTCACTTTACACAACTCGTTTGGAAATCCACCACAAAGGTCGGTTGCGGTGTCAAGGCCTGCAATGGAGCCGGTGGAACGCCCGGAGAGTTCCTCACGTGCAATTACGATACCGGAAACGTGATTGGTCAATTCCAGGCAAATGTTCTGCCTCCTGTTTGACGCAGCTGGCTAGTTCTCTGGTAAAGGGATGGCAGAATGGTTGGTTCGGGTGTCTGTCTTTCTTTCTCTCCTCGACAACCCTTTTTGGCAGTGCCCTGGCAGAAGGAGGGAAAAGCTGAAGGAGAAGTGATGGAAATCCCCGCTGGTCAAGAGCCAAATAAAATAGAAAAAAAAGGAAGGCTTTCTGAGAAATTCTTTATACATATGTCTGTTCTTGTATATCTTTTATAAAAAAAACCTAGCGTAATCCCGCTTACTTTGCTTTGTCTGGACGGGCTTTGGGAGTATAGCATATTATCACAACATTTTATCGCACTGTACTGTACTACATTCGGGATGTGAAATAACAAGTAAAGGGATATCCATCCGAAAAGGGGGTGTTTGTTTGTATTTCATTTGTTCCTGTTGATCCATTTCACAGTTTTGTATGATTATAGCTGTGTTTGTGTCGGGACTCCAAATACCTGTTTTGTTTTGTTTTTGTTCGGCGTAATTTACACTCGAGGGATTTTCGGTTGTCGTTGAAATCTCTTTTGCATACGTGAGCACGGTAGATTCAAACCGTCAAGCTATCATTACCCCGAACGGTGCACGACATCAACCCACACCCCACCGACAACCAACGTCCAAGAGTCCTCCTTCCCCCCCTCCCACTTTACCCAGCATGACCTAGGACAGTACGTCAAATTATTTAGCGGTGAATGGATCCAAAGTCCAGAGGTTGCTGTTCGTGGAACTTTGGGGGGGTTATCATACCCGGGTTACTTATTTTCCAGTACTCGCACAGCACAGTACCACACAACTACCGATAGACTAACCGCCATCGCATCCTGGGCGGATGGAGCATGAACTTGCACCCTCGTCCTCTGGGAGATTACGGCTACGAGTATGAGCACAGTAGTGATTTCCTTGTTTGCTTGTTTTTTTTGTGCCGGGCATGGCGTAGTTACTAGTACCAGTACTGTACTAACATCATTCCATTACGGTAGCTAAATAGTCTTCAATCGGGACACTAAATCCGAATACCCTACCGGTAATAAAGATCTACTCGTACTAACCCGTTTTTTTCCGTCCCTTATTGTTTTTTTTGTTTTTTTTGTTCCTTACAATAGTGCATTATTTGCCCTTTGGGAAATTGATTTTAATGGGGAGCGGCTGAGGTCATATAAATATGTATCATAGCTTTTTTTCATTTTTCATTTTTTCATTTTCACTCGCGGTTTCGGGACGGAAGTGAGGATAAAGAGAAAAAACCTCGAATGTTGTGAATACTAGTTATTGTACCATGTTAGGCTAGCGCTTGACAATTCCTCGTCTGGTAAGTGCCGTGGTGCCCTACCGGTATGAGTACAGTACTCGAGTACAGTACTTGTATAATAGTACTTTGCCATTAGCCTATAATAGCCTATAATCCCGTGAATATTATCGTAGAAACCGCGATAGCAGCATCCCTTCCTTATCACACCCCCAGACTGCCATAACTTCCTTCCTTCCTTTTCAAGTTGCCAGTTCCTTGTTGCCATAATTGATGTTTACTCACTCGCTCGCTCCCTCCCTTGTTCTGCACTTTAGCACTGCACTGTACTTTGATATATTACAACAGACCAGGAAAAAAAAAAAAGTATACTCGTACAAGTACAAGGCTACAGTAGTGAAACGGTCGTTTCCTATAAAGCATGCATGCACGAATGGATGTATGTATGTATGAAAAGGTTAATACCCTGTGATATACCTGATACACAGCCCTGCTCCCTTTCTTTTCTTTTCTTTTTTTTTTCTTTCGGCACATACAGGGTGGTAAGGCAAGGTAAGGTAAGGTAAGGTAAGGTAAGGTAAGTAAAGTGTAGGTCTATTGGCCTTAATATCCGGTTGGAGAGAACATTCCGGTACCGGTACCGGAGCTGAAGATAGGGGCGTAGGAATGTACTGTACTCTACCGCTGTATCGGCGCTTGGATAACGTAGGAGATTTTCTCTCAAGAAACATGTATTCTTTGGTGTGGTCGCTAGATTCGGATACAGTACAGTGCTATTAGGGAGATTCAAGGCTCTCGGTACGCTGCGAACCAAGTATGCGGTAATTATACCCCGCAAATTTCCGCGTACCGAGAGCTTTGAATCTCCCTATCGGTACCCACGAAGGGTGAGTACAGGTACTGTACTGTACCGGTATGGAAGGAAGGAAGGAAGGAAACGAGCGAGTAGACTAAGCACCGTACGATCCTGCGACCAAGGGTCATGTACCGTATTATAAAGTAGTAGTAATACGGTAGGTTCCCATGTTGCGACCAAAATTGCATTACTTTAAGGATCATCAACTCACCCCCCCCGGCTTCAAAAAGGGGGAGAAAGAAAGGAGGAAAGAACGAACGAACGGGATGAAATTTAATCCAGGTATCATAGCATTTTGTGCTTTACAATTTGCTCAACTTGTCCTGTTTGTGATCTTTGTCGGACCGGTGCGAGTACTGTACTCGTAGTGACGGCTGAATACTTGTTCATGAGTGTTGCAATGTAATTTAACACTCATGGCTTTTTGGTAAATTCCCCTTTTACCCCCCTGGACACCGGTTATTTCCGCTACTTGTGCTCGTGCATCGTCGCTTCCCTTGAAATATTCCCCCCATAGTGCACTTCTCTCACAGCTGTTGGCATATACATTACCGTACTGTACCATACTGTGCCATGGGGTGGAATTCACTCACTTCTCACCCCTATCCTATTACATCTGACTGTGTCGGGCTACAAGCACCGCCAGTACTGTACTGGTACAGTGCGGTACCAATTTCCTCCCGACAGAAGTACCGTGCAGTCGCAGTGAGTATCGTACTTGTACCCTCGCCTCAGCCGGGGGCGACTCAGCGCGTATGACGCGGTAGGAGCCGAGGAATGGAACATATGTTCTCACTCGCTGGGCTTGTCACTGGTATCCTGGTTGGGGTGTGGGACAACGGTGCCTTCGGGATAGTGTTCGCGATGGACGGGTGAGGGCGGAGGTTTCGTCTCGTGTTGGGATTAGAGTTTATTGGACTGGGTGAGGGACTACCGTGGCCGGTGATCGTATCGCTCACTTGCTTAGGCCTTTTGAATTTTGGTTTTTGGTTTCCCGAGTTGCTCGGGGGGACCCATCGTGGGGAATGGGTAGGAGCCGGTGCGAGTACCGTACTATGCCGTAGATGAAGCGCGGGTTGGTCATTGGCCGGTTACAATATTTTATACTATCGCGGTAAGCTTTCTCGAGAGCTCCTACTTCTTGGTATTGCGGTGAATGGAAACGTGGGGGGGGAGGGGCTATCGTACTGCAAGAATATAATCCCTCATGCTCGGCCGGGTACGAGTTTCTCAAGCGAGTGCTTATCATCCGACTGTAGTGCAGGTAGGTAAGGTAGCCTGGCCGAAGGCCGCGATATGGTACAAATACATTGACACTATCAATCACCCCCCTCTCGATTTACGAGTACTCATCACCCCATATCAACGCCCCGCCCTTGTATCAGATCTTCTGCCCACTAGCGCACTGCAAGTATATAGCAACAGGAATCTTTCACATCTAAAAGTCTCTCAGTATCATCATCGTTCTATCCAGCCTCATCAACTGACCCAGGAGTTTCTCCTCCCTCGATAGCCAAATCTCTAATTCGCGCTTCTCCGACGTGGTAAGGTATTCCTCCACATTCGCCTGCACATCCGAGCGTTCCCATTTTTCTAGTAGTGAAGAGCGCTTGGCTCGCTCGACGTTTGTGCGCTGGATAGCTCTGGACATGGCCTTGTAGGTGTCTGTGACAAGAGATTGGATCGCACGGTCTGGATCGTGGAACCAGAGGAAGTATGTTCTCGAGATCTGGGGGATACTTGTTTTGGGGACTTCCTGGAGGTGGAGGTAGCCGTTTTCTTGAAGCCCTGTGAGGATTGAGCGGATTTCTTTTTGCTTGAGGAGGGCAATGCTGGCAATCTAAGGGAGGGACTTATGAGTGCTAGACACAAGCCTCGAGGGATGGAACGTGGCGAACCTGTTTCTCCTCCAGTTTCCCTTTATCCTTGATGATCCGGAGCAATCTCAAGCCCATTTCCCCGAATGTTTCTTCCACCACTTTCTCCAGTTCGATATGCCTCATAAGCTTACCCAACTCCTTGTAATTGACGCTCCATTCACCCAAACCACGGTTGCTTTCTAATTGGACAAACTTCCAAGAGTCTTCTGCGAGAAGTTGCATGTGCTGCTTTAGTAATTCCATGCGAATTTTCTTTTTGCGATTCTCGGCGTCAATTCCTTCCTCCTCATCGTCGTAAAGTTCCTCGAGGTCCGAAATGTCATCATCATCATCATCCTCATCATCCTCGCTGTTGCTCTGCCGACGCTTGCCCTTCCCATTGACCTTTTTCCTGTAACCATTGGGGTGAGGCTCGTCTTCATCCTCGGCATCCGAGTAGCTTCGTTTCCTCGCTTTCTTTTTAGGTGGGCGGGGAGCAGCTACAATCGAATTTTCCAAGTCGATATCTTTGCTGAACGTTTTTGATAGCTCAAGAACACTAAGTTTGATTCCTGCCAAGAAATTAGAGCCGGGCGTATTTTTTTTTAAGAGCTATAAATCTAGGGGCATAGACATGAGTATCCGAAACTTACTTTTTTTAGGGTCGTCCTCTTCATTACCGTCGGCCGGATATGGCTCACGGCATCGAAAGTATTTCTCTTCGAGCCGTTTCAGCAACTCTGCGTACACCTGCGAGCTGACCTTTCCATGTCGGCTTTCGGCCAGCGAAACCAATTCGGCATTTCGGAACAGAACCAAGAACTTCTCGTGATTTATTCGAAGAACGATGTCTTCCTATTGGTTCAAAAGAAAGTAAGTTAGTATTTACATTCTGAACCTATATCCTGACCAGTCCCACTAACATTGATTTCCCATTCCTCTTCTTCTTGCTCAATCAAGTCATAGATTGAAACTTTTTGCCGTTTTTTTGACCTTGGTTTTGATGTAGGCGCAGCTTTTCTTTTCATTCCGGCGTGTTGCGAAGTATCTCCGTCCACCAGTTCCCGCATTTTAATTTTCATTAACCTGTCTACCTCCTTTCCTAACTTATTCTCGGAGAGTTGGGACTTCCTCAACTGAGATGTCAATTGTGCTCGCAATGTGTTTCGGGTATCTGTTCGAATGTGCATATGGTGCTCCTGGACCTGCACCAGAAACCGCTCCTTCATCATGTCCGCCATGACTGATTTCAAAATCTCGATTGAAGTGATAGATGGCTCGTCATCTGTCGCCGGGGCATTCGATTTGCCGTTCGCCATTGCCTTGGATTTTTTGGTAGATGTGCCGTAGGCGACAAGGAAATCGCTAACACGAGCGTGACCCAATTGAAGCAGGTTGCTGACGATCAGTGCGCCCTATGACGAGGAGTAAACTTGTCAGTCTCGGATCGCGCAGTAGAGTGGTATAATGAATACATTGCTGCCAAACCGTTCTTCAACGGCCCGAATGATCCTACCAGCGCGCAGGAGCTCATAAACCTGAGCCCATTCACACTCGTAATACACTACCTCCTGCCCAGTTTCGAGATGGGCAAAGTGGACAACAAGATGCTGCTGAATGAGGACTGCTAGGGTTTGCTTGACTATCTTCTCTGGAAGCTTGAGCTGGCGGACTAGTTGAACAACGGAAAGCCGGCCCAACTCGAGAAGAACAGACACCACTCGCTGTGCTCGTCAAAGTTAGCCGGTAGGTCCTGAGGCCCGGAGTAGTGTGGGCGGGGTGTTAACAAACCGAAGAGACCTCGCCGTAGATATCTCTCACTAGAAGGACGCATAGCTCTACTACATTCTGTGAGAATTAAGAGTCAGCAGATGAAGGGAGGCTGCGGTGAGGAAATTGTTTGAAAACAAAGGGAACCGGGGATGGAATAGTCACCTGCGACATGACATTAGTTGTTGAAAGGGAGTTGAAGAATGAGGGGGGTTAATGGTGCTATGGAGAGTAGAATAGGTTGATATAGTGGGGAGTCATAGATGGGAGAAGTCGGTGGACATGGACTTTGTTTTTCTGAATGTTGGTGGTGGGAGAGGCCAACTTTTTTCTTCACTCAACTCAACCTAGTACTCGTACTTCTCGAATCTCGAGGAAGGCGGCTCCGCAAGTCAGCCACCGTTGCGCCAAGCCTTCATCGAGACGTGCCAAACTCTACGCCTAGGTAAAGGATTCTACTTACTCCCCCACTTTGGGGAATTCTTCAATTCAGTGGCTCTAATTCGTCCCGTTTCCCCCTCGTGATTCAGATTTCTCGAGTCTCCTAACTTCATCCCTTCCACTCCCTACTAACACCGACATCAAATAACCCCTCTCGCCCTCCCCGCGTTCTTTGACAAATGCTTGCCCGCAGCGCCCTCCCCCGGGGCCCATTCCAATTGCTTGTGAGGGCCGCTCCCCCTTCCCGCTGTGGTTTGGCCACCGCTACTGTCTCCAATCCCTTCCATTACACTGTCGGCGAATCAGCGGGTATCAAAGTTGCGTCAAGAGATGATGGTGGCCCAACCACTACTTTAGCAGTGGTTGCAAGAGGTGGAAGCCGATATGAGACCGCTCCCGGATTGGCCCACGGATTGGAAAGATTCGCATTCAAGGTACAGCCCCCCAACGGTCTGATTTTGACAGCCAACACGGCCGTAGTCTATGTGAACTCGAATTTATGAAACTGACTTTTCAAACTGATCAACAGAACTCAAGGCGATCTGCCCTCCGTCTTCAGAGGGAAACTGAATTACTCGGCGGCTCCCTCGGTTCTACGCTCTCCCGAGAAAATATTATTCTCCGTGCGAAATTTCTGCGGGATGACCTTCCCTACTTTGTCGAGGCGCTCGCTGATGTTCTCATCCATACCAAATACAATCGTACGCCGTCCTACTTTATGCAATTTGTTGTTTTCAATTCGCACTTGGTTACCAGTTTGTTGCAGACATGATCTGACTGCCGAGTCAACAGCCTACGAATTCAACGAACAAGTTGCCTCCACTATGGCCTTCGAACTCGAGAAATTCCACCATACCCCAGCAGCTCTCGCTCTTGATACAGCGCACAACGTCGCATTTCACAGGGGACTTGGCTCTAGCCGTTTGGCACTAACCAACAAGTACCTTACCAAGAAGCACATTACCGAGTATTCCAAAAAGGTGTACAGCAGGGGCAATATTGCAGTTGTTGCTTCCGGTGCTCCTCAACCGGACCTCGAGAAGTGGGCAGCTGAGTTCTTCAAGGAACTCCCCTCAGGAACTGGACCAGCCGTGGTCCCCGCTAAATACTATGGAGGTGAGAACCGTCTTTTCTCACCCCATGGCAACGCCATAGTCATTGCCTTCCCCGGCAGTGCCAGCGATCCGTCTTTCAAGGTAGAGTATATTGTTCTGGCATACCTGCTTGGTGGAAAGGCCTCTGTCAAATGGAATGCTGGAATGTCACTCTTGTCCCAGCCGGCCTCCGAGGTCCCTCACACCGCTGCCGTAGCCAAGCACGTTGCATACACTGACGCTGGTCTCCTGTATGTCACCATTGAGGGCCCTGGATCTGCACTAACCCAGGCCGGAAAGAACGTTGTGACCGCCATCAAGAGTCTGGGGGAGGCTAAGCTCGAAGATGTCAATAGGGCCATTGCCCTTGCAAAGTTTGGTGCCCTTGCCACGGCAGAGGATAGAAGCTCTGGTTTAGAGGCTGTTGGACAGACTGTCATTGCTAGCGGAAAGGCACCGCAGGTTGAGGGTGTTGTCAAAGCTCTAGATGGTGTTACGGTTGAAGCAGTCAAGGCTGTATGCCTTCCCCGAGATGTTAGCCTTTTTATATGCCTATTAGCTAACTAACCTTGGTACTTGTATAGGCCGGTAAGAAGCTCCTCGAGTCAAAGGCCACATTCGTCGCCGTCGGCGACACATATCTCCTGCCATACGCCGAGGACCTGGGGTTAACGGTCTAAAGCACTAACCATCAGTTAAAGTGATGGCTTAGCATCTACTAAGGGAACAAACCAAACAAACAAAAAAAAGAAAAAAAGAAATTTTTTTTTTCTCATGGCATTTTCCATTTCAATATACCGCGTGCTTTATGACGTCATATGGTTGGGGATCGAAGGGGTGAGGATTGGCAGAGGGTGGGGTTATAGAATAGGGTAGAAATATGGCGGGCCGAAAAGAGAATAAGCAAAGGGGATCGGGTAGGGTCCGCATATTTGAAGACCAAACAAACAAATATTTGTATCAAACAGTGTGTTTCCTTTTTATGTTTGGCGGGATTTGATGGCTTCTTTGTGATATGAATTT
This sequence comes from Tuber aestivum, assembly GCA_900010015.1. Classification (NCBI taxonomy): domain Eukaryota; kingdom Fungi; phylum Ascomycota; class Pezizomycetes; order Pezizales; family Tuberaceae; genus Tuber; species Tuber aestivum. The sequence continues at coordinate 251,547 of LN891025.1, read as the reverse complement.
ATTCTGTTGGTCTATCACACGGATTCCACCTTAACGGTTATTGCGAGTGGTCGTGGCGGGCGACGGAAGAAGCTTGAAGGGCAACTTCGGGTTGGAGTTCTTGCATTCTGAGTCCTTTGTGGGGCCTAAACTACTCACACGCTCCAACCTCCCGGATACTCCATCTCCTCAAGGCTCCGATTATAGCCTGGAAAGGCGTATGGCAAACAACTAACCAAGGCACCCCGTGCTACACCATGCTCTCCCCTTCCCAGCTTTCACCTGCACTGGATCTGCCATGACCATTTTCTTCCAGGGATCCACGGCGCCTTATTGTGCTGCACCTAAGGTTAATGTTTTGCCATAGAAATCTGCTGTGTCTAGCCTTGGACCTTCATCTGTTGTAACTCATATGGTTGGTGCTGTGTGTCGTACTCACTGTGCGCCAGCACACAATTTTTACTGTCGTTACCCTAGGTCAGTCTACGCTGTTCTATAGGTAACTCCCAATGCACCGTACAGTACGAGATATTACTGACTCCGAACCCGTATAAAACAAACAAGATTTTACCTAGTTTTCTGCATTACTCATCTCCCAGGACAGTCAACCTGTCACCAGCACTTACTGTAGCTTGTCAGGGTTACTGCAACAGTATTATTATACTCCCCACAGCATCAAGCCAAAACCAAAAATAGGGGGAAGCCGACCGCACGCACTCCCGTCCGCAAGGTCGGACCCTCTAGCAGGTATTAGCCCTTTTGGTCTGCTATAGATCGCGGGCGAGCGGGTGGGGTATCGTGAAGCAGTGAAGTCCTTGCAAGAAGCACATGTGCGGCGCCTGGTGGGTTGGTTCTGTTCTATGGACTGACTTGTGGTGTTCTAGATCAGTTCTTGAATATCTTTGGCCACAAGTATTCACCCGTGCGTACCACACAGTCTCATGATTATCAGAGACGGAATCTTCTGACTATACAATTGTTATTTGTTTTCTTAAATTGTACCTTGTCTTGCCCTAGCTCTAGAGAATATTTTGCTCTTTCAATATTAGTGACCACCGGTATCATTTTTAGGGCTTTCGCCCTTACCCTCTTTAAAGTTTTTCCATTCCAACTGTCCTAGCTGTTTTGAGGACCACCTTGTAATATAGAGTTTAATGTTGGCTGGCGGGTTCGCCCGAGGACGGGTTGTGGTGGTGGTTGTTGGTGGTGTGGATCGTTGAGGTAGGGGCAGGATGAAATACGGCACTAGGGGACTCGGACGCGGGATCTACCTTGAGTTTAGTGAGCGGGTAAAGCGATCGGGAAAAATTAAGATAGCAATCTTGTCGAGCTGGTTTCAGGGCTTTAGGCAACTTTAGATCCCGCCGTGGGTAAGTGCGTTGGTGGGTCCCCGAACAGCTCATAAAACATCGTCATGACCAACACATGTAGGATTCTTGGTGCTGGAGGATGTTCGGGCGCAGGAATCTCGGAGGTGGAAAACTCTGGAGCACAGGGCTGTCAGAGGTATGTCACTCTCGTTTGAGGGAGAGTGTAAGATAAGCTCTGTACACAATCTCGTTTGCCCTTGACGGACGGATGAGGAGACCCCTGCGGTGACGAGGTGATCAGGAGCACAACTGCCGATTCCACTGTTTCTGTTCGTGATGGATTTTTAACTGCAGAAGCATCCTTCCCCCCTTCCTGGCATAAGGTCACCCGACCCAGTCCATACCCACCTACCGAGCGCGATTATGAACATTAGCACACACCCTGAATTCCCCGTGCTTGTGAGACGAGTGATACTCTATGCACGCCCCTACGCATCGCTCTACTACCACCACACTGTTCTCTCAACCGGAGTCCGGATTACATAGCATACTCACACTGTCACAGTACAAGTATCTTCCTGCGGCTGTTTGGATTATCCTATTGTGTCCCGATACTGCCGTTTCCTCTTCCTCCTTCCTTCTCTTTTCGTCTCCTTCTCCAAAATCTCTACCTAGGGGAAACAGGGCCAATGGTAGTGTTTCCCGAGCCCACATCTCATGGTGCTCTCGGCAATCTCTCCCTACCCGGTACAGCTCCCCTAAAGAGACACTACCGGTAGCCCTCCTGCAGGTATCCAGGGCCCCGAGCCCTTCGAGCAATGAAAGCCAGAAAGTATGCAAGCACCTACAGAGAGTGCATAACTTATATCGCAAAGGGCGGATCATGCAATAGATGTCAGTGTTATAAACCAGCACTAACCCTCCTGCAATTTCCAATGGTAGATAGTTTGTGAATGGTGACGAACCCGGGTGTCTCTTTAGCCTACGGGAAGCACATTGTAGGTTATTGGCCCAGTTTCCTGGGTGTTATATGTCCTACTTCACACTAAATCCCCAGATCACTTTCTCATCTAACGCGATATCTTCTCATCACTAATGCTACAGAAATTTAACGACTGCATTTCCCGTACAATTGCCGGCTATCAGCCACCGGGCGTTAAGAGAAGGGAAGAAAGCCCAAATGCAGTCAACTGTGTACACTTTTCTCATTTCGTCTATCACATCCTACGATCTCTGGACTCTTAATCCTAGTATGCGCGTTTTATTTTCTCACTCTCACTCTTTCCTTTTTCCATTTGGCCCATCTTCGCAGCGCAGCGTACGAGAGGTCTCGATTGGCCACTTAAATAAACTTGCTTACCCACTTACATACCTACTCCCTCTGCCGGCTCTACCATGTTTAAAGCACAGCGCAGTATGTGAACTCACCTGATCACCCTTCCCTCCTACCGGGGCCGTGGTAAACACCGTACCCGTACGACCACATACCTGACCCCCACCCTTGCCCATTCTCCCATCCCTTCTCTCCTGAATAGGCTATTCCACGGGCGATATTTGATCGTGATGCCACACTGGCACTAGGGACATACCGTATCCAACCAAACCGGTGGAAGCCCCAGAACGTCCCTGTCGACTGGTGAACGCCTGGGCTGTTTTGGATCACTACCATATCCCATATTCACTACCGCGTCTGCCCTGTTTTTTGTTTTTTTTGTTGGAAGGCTCCTCTTTTTTTTCTTCGTGGAGGGGAGCGGGTGAACCGGATTGTTGGGTGGGGTGGGTTGCGGATGAGTGAATGAGTTGGTGAGGCAACAAGCTGCGTGTCATGGGCTGTCACTCGAGCCAAAGTGTCGGGTTTTTGGGGCTGGTTGGGCACGTAAGGGAGGGGAGGGGGGAAGAGGTCATGGGGCGATTGTGAACAGGAGCAAGGTAAGGTAGGGTTGGTGGTGCTGAGATCGATGGAGTAGTGGGTTCTTGGCCTGCTGGAAGGGATTGCGTTTCTGTTGCTAAATCGAACAGGCATCTGATGCTTCGACCATGCGAGCCGGAATAGCCTCCCCCCGGGTTACTGGGGGCTGCATACTGGTGAGAGGATTGGTGTTGTATCCTGAATTAATCGAGTGAATTAGTGTTCGACGATTACAGCGCGCTGTGCTCGATCTCTTTTCTGCGCTCCACATTGGGGGCCAAGTAATCGCAATTAAAACTCTGTCACACTTGTAACGTGCCCGTAGAGCCCCGTCGGCCTCTCTAGCGCCTTCCATAGCAAAAATCGGACTTCGGAACAAGCGTGATTCTCTGTGAATCTTCCGGGGTAATTGCCAAGACAGTTCAGTGAAAGGGTTACCCGGCCACAACACTACGCCCTCAGGCGGATCCACAATTTCTGCGGCTCACACACTGTACTGTACTCGTGCTCCACTGGTTTTCATGATAATATCATACAGCTTCACGTTCTATTATTGTCATTACTAAGGCGAAAGGAACGAGAATCCTCCCCTCAGCTACTGCACCCTTGTACTTTTTTTTTTTTCCCCTTCGCACCAGCCAATTTCACAAAATGGGTAACGACGGTGGCAGGTAAACTCAGCCCTTTCCTGGTCTTCCCAATTCCGTTGGATTCACCGCTAACACCCAATAGCATCCCCACCCGACGGGAGCTCGTCAAATCGCCCACAAAGCAGAAAACCCACTCGCAACTGCGAGACACAAACGCTCAGACACAGACATACCACTGGACGACCTGCCCGCTCTCCAAGCGACCACTCTCGGAGCCTATAGTATCGGACTCGGCCGGGGTGCTGTACAACAAGGACTCGATAATAGAATGGCTGCTGAAGGGCGTGGAAGCGTTCGGCGACGGGGAGGAGGTGCTGGAGGGACGGATACACTCCCTGAAGGACGTTGTCGAGGTCAAGTTTGAGGAAGGGCGAATATGTCCGGTTTCCAGGAAGGAGCTAGGGCCCGGGGTGAAGGCTGTCTACCTGGTTCCGTGCGGCCACGCCTTCTCCGAGAGCGCGGTGAAGGAGGTTGGGGAGGGGGTTTGCTTAAAGGTTTGTTTCTGTTTTACTGTTCCACAGCGCGATAATGATAATGGTTGCAAGGGTGTTAATAAGTTTGTTGGTTGTGTGCCTAGTGCGATGAATCATACACCGATGATAACGTCGTCGCAATAAATCCTACCGCTCCGGAGGACCTTCAGCAGCTCAAGGCACGGATGGAAAAGCTGGCCGAGAAGGGACTTACGCATGCACTTAAGTCTGCCGGCAAGACTAGGAAGCGGAAGAAGGATAAGAATGGGACCGGGAAGAACGGTGACATCAAAGCGGGTGGTGATGCGATCGATCCGGCAGCCCCGGCGGCGACTGCGGGTAGTGCTGCCGGTGGTGGTGGCGGTGGTAGCAGTGGCACCGGCAGCGTTGGTAGTATCAAGAACCCTCTGACCGCGGGCCTCACGAGCAAGGTTCTCGAAGACGAGAGGGTAAAGACCAAGCGGAGGAAGGTCGAGATGAGTGATAACCTCAAGAGTTTATTTTCCGGCGAAGAAAAGACAAAATTGGGAAAGAGCGACTTTATGAGTAGGGGGTATAGCATTCCCGGGGGCAAATAGCTTTTCTTTCTTCTCTTGTCATATCGCTCCCTTTCTTCACTTCTCCCCCCCCGTTATGGGTCTCGTGTCTCTCGGATCCGAGAATCCACCACACGCCATTGTGGCAATACGGCACTGTACTATAATGCTTATCTTACATTTCACATTTCATAGGCACCGATTACCGTAGTCTATCGCCTTATCATAATCCTTTAGGTATCACAATACCGTTACCCTTACCTATGCCGAGGAACGGGACTAAGTACCGGCAAAGTAAACAGTAACGGTGGACCAAGTAACGTTAGATGTATCACTGCAATTCTCTCCCCCTATGACACCCCCAGTGTGGCCTGATATTACCTCGCATCGTTACTCGAACCGGAGCACCTTGCAGGCCTGTGTGCCACGCCCGACGGCAAACTCCGGAGGGCACGGGGGACCAAGTCAACTTGACTCCATCGTAGACCAACTACCGGTAACCTCTCGCCGAACAAGCTGGATTCAGTAGTCCCCGGGAGTTCTGGACCCCCATTCCAGAATCGGCGATGCATTCGCGGGGCAAGCAGGGAAGGTGAATAAGGAAGGGCTACCGGTACAGTACCGCATCGCAAATCAGGGAAAAGACGAGATGGAAATATGAAACCACAATAACGGGGGCCCGGGCATTTTATCACTGTACGAGTACTGTACAGTACGGGTGCTCACTCGAGGCACGGTGCTCGTGCTTCTCGGCCTAGATTTTAGCACCCCATTTGTCCTAGCCCGTGGCACCGATTCCCTTCCGCAGAAGGGGTATAGTTTGGGGCCAACTACCGGTATTGGGGGAATAGTTGGCGAATGGAGTCGCCACAAATTTGCTGGAGTCTATGGGCATCCGGTTCGCGGCATGCACCTGTTTTCCTCTGGAGAGCCAGACCCCCATAGTCTACTCGCTACACATACTCGAGTACTACTCGTATGATAGCAGACTATGGTACTGTATGTACGAATATGTCCCTTCAGCAGAGGCGAATTTGTGCCACCCACTAGGACAAATGGGGTGCCAGATCTTGGCCGAGAAGCACGAGTATCGTATCGTACTCGGGTATCATACGAGTACTCGTGCTTACATACTGGGTGCGGCACTGGGTTTGAGTTGTTTGTTTCTTCCACCCTACTACACACACGCCTCACACTGGGCAAGGTCTTATTCAGCCAACCCAGCGTCCCCCCCCACAAAAAAAACCAACTCCTCCCCCTCCCCTCCCCCCTCCCACCGCTCCTGTCCGTCTGTCTACTCGAGTATCTGTCCGCCCGCACAAAGCCTATACCTTTGTTGGAAAAACAAAAGAATAGAAAAAAGAAAAAAAGCCCTACAATTCAGTTATCAGGGGATCATGACCTCCATCCATCTTCCACTTCCATCCCCGGGCCATACTGCCACTAACACCCATCCCTCAAACTCCAACTCGCTCGGCCCAAGACCTACATACAACAGCAACACACATGTATGGGGTGGAGTAGGGCAGTGTTAGACAATGGACTCCCTCCCCCTCGAAATCCTCACCAAAATTCTCCTCAACCTACCGCCAAACCCCTCGGACAGGCTGGTCTGCCGCGCATTCAAGGACATTCTTACCCCGGGCTGCTTCCGCCGGATCCGCACAGTTCAGTTCGCCAAAGACGCCTTTGACCGGCTGGTGAACCTCTCGCAGAGCGAGGTCTCGCGGTACGTGGAGGATTACGAGTACCTTGTTCATCCGTTGGCTTATCGACGTACGTATTGCACCCCCCCACACGCACATACACACTTATATAGTCTACACACCCGTTGCTACTGCTACCCCTCCGCATAAGAAAATGCTGACTGATGGATGGGTGGTTGGTAAAGCAAACATACATGCCGTCGACAACTTGATATGTCTGGAGAAAACCTACCCTACGAGAAACCAAACTCTGGATGCCATGGCCGAGAGCCTCGTCCAGCGGCACGAGGAGTACCTGCACCAAGAGGACATCCTGGGAACCTTCTACGATGTCCTCTCGCTCAGCAAAGCCCTGCCGCTCTTCCGCAGCCTGCGCTCCGTGTCCATCTCACGCTTCGACTCGGCCGACGACGCACCCCAGGAATACGAGGACACCATGGAGCGTGCCTGGTGGGCCGTGATAAAGGCACTGAACAAATGTGACTACCCGGTCGAGCGGCTGCATATCGATGCGGTGTACGATGGCATGCTGCACGGCGTGCCCCTATCCAAGATGGCGCAGGTGTACGAGGTGCTTGGCGAGTTGAAGGAACTGTCGGTCCCCGCCATCTCCCTCGGCAGCGGGGCCTTCCTTCGCCCGGGGCACGTGGCGCTTAAGGTCTTGCTAGGGTCCGGGCGGAATCTGGAGGTTGTCAGGCTGGGAAATTCTAACCAGCTGAGGATGGATCTGGTGAATGAGGACCTGGGATTCCTCTGGCCATGTTTGCGGGTCTTGGATTTGGCGGCTAATACCGAAGTTGAGGCTGGAGATTTCGTTGCATTTCTGGAGCTGCACAGCAGCACTCTGAGGGAGCTGACGTTGACGAAGTTTGGCCTTGTGGGGAGGGCGGAGGATGGCACGCAGTGGGCTTGGGGACGGATATTCGAGAGGTTACACCAGAGCTTGACCTTGACCAAGCTGACGCTATCCCATTTACAAGCACCCTCAAGCTTGCCCGCCGTCACGATAGACGATATGAGGGAATGGGAGCGGACGGTGCCCAGGTCACAGGAGGAGATTGCGGTGGATTGGTATTAAGTTATTAGGTTTTGATCTTGCCATAATTTTCTATTCTTTTCAAAAGTTTTTATTTTATTTTTATTTTTATTTTTTATCATATTAGATTTTGTAATATTGCATATTATCTGTAGGTTTTGGGTTTTAGGGGATTTTTTTTTTTCATCCCTAGCTCTCGCACTGTATATATAGATTTTATGATCATAGATAACCTGGATTGTACTGTACCAATCCAACTAGTGTAACCACTTTCATATAATCTAGCGATTGGCTGAGCAGCGCTCGGGGATCCGGCAGATCCTGCCCGTTATACATTTACATTGTTGGTTATTGATTAATGGGAGGTGGGGGGGAGATATCCTTACCCACGTGCTGTACAGTACTTGTATTGTGCTCGTACCGCTCGCGCCGGCACCGGTGTTCCGCAACCGCGGTAGCTGCCGGGTAGCACGAGTGAGTAAACGTGCTTAGTGTTGGTATTGTACTCGTACTTGCAACTCCACACACTCCGGTTAGCCATATGGACCATATGTGAAAGTGCCGTGCTCCGGAAGACTGCGCAAGAGCAGCCATTTTGCTACTTTACGCACGTCGCGGTCCAAATGTCATACCCGCGGCCGAGTCGGGGGCCGATGCTGGAAACAGATCGATCGGTCGAGCGATCGGGCGACGGGATTCCCCACATCCTCGGTCTCCGGCTGACCCGAGGATATGAGGTTTCCGCAGTGCATGGATTTGCCTTGGCGGCGGGAGTACGTTACTGTGCTGCACAGTACCGGTACTGTGGAATGGGCCGCACAAGTGGTGGGAGCGTTGCTATAATACCATATACGGTAGTATAAAAAGTATGATAGTATTCGGCTCGACACACATTCTTTGGCGCTGTTTTCAGTGGAGTGGGACCTGGTGAGGTGCGCGGCGGGGGGGGGGGGGGGGTACCGCTGCGCTGCTTGTTTTTAAAAACGTGCACCTATAGCACAGCACAATAGACGTACTGTACCCGGCGGAATGAATTCGAATACAGGCAAAATTTTGTATCATACCAGCACGACGAATTATCTGCGCATCTCGGAGCGCTCACGCTAAGCTCGGACTCCAGCGTTGGGTTTATTATGCTAGGTATTAAGGGAAACCTTGCTCTACGGGCCTCACCCATTGCTAGGCTCGCGCGGGTATTCGTCCTCTCAAAGTCAGGCCCTGGTGCCTTTTCCGGGTGTGAGGTCACTGTGAGAGCAGTGGAAGAGGGAGGAGATAATATCTTTGTATCCAACAAGTCTAACTTTGTAATGCCACTGTCAATCCCCCCTGCGTACCCAACGCAAGAGCCGGCCCCCTGAGTTCACTTGGTTTATGTTGCAAAACCACCGAGCCGGCAGCCCGGCTCTCGGCGTGGTAGTAACGGTATTACAAGTGTAACTTGTTGCCCCCGTTGTGATGCAGCAGATTGTGAGTCTCCGGCGCGGGTTGGGGGTGTGGACTTGCTTGCTGTGCGCCCCTAGATATATGGGGGTGCGTTGAGCTGGAGGGGGGGTAGTCAAGGGGAGAGCCACAGATGCTTGGAGAGTATTGGGGATATTTGCGATACACCTTATGCAGATGCGTATAAACGTAGGTCTGGCCGGCGGCATTTACCTTGGAATATTGCCCTGGGGATTTGGAGACCACGGTTCGCTCGGGCGGCAGACGGTGGAGCCGTCCTACTAGTACCAAAGCTGCTAGAGTCATGATAAATATGGAGGAAGTCGACTTTTGGCCACGCCGGATGGTGTAGCTACTCTCCCACAACCCCCCCAGACCCCGGTGCTTATATTCCTTTCTCTACCCTTCGCCTGCACCGCCATTCACTACCTCCAGCTGCCCATGGACCACCCGGCACCAATTACCTGCTGCCTGTGCCACCGGAATCCTCACCCGGCCGTGTTTCGGGCGATGCGGGGTATCCGCCCCTCCGGCCAAGGTCTAAGAGACCCGTTGAGTTTTGTTTCCTTGGAGTTTCACCCTCCAACAATCTGCGGTAGGCTCTGCGCACATCTCCATCCTCGGTTGGGGAAACCCCCGAATTGCCAAAGCTTAATCCGTGCAACAGTGGCCTGATTCCCAATCCTGGCCCGGAATATATAGCAGCACCATCCCCCCAGTCGCCGCTCAGATCGCCACCCGGCAGAAGGCATTCTCTGGGGGATGTTAGGGAAGCTGAATCCGGTGCATCTTGACATCCCACTTGTTTCCCCCCTTGATCATGTGGGCTCACTCGATAGGGCCGAATTTAGCAATGCATCCACGAGACAATCAGGTGGGAATCGTTGATGTTTGTATGGCGGATCATGGCAGAGCACTTAATGCTGCCAAGCTTATCCGGCAATAGGCGGAGGGATGCGGTCCCTATCGCCCGTGAGATGTGATTATGGATTGTGGATATCGTTGGGGGGTTGTTTCGTGCGTGATGCTGGTGGGACAAGATATGGCTTGGAATCTCGCCTTCTCTCTCTTATCCGAGTACACAAATGCGATCTGCATCCGGCGGTGTTCCTCCTGGATGGCGGGACACTATTTTGGGGAGCAAACCCCGATGAACATCTCCGCATTTAGCTTGCTCTACGCGCGTGTGCACGGAGACCACAGACGCACAGTTATGCCATCAGTCAAAGAGGGCCCTCTGGGCCTCTACAAACTGTTGGGGCTCGGGTGATTACTCTCACCGGGACGACTGTCGAAACGATATCAAGCCTACGCAAGTACCGGGAATACCCTGTTGTCAGGGAGATGGGAATTACCCAGCAGATAGCTGGAGCGAGCGGCTCCAATGCAAGAAACAGCTAATTCGGTCATCTTCGAGCCACGGGTTCTAAAGAGGGAAGCCGGTAATAAAAACCCCAGAAAACCTACCAAAAACTTCTGTTATCCACCCAGGGTCACCATTCGCTCCCCTCCGGTCAAGACAATCCCAAGAGGCCTGATTTCATGGCAACACGGCCGAGCGATCGAAGCTCTGCTATTTTTCAAGGAGCTATCCAACAATGCGACGATCCGAAGGCCGTGGATCAAAACCGGCCAGGTGGGGGGGGGAATAGGGGACAGGCCTGTTCTTATAGGAGTGGCACCGCGTCGAGTTCATTAGAAGCAAACACAAACATGAGATGCGTAAGGGGATGCTGCAGAGGGTCAATGTTGCCGCGGCGGCACGACGCAGCTAATAGTATTTGCTACCGAACTACGTCAGCTGCAGTGGGAGATGCCGCCTACTCTATTTTCAAACAAACTCGTACAGTACAGGCACTGCACCTACTCGCATCACCCAACCTCACTCGACTGGGTCAACTCCCGTCATACAACGGCCAACCACCCATACCGATTCGGACACTCGATACCTTCCCTACCCCCATTACCCACCCCCAACACCCGAGCCACTCCAAGTCCCTCCCCGCCCGTCCGACCGCCTGCCGAAAGCGCCTCGCCCGAACGTTCCACCAGCGAAACCACCATCGCAAAAACTCACTTCTTACCGCCATCAACTCAATTCCTCAAACGGTTCCAGAGAGCACCATTGCAAGCCCGTGGGCGCCAACTAGCACGGGCAAGCCTGGACAGCGTGGTGTTATTATTGACCACCACCAGCGCTTGAATCGGTCAAGCACATATGGTAACCGGTCCCTCTACGGTTATGCATGCAGCACCTACCGAGGGGGTAATAAAATAAATAAAAAGACTTCAATGCCGTGGTGGATTCATGCTGATGGCACGGCTGTTGGAGGGGTTTCATTTTTTTTTCTCCTCTCTGATTGACTGTGATGTTCTGTCTCTAAATTGGCACTCCATGAGATTCGATATATTCATTTCGGTATGTTGCATGCTGTGCCTTTGGTGATGGATCGTTGACAGCCTATGAGGAGGGTTGTGAGTCTGCTGGGTATAAATTGTGTTTGGCAATTTCTTCAGTGGAGAAACAAGTATTCTACTGTGGGTTCTCTTTTTTTTCTTTTCTTTTCTTTACCACGTCTTGTGTAAAAAAGAGAACATCCTGTCTTAATGAGCGGTCAATGTACCGGTATTGGATATATTAGACGATGCCGCTCTGCCCGAGAACTGTAAGCAATGCATATCAGCTCGAACTGCAGGCCCAATTGAGCGCTTCAGAAGACAATTCCAGTGCCCCCATCCTCAGCTGAGAGGCCGCTAGCGTTCAATTGACCTTACTGTCCGGAATTACACCGCAGCACTCGACGAGAAATCACCAGAGGTTGAGGTTCCCCGCCACCAGTATCCCAGATCCACGCTTATATCATAGGAGAGGTGCAAAAATAAGGTGAGCATAGCACTTAGAGATCCAGAAACGGAATTCCAACCACAGCATCGCAGCAGGATTTCCGATCCGGATAAAACTGGAAGAAAAAAAAAAAGAAATTGAACGAGCTCAAACTCATCCCTAACCTCCTCAAAGGAACCAACCTCCTCCAAACCCCACATTCAAGTTCACCTAACCAGCAGACACAACCGGAGAACAAAATATTGGCAGAAACCAACCCCCCCCCGATCTCCACACAGAATTACCGGTAGCGCGATCTACAATATGATACAAGCAGTGAAACCCCACACTGCATCACACAAATCTACCGTGAACAAACCTGTCGAGTCCACACCCGGCACCAACGAAGCCCAATAACTACCCTCCAGTACTATACCAGTACACAAGTTATACCATACTGTACCGGTAAGCAATCTCAAAAGCGCATCGCCTATACATACCGAAAACACACGGGTAAACCCCATCCAGTAAAAAAAAAAATCCACTTTCAGCTGTTCACTCATGCATGTCGGTAGATGCATATCCCCACATCTTCCCGCCACCGCGAAGAAAGAAAGAAAGAAAAGAAAAAAAATTGCCGCAAAAGCATCCTGTTGACACATCTAAGCCTGAGATATCCGAAACCAACGATCTCGGAAGGAGAGGAAAAGGTGGAAACGCCGCCGTGATTTTTTTTTCTTTTTCTTTCCTTCTTCCCACCCTTTTGCCTCGTGAGTGGGTGCGCTGGCGATTCGGATGCGTTGGGCTCATGGAGGGTCACTCGAGGGTTTGCTTACTATATCATACCAGCGCGGTATCATACAGATAAGGGGTGAGAAGTGGGGAGAGGTGATAATTGCGATGATAGTAATCACGATATGGCAGTCTACCGCGTGATGGGCCCGCTCTCACGGTGCGTACGGTGACTGCGGCGAAAGGTATTAAGTTAGTTAGACCTTAGTGAGCGGGCAGGCTAACGGCGAGCGCTCCGCTCGACCGGGTGGGCCTCAGTACAGTAAGAAACTAAGCTCGAGTGTGGGTTTTTTTTTTGGGCCCCCGGGAGGTTCTGGGCGGTGTGATGACTACTACGGCACTGCCAACCACCAGACTCCCCCCCACCCATCATCAGTCATATTACAGCAATATGAGTACATGGGGGGGGGGGTAAATGATTCTTTTAGCATTAAATATTATACAAAATGGACGCGCTGAGTGAAAAGCGGCGAATGAATATGGAATCTACCATTACATTACAGAGTTGCTGAACTGGAGAAAGCGGTAGTATAAACCAGATATCACCAGCAATGACCTCCATTCTAGTGAGAGACCGTTCTGTGCACCTAGATACTAGAGCAGGAGACATGTAGCTATAACTCCTCCAACTTCTCGAACATGAGAAATGACGAGCCCGGGGTTGTAAATAGTGAGAGATACCAAAACTGTTTTTGAAAATAAATAAAAATAAATAAGGGTTAATGTTTATCGAACTCCCCGTATATACTGCAAGTATTGTTGGCTGCCCAATTCACTTTAACGGGTATTCTTCAGACCGTGCCGTATCGTTACAACCTTCGAGTTCAACTCCGGTATATAAGAGTTATGTATAATAACTACTTTTTCCGGATACCAATACATCTTAAAAGATATTTATATATCAGCAAAAAGCATGTAAGGGATTAAATGAAATGACTACTAGTAGTAGTAGTAGTTACTATTCCAAGCCGTGGTAGCCAACTCACAACTACAGCTACAAGTAAATAAGCTACATGATAAGGCGAAGAGGAAAGTAGTTCCAGATCCGAACACGGTTTCTGCAAATGTAAAAGCCATCAAAGTGCTGTAAATTAAGTTTTACCCTACAGTATTGCTGGTGGTTGCACTGAGGTGGCTGAAAACCCTGCACGCGGACATACCGTACCGTACTCTAGTCTACTCTAGCACTAGCACTGTTTTGGAAACCTCCGCCGAAACACCATCGTATAATATTGTGCCGTTCACCCGTCCATTCACATATCCATCACCAGCACCATACAGGCACTGGCGGTCCCAAAACTGACGCAACCGCGAACCTCCTCTTCCTGCTCCACTCTGCAAGTGCCCATTGTAGCTGTGCAGTACAAGTACCCGCGCAAGCAACATCCCGCCCATCGACCAAAAGGCCCACCACGGCACCCCCAGCCACTTCCGACCCAAGTTAGATTGGCGTCAACAGCTGGAACAACAACAGCAGCTGGAGACAGCTGAGCTCCCCGATGAACCGCTGCCCACTAACCCATCATACAATCCGGCCGGGGCCGTGATATGACAGCGAGAAACCCCCCCAATAATGCGCGGGCATGTGCTGCGCTGGTGAGGTGCTTGGGACGGAGGTGGAATACCAAAGTGTGTATATAAGCACCGGACGGAGGGCCCTCTTTTTTGCAATTGTTGTTTTGCTATTACCATCCTTCGGCGCGGGATCAATTCTACGAGAGAAAGAAGATGAGGGGATCGGTATTGCTCAGGGCTGCTTCTGCGGTGGCCACGTTCACGGGCGCAGTTTCTGCAACGGGGGGCTTCTGTGTGAGGAAGAAGGTCATTATCGATACGGATTTCTACAATTTCGTGAGTATTCCCCCACTCTGTGTCCGGTTATTAGCTGATAGAGTGCGAATTGCTTACCTATTTTTTATTTTGGGAAAAAAAAAGTCTGACGATCCGAATGCCATTGGCATTGCGAACGCCTTCATGTCTTGGGGGGAGATTGAGGTGTTGGGTGTCATTTCTGGTATTTCCTCGAATGCATTATGCCGGGCCGGAGCAGTGCTAATAGTTATTATCAAATAGACATTCGCAGTCGCTATGCCCCGCCAGCAATTGACGCAATCAACACCTTCTACGGACACCCCGACATCCCACTTGCGATAAGTAAGCCCGTGGACAATTCTGTATACACCCCTCGCAACTCCTTTAGCGCATATACACCGCTAACATTCCAAAAGACCCAAGACCCCCTCTACACTGAATATCCCGCCTATGTTGACCAGCTAAGTCAACGCTTCCCGGAGGACACCAACGACGGTGAAAACACCACTGATCCCGTAACCCTCTACCGCACCCTCCTGTCCAAAGCCCCGGACAACAGCGTCACCATCGCCGCAATCGGCTTCTTTGATGCCCTATACTTGCTCGTCGACTCAAAGCCCGATGCTATTTCCCCATTGACGGGACTCGAACTGATCAAGCGGAAGGTTACCGAACTCGTTGTCCAGGCAGCTGGCACGGGAACTAGCTTTAACATTGTCCGGCATAATCCCCTCTATCCGACACACGTCCTGAACCAATGGCCCACAAAGTTGACCTTTGTGCCCGGATTCATTGGCAGCTCAGTGAGATGGGGATCGAGGTTGACCACGGAGGTGGATTTGCAGAAGAACCCTGTTGCATGGGCCTTCAATACGACAATCGGTTACAACAAGACGCACCAGTCCTGGGATCGTGAGCTTCCCATTCCCATTCATATTCCCTCACAATCGCAGTCATACTCACGGCTTAATAGCTACGGCGATATACTACGCCATCAGAGGCCTCGATGACGTCTACGTCTACAACAAAACCGGCGGAAGCGTCTTCTTCATGCCCAACGGAACCGCCATCTGGAGAGACAACGTCCCCCCCACTGCACCGCAGAATTGGGTGAACCTCAAGATCAGCAACGTAACATTTGCCGGGAGGCTTGAAGGGATCCTGCTATGGCAACCAGGAAGTGCGATCAGCCCAGCCCAGTCATCCTGCACTGGAGATAACTCCACCAAGCCCGGATCCGGCGGAAGCGGATATGGGGGAAATGCAACTGTGACGGGAGGAGGAAGGCCTACCCCCACGGGGGCCATATCCTCAGGGAGTGAACGAAGCATAAGCATCGGAGGGTTGACCGTGGCCGTTATTGCAGGAATTGTCGGAATGTACTTGTACACTTAAAGGAGTTTGATAGCTATGCCTTGCTGTAGGGTAGATAATTAGATGTATAATGAAACGAAGGGAGGTACCCCTCGTAAGCACACACACACACACACACACCAATAAACACAAGGACAGACAAATACACCGTAAGGTGCGCCATCAAATCAAACCAAGCACGCAGGAATAGGGAGAGAGCAGAGAACAACCTCCTATCATCAACAATCACTTTCCATACACCCCCATCAATCTAACACCCCCCCCCCCCCGCCTCCCAAAGTCTATTACGGCAGCTTTTGCGAAAGAGAAAGAAAAAGAAAAAAAGAAAAAGAAAAAAGAGAAGAAAACCTCATCAATCCCTCCTCAGCCTTTCCCCAACAGCCCTCGACACGCCACCCGCCGCACCTTTAAACTCCCGATCACACTCAGCATACCCCCTACCAGCACCGAAGCCGACACCAACCCATGCCGGCCATGCACGACGCTTAAACAGGAGGACGGAAAATATGATGCCGAAGCCAGCGCCGAGGGTGGACTTTACGAGGAGGTTCGCAAGGCAGTGATCCCACTATTGCGTTGCGGCACACGTTAGAAGAAGAAACCGACAGGGTGAAGAAGAAGAAGAAGAAGGGTGACGGGTAGAACCTTTTCATTCAAAAGACCTTCAGACTCCGGTTTACGTTTGACAAGCTGAGTCGTTGAAGCCGTCATTGCGTTCCAGGAATCTATCTATCGGTCGGTCGGTCGGTCGGGGGGGTTTGTGGTTACCCGTTAGTATTTATGTGGTGATGGGTGGTCAAGTATGGTAGTTTTTGTTTTTTTTCTTCTTCTTTTTCTTTTTCGCGTAGGGATGTCGAACTGAGTGGGTGATTATTCTCGAATTACCGTGTGGATGTGGATGAGTGAGATGGATGGATGGATTGAATTGAATTGAATTGAAGCTGGTGGGGATGGGGCGTGATGTATGTGGTCTAGGTGGGACGGTGAATTGTCGATTGCGAGATTGAGAGAGGCACGGTATGTATGATACAGTGCGGCGGTACTCGAGTATGATATCTTATCTCTCTCTCGCTTGCCCGTCTTCTCTTCTCTTGCGGAAGGGTGCGAAAAGGAAAAAAGAAAAAAAGAAAAAAAAACCCCCCCCTGAAGCCGACTAACTATCCTCATTCTGTCGCCTCCATCCCTTTTCTCGCAAATCCAGTGTTGATGAGTCATCATCCTACTTACTTTCTCATTCCAACTTTCGCCAAGACATATAAAGCTCGCTCATTCCAAGCTGCCATAATATCATATATTACAGTAACATGCTGGAATCATACGAATTCCGGGAGAGAGAAAGAAAGAAAGAAAGAAAGAAAGCGCTTCAACACAGCAATTAAAACAAATCAACTCTACAAGCACCGCAGACCACACAACCAATCGGATCAGCCCATCCAAAGCGCCCATAATTACAAAAAATCAGATGCACAACCCTCCTTTCAGGCACAGCACCTCTACCGTAGTCTAACTCCGTCTCTCTCCCGACGACAAGAGTACTGTACCGTACTATGATGGTAAGAGTACTAGTACCTGTACATTACATACCAAATCACTCGACCATCCCACCCCTTCCAAGCTCTGAAACACATACAACAGCGCATAACCCTCCCCTTCCCAATTCCCGGCGGCGGCAATCACTCGGTATGTGAACCACTGACCCGGGATAAATAAAAATAGGAATAGATATATATGAAAATGCCGGTAATGGGGGTTGGAAAGCTGGGTATTTCGTCAACGTTCTTGTCATGAATTCTCCGGGTAAGAGAAAGGAGGAGAGAGGTAGGGAGTGAAGGAAGGAAGGAAGGAAGGAAGGAACATCCTTATTGTATAGTGCAGTACAGTACAGTACGGTGCCCGCCGTCACGTCTTCGAGTCGTTGTGCAAGTTAGCTAGCTTGTCGTACTCGTTTACTGCCGGTGATAAGTGTGCGGGTGCTAAGTACTCGTACGGTGCTTGTTCGTGGGTGCTCGGGTAGTGGGTGGGGTCTGCCCCGTGCCCGTTCGACAGATATCATGAGAGGGGGAGGGGGAGGGGGAGGGGGAGAGATTCTTGATACTTGGGTGTCCGATTACCCGTACGCGTGTTCATTCATGCCCGAGGGCGATATGCATGCGTGCGTGGCGGGTATTCTTAAGCTTGATTGAGGGTTTGCCGTGCCGTACTGATGCGGAGGGGAGTGGGCCGGCTGCGAGGGGGTGTGGACGTGTGTGATCGGACAGCCAGGAATAGGGGCGTCTATGCTTCTTTCTTGTTTGAGCGATTCCCCCACCAAATCCACTCTCTTATTTCCCATAAGGGGAGCGAGCCTGGACCTTTAGAATCCCTGCATGTCCCATCACCTACCGTACCGTACGTCCCCATACATGTACCCGGCACGCATTGACTCTTGATGCTATTTGTAGGCTGAATAGGAGGTCATTGGTTCTCACTCGCGTTTCAGTTTTTACTTTATTTACCGTACCGATACCGGCAGTAACTGTCCATGTGAAGGTGAACGGAACGGGTCGGGATTCTGGCATTGGGGGAAAGGATCAGTGCCGATTGTGTGACGGATGATATGACACGGCTGACGGAAGAAGGCGAGCAAAGAAACTGGCAATTGATACTGGTACTCAGAGAGAGAGAAGCAAAGAAACAAGCGCAAAAATGTAAAAGAATAAAACAAGAAAAAAAACAAGAAAATTGGGAAAGTGAAAGCAAAAAAAAAAAAAAAAAAAAAACTAGACCAAAAAATGAGGCAAAAACAGTAAAACAAATATGAACGTTAGAAGAGGAAGACTGAAAAACCCCAGCCCGTCGTTTGCGCCTTTTTTTTTTACCCTATTGTACAATACGTTCCCTCCCAGAAAAGATATGATATCGTTGCATCGACCGAAAAGTAATGAAATGAAGAGAAAAAATGACCACGAGGAGTGTTATGAAACCAAGAGTGAGCCGATTGAAATGAAAATGAAACCAAGAGGGGAGAAAGGGGAAAAAAAAAGAAGAAAAAAGGTAATCCTATCATCTCGCCGCCGCATTCTCCTTCTCCAACTCCTCGAGCCTCCGAAGGGATGCTTCCTTCTTTATCTTTGCCGTCGCCATCTCGATTTCCCTTTTCTCAATATCCTTCCTCAGCTTCTTGATCTCCTTCCGCCTTCTCTTCTCCTCCGACTCGCCCGCCCTGGACGGAGGGGTAGAAGAAGTGCTGCTGGTGCCATCTCCCTCCGACTTCATCTCCTCGTCCTCATCCCTATCCTTATCTCCCTCCGCCCCCGCCTCCCCCACTTCCCGCCGGCTTTCAACCTCCGGACTGACAGGCGTACCTGGCTGGGTTATGGCGTATTTGAGCTTCCAGGAGCAAATCCACTCGTTGGTGATCTGCTCCCGGGTTTTCCCGTCAGGGTACAGTTGCAAATTAATTTCTTCCGCCTTCGCCTTTATTGAGTCGTCGTTCAGGATGGACTTGTCGGGCTGTTTGGCGTACCATTCGTGCAGAGCCTTGTCTAGTTCCGCGGAGCTAGCCACCCCCTGGTCTTCCCGCTTCACCGGGGGTGTAGGTAGCGGTGGGGGCGAGCGGATTGGAACACTAATTTGAGTTGGTGATTTTTTTGTTTCGTCTACCTTCCTCTCCTTCTCCTGATCCTCCTCTTGCTGCTGCTGCTTTGCCTGTTCCTTCCCTTTGGCCTGCTCTTGCTTTTGTAGCTTTTGCAGCTTCCTTGATGGCGTGGGAGTCGTGGGGGAGCCATTTTGATTGTTGCTACCGGTTGTTGGGTCGTCCGCTAGTGCTAGGCTAGCCTTAAATTTTTTCAAGTTGCGCGAAACTGTAGATTGGTTGATAGCTTTATGGAAGGTCAGCTCGAACCACTCGGCGAGCTCTCTCTGTGAACGAAAAATAATTTAGAAAAAAGGAGGAAATAAAAAGAGGTGCTTTTGCTTTGTTTGTTTGTTTTTCTCGTTTAATTCTTGATTCAATCATCCATGACTATGATCAATCTTCCCCGCTCTCCCTCTCTTTTATATTGATATGTTGGAGGGAGGCAAGGTAGGGGTGGGAGATGGGAGAGCGGGGTTGGGAACGGGACGGAATTGGTGATGATGATGGGCTCTTGTGTGTGTGTATATGTGTTTACGAACCTGTTTGAGATGTGGATTCCTAGTCGAATGTAGGAACAATTCATGCTTCTCCTGTGGAGTCGCCTCTTCGTGTTTTCGTTTCTTCGAGCTCGACACGGACGAACCGTTTTCCGGGGATGCGCTGCCTTGTTCTGCTTCCTCGACCTTCATGATTGAGAGTTGATGGGGAGTAAATAGAACGAGAGGAAGAAAAAGAAGGTGAAAGCAAGAAAAGCTACAGTACGGGGGGGGGGGGGAAGAAGCTGAACAATAAATTTATTTATTGTCCTTCGATTCCCTTCTCCCTTTTCCTTTCTTTCCAACAACCAACCAAGACCTTCCTTACCAGGGTAGGGTAAGGGGTAAAGGGCAAGGTTTGGTGGGGTTGAAAGTGTATGGTGTGATGATGATGATGATGAGGTTGCGGAAGCGGAGGGGAGGGGGCTGGAAAGTTGCGAAAGGCTGAGTGTGGGCAGAAAAGTTCCGTGGGGCAGTGCCTGCTAGGTTATATAGGCGAGCAAGTTCATGTTTGGGAGCCAGTGGACTTGTTTGTTGGTCAGACATAAAATTATGCACGCAGTCAGATACGGGGTTTCAGGCGCTAGCACCGGCAGTTTTCTTGACCCTTTTTTCTTTTCTTCCTCTCTCTTTCTTTCTTTTTTCCTCTTTTTTTTTTGGAGGGGGGTGGTGGGAAGGGAGAGGGAGAGGGAGAGGAAGGGAGGGAGAGGGGAGTGACTGTGGAATTCTGGGATAGTGCTACTATGCAGCAATGATGCTGTACAGTACTCCTGCTGTACTCGAGTACATAATCTTCAACCGATATAGTTATTCCAACAAGCAAGCAGGACGTGCAAAGCAAAAAAGTAAGGCAATCATGATTGATCGAGTGATTTATTCCTTCAGCAACTCTTACTTGCCTCCTCTTCACTCTCCACATCACTTGACTCGAATGGCCACTACCGGTCTCAGAGCGCCATACCCTATCCACTTGACCTCTTTCATACGCCCCTTGTCAGAAGCTCTCATACGGTGGGCTCTTCAGGTTGATTGATTGAGTGATCAAGTCCTGCCAGTTGCATGCATCATGCAAATTTCCCACGCCATCCCACCCACCCCCGAATCGGAAGTGGATTAATTATGCATGCAACTCGGCGCCTCTACTTTTGTCATGCCTTTCTTATTTACGCGAAAGCGGAACAAGGAGTTGCGGTGCGGCAACATCTCAATGCCTCGCTCTCGCTCGATCGAAGAGAGGCAAGGCAGGCAAGCAAGCAATCAGGCGGGCAGGGAAAGAAGGAGAAAAGAAAAAAAAAAAAGGAGGGGTGGGAGCGATAAATGGGGAAAGGAGGGCGAAAAAGAAACCTGGGCGAAGAAAGGGGGGGGAAGGGGAAAGGGAACTCTCCAGCACTGTAGCCCATACCGGTACAGTACGCTGCTGTGCGAGTATAGTACTGTACTCGTACAGTACCGGTACCGGTACACCTACAATTACCAGCATTCAAATTAAAACAATTAAAATAAATAAAATAAAATAAAAGAAGTTATATTTATATACAGAGTTACATACCAGGATAGATTGGGGGAGAAGGGAGAAGCTGTAACATTAGCCATCCGTTCACGGGTTAGGAGCTATTCCCCCCCCCCCGCGCCGTTTCTAGCCTGTGTCCGAGGGAGTGGGAAAGGGGACAAGGAAATAAAAATGAAATCAGAATTCCACAAAGGTTTCAGGGTCGAGCAAAAGGTTTCCGCGCCCCGCTGCCTAGAGTTTTATACCGCTGAAGGACTTTAGGACTTTGAAGCGACGGTATGATATCAAATCGTGCATGTTAGAGTAACTCTCGCCCACTCGCATTCCAGGTATCCTTCTAATGGGCATGCTAACAAAAAGGTCATCAAGGTATCATAAATTCTCCTCCCCAGCCTTCCATTTATCCATCCAACTATAGTACTCGTAGCCTATGATATGATATTAACTTACCGTATTCCCCTTGCCGGTGAGGGATAGCCTATGAGTAGGAGGGGGTTGGTGGTAGTGGTGGCGGTGGTGGTGGTGGTTGGTGGTTGGCGGTGGTGGAGACAGTTGTGGAGGTGGAGGCTTTTCGCACTCCTTGTTTCGCCAAACAAAAAACAAATTCTTCCCTTAGAGATCGTCTCGGGTAGGGCTGTCACCAACTGAAACTTTCCCACCCTCAACAACAACAAGACCCCCTTAACGATCCCGATATAGTAACGCTGTTCAAATTCATCCCATCCCATCACAATCCAGTGGTCCATCCCTCCATCTCTCCCATCATCCTCTCGCATTCCAAAAAAAGAAAATAAACAAATTACAATCTGCACCGTTACCGTACGATACCGTTGGGTTAAGCCGGTTGCCGTAGTCAACGCACCGTACCGGCAATCCCATGAAAAGGGAAAAGAAGAGGAAGAAGAAGGAGAAGAAAAGAACCGGTACCGCCCAAGGCAAGCTTGCCCAAGGGGATAACGGTACCGGTGCCAGTACGTATCGTACCGAACTTAGCAAAGACTGGAACGGAAAGAGCGTAAAAAGAAAAGAAGGAAAAAGGTCTCTCACTCTCTCACTCTATTCGAAGAATCTGTAACAGATGCGCTTTTGGGAGACCTAAATTTCCACCTTTGAACTCGACATCGCCCCGTGTGTCCCGCAGGAACGTGTGGAGAAAAAAAAATACACCCAACCCGACTCAGTCATGCATAACGCAGCGTCTATTTATTTGTTTGGAAGTGCAAGTTATGTGAGTTGGATGGGGAGGGTAGTGCTCGAGCTATTTGTGTTATGCTACAGTAGGTCAGTCGGTTGGGCTCAGCTTCGAGTACTGTACTGTACCGTGGGCAAGTACGAGTATTGTACCGTACTGCACTGCACTGCACTGCACTGTACTGTACCCTACGAGGAAAGGGTAGAAGAGCCAAGTTGACCAGTTCTGCTCGGATACCGGAGCTAACCGACTTACCCGCCGCCATAAGCAATCGACATCATATCATACGAGTACAATGCGGGAGAGTCCATGCCGTACGGTACCCTACAAGTACTCGAGTGCCGTGGTGCAACCTGTTGCCCGGGTGCATAAAAAAACAATCAACCGGAAACTGTAATTGTGGTGTACGATCGCAGTGCTGTGCCCGTACAGTACGAGTATCGTACAACAGCTACAGTACTGTACAGTGCATGGTAATCCTGCATCTCTCGGGGAGAGGAGGGGACAAGAATAAAAACATGCCGTGACGCCGACTGGCTTGAGCTAAACTGTCCGCAATATGCCAACTAAAACACCTGCACTGCTCACAAGAACAATAGCAACCCCCATTCTTCTTCTCGCCTCAATAGAATTCCTTTGCCGGTAATAGAAGCACCTGGCACCAGCGCCGCATAGCATAAAGTTGTTATGGTAGAGGGGGGGGGGAAAGAAAAGGAAAAAGGAAAAAGGAAGAAGGGAAAAAGAAAAGAAAGCAACCGCGATCGCCAAGCGCTTCGCTCTCCTCCCCTTGCTTAGCCCGCCCGACGCTGCGGCACTCCGAGGCGCGGGAATACCGGTAGACGAGATTATCGACCCGGAATAGAGTTTCACCTTAACGCGCCGGCAGCGGATAGAATGCTCGTAGCAGCGCGGCGGATCCGTGTTTGTTTATTTGCTTGCTTGTTTGAAACGCGGGGAACAAGCGCACGGACAACAAGATTTATGCAGGTGTCTATTATAGGCAGAGGAATAGGATTATCGTAAAGCATTGCTATAC
This sequence comes from Tuber aestivum, assembly GCA_900010015.1. Classification (NCBI taxonomy): domain Eukaryota; kingdom Fungi; phylum Ascomycota; class Pezizomycetes; order Pezizales; family Tuberaceae; genus Tuber; species Tuber aestivum. The sequence continues at coordinate 227,816 of LN891025.1, read as the reverse complement.
GGTAGCTGTAGCGAAGGAGGTCTGCGAATAGTTGCTGGAGATAGGTCAGGCTGGACAATTTGTTGGTATGGGGGTAAGTTGCCGGTGGTCTAGTTAATGCGTTAAGATGGTGGGGTCTCCTTTGTGTTTTTCGTTCCCTTGCTTTGCGGACTATTATTGGGGATCACAGTGCTATATGGGGTACTGCGTGGAGTGCACGGTAGGCTGTATCAATGGATGGACACTGCAGCGTCGCACGCATGCATAGGGAGGGATTTGAAATGCAGCCTGCGAGTAATATGTGAGAGAGACGGGTATGAAAAATATTAAATTCGGACCATAAATATAAGTATTAGTACTGGTGCGGGATTGCGGGTGTCGGCAATCACGATTCAAGCATCTTTCAACGTCGATATGTCAGCCAGTGAGCTAGAGCCGCGCAGGTGACAAAGCGCGCCCTGGTTTGTTAGCTAGTGGTTACTTAAGGGTATGTCCCTCGGACGAAAGAGCCAGTGGTCAGAAAGCCATTGAGCCCAAGTGAGCGACCGACGGAGGTGTAGCTTCGCTCCGGGGGTATCCGTTCGACTCCACGGCGCCTCGGTCCTTTTCTGGTCGGTTGATCATTTATAGAAGGCACGTCTCAGCTATTTACATGTCAGTTACAACCAGAAAAAGGGCATTGATGTCAACCTACCTAATAGTAGGTAGGTTTGCGCGTTTTTGGTTGCCGTTTTTAAAAAAAGTGTTGGATTTTGGGATCCCCGAATGCCTGATGGTTCTCTAAATTCTCAGTTTACAGATCTAGGCCGGGAGGGGGGGAGGGGGCTATGTCAACACCCAGGATAATTTTCTTTTGTTTCAAGAAAGTGGATGAGGAGCTTTGTGTTTTGTATCGAGTGAGAGTGTGTGATGCACCGTACTCGCGGCTTGCTAGGCAGCTGTCCCAAGATGTCAAAGGCTGATAGTGTGGTATCCATAGTTGGGTATTTGGTAAACCGAGATAGCTTGCTTGTGAGCCTTGATAGTATGCAAGACTCCTCTTTGAATGGGCCGATCTGACCGCTCCTATTATCTGGTATTTTTAGTAATTGGGGAATTCTGGTTTCTTACCCCTTACTAGAAAGAAGGGATTCTAGACTGTGATATCGTAGGTCTGGTGAAATTTGCGATGAACTGTGCTTGCTTACGGCACTTCTAGTATACTTATGGGCCTGCGGCCTCAGAGTTTGCGCTACCGCTGGGTATATATCGAGAACACATGGAATCAGCTCAGTCATAAATTCCCGGGCGCTCGCCTGCAGGAAAGAGGGTAATATGTATGCTCAAGAGAGCGGTCCGAGATCCGTAACCCACGGGGTGACCATTTTCCTTCCGGGTTTGCACCCAAACAATATCGTTGCACGAATTTGTTGCTTGGATGACCGGAAATGTTACCCAAGGCAAGACTTGGAAACTGTAACCTGATGGAAGATGCAAATACCCTACAAAATTGCCAATCGATGATTCGCCTCAATTTTTTGGCCCTCTTTGCGTTGGAAATGCAACGGGGGGGTCCACTTAGTGGGGCACTTACCCGTAAGATCCGGCAGTTCTGAACGCTTGCTCCCCTTCTCTCTGCTGCGTGATGAAGTTGACCTGCGCAATTGATCGGGAATCTCCGGTTGATTGCGGCGGCCGTCGTGGCTTGGCTTGCACCCCGGTGTTTAAGTAGGGTGTTGAGTGTGGGTTACTGTAGAGATACCCCAAAGACAGGGGAGAGAAAGCATCATTCCCTAGGCCCAGGGACCGGGGATGCGGTATGTGGGCTATTGGGAGGGAAATGATTTCATGAACAAGTGGCATCACCCCCTAGTAAGGATTGCACTGTATCTCTGTCCAGGGTTGACCACCGTTATCGAAGTCCAGGTGTGAGTGTGGAGTTGTCTCGGGGGATCGGTTGGGACCGATTCGGGGGATCGAGCGGGGAAGTAGACAGGGTGGATCGGTGGTTGGGGAGGAAAGAAAATATTTTGGAATGGACGTGGTTGCACGTGGCCATCAGGAGACGAAAGCGGGCAGCCAAGTGGGGTGAATTGTTGCACAATCGATATCGTATAATACCGGTGCCAGCAGTTGTGTATCCCGCCCGCTTTCCAAGGTGAAACTCAGGCTCGATGGAGTTGTTGCTGGAAATCATCCCAATCGATGCGGTGCCGTAGCGTGGAGGCCTAAATTCAGATAAATACCCGGAAGAGTGGTTCTCCTCCTTTTGAAGGTATAGTGGTATGGGAGAATGGGGGCAGGTTATATAGGGATGGTCTTGGGAGAGATGTTTGCGAATAAAACTTGGGGAAATCTTAGAATCCGTGTGGGCTATTGGTAGCCTGACATTGGTTGGAAGTTAGATGTGACAGCGGGACAAGCGATAGAAGAAGGCTTCGCCCCACGAAGAAATTCTTGAGGAAAAGGTGAAAGGAAAAGCAATTCCCAACACATCAGTGCGGGAGCACATCGCATCTGCGGCTTGGCGTGTGGCGTGAAACTTGCTCACTCTCACCGCGCATGGTTGAGAAATGAGCATCGATCACCATGTCTCGTTCTCGAATTGACTGGTCCGAAAGGGAGGCTCCAAGTGTCCCGTTGGCTTTGAACGGGATGGATGGAAGGCAGGTCGGGGTGGAGAACAAGCGAAAAGTTGTTGGAGGGAGAGCCACTGCCTGACCACTTTATAACCAGCAAGGGATAAGACCAAAGAGGGGGATGCACGGAAGAACCACCAAAGGGGTGGAAACTGTCTCTATCTACCGCAACCACGTTCCATCGACTGAGCCCTTCTTTATCGGGACTCAATTCACGATTTATCGAGACGGTTCGCTTTTTTTCTTTTCTCCTGGGGTTGCGGCATAAGCGGAGGTGTCTGTTTGGCTGTCAGGATCTTGGTAAGAAAAATAATTAAAAAAATCGAACGAGCGACAGGGTCCCCCGAGGACAGGAACGAACCAGTTAGGCAGTGAGCACAGGGACGGATCACTGAGCGGTAAAGTACAGTACTGTGCTCGAGTACACTTCTGAGTACAGCACGGCGCACTATCGGGAGCTACCCTATCGCAACAAGCAATCGCACCTTTACCAGAACAAGTGGTCACAGTAGAGGGTGCCAATCCAGATTGCCATCACTCGGATTCGCCTGTCCGAAAGGGTTCTGAACTGTCAAGATTTTTCTGTTTTACTGCTGTTCTCATCGGACACGGACTTGTGCTGTAAGTCGATCATCATCATCGAAACCCCCGGAAGCGTATGCCTGAATCTACAGTACTCGTACAATATACCATCTTGGGAGGCTCTGAACGCTACCGAGATATTTTTGAAAAGTGGCCGAATTGGTTAGGGTATCCCCACGGAGGATAGTTGAGGACAGCACAGCACAGCCAATAGATAATTTTAAGCCTCCACCACCACCATCACCACTCAGGTTTCCTACCAGTATCATACCTGTCTATCAATTCTTTCACCTCGCAAGCCTGTTACCCCTCTACCCCTCGCATAGATCCGAGTTAGCAGGTTAGGTACTTGCGCAGTCAGAACATTCCAACCCTCTTACTTCTATCTACGGTACTCGAGTACCGGTACCTCATCTTGTTATCTTGCTCTTTGTTTGCCCTGCCTTACTTTTTCGACAAAAGGTCGTTGCTGTCCTCTCGGATTTCGTGGGAAAGAAAGCACTTCCACGACGGCTTCTTGGATTCATTCCTATCGGCCGTTATCTGGCCGTAATAGTTGGAGTTAAGTGAGCATTTTCGCTCGTAAACTTGCAAAATGCCCATCTTAAATGGTGTAAAATTTTCATGGTATGTGGACCCCCCCCCGCATCTTCTGCACCTCTCCTTTGTTTCTTTGCTTTTTCCTTTTGTTCGCGGCCGAATGTCCGGCGGGGAAAGTTATGTCTAACTTAACTGTTGGGCGTGGTAGCGAACCTTGTATGAGAGGCCACCGTTCCTCGAAATGTAATCACACCGATCGGATCCTCGTAAAGGTCCGTAAACCGGGGAGGCCGTTGAGCAGTTGCCCTCACACGCTTTCTTCGTCATCTCCTGGGACCTTTGTTCATTCGTCACCCGGCGCCATTTCGAACGGAGGGGATACTACAGCTAAGACGAACACCTATGGGGAAGCAAATGGGGGAAATGGCTGCAGTTGCGAGGTCACATCGGTGGCAATTCCTAAATGTACTCAACACCTTGTGTTTCTTTTAGGGCGAGTGCGCGTCGGGTTCTGACACCTGAGACCTCTCTAGTTACCTCGTGTGCGTGTGGAGTCCCCGGCTCTACCTCCAAGTCACATGAATTGTGCAAAGCATCAAAATCATCCGCGTGCACTGAAGCAGATTCATTACCTTCACCAGTGTCATCCCAAGGCAGCTCAATGTTCTCTATGAACAAGGTTGCGGGGTCGCGCCACCGGGTCCAGAGGAAAAGCGTATCTGGGGTTGATGGAAGCACGACAAGGAGAGCCAGTTTGATTGGGGATGATGCCGCGATGGAGTTTTTGTGGAGGGCACAACAGGAGGTGGGGAGCCCGGACGTTAAGGTGGAGGAAGGATCGGGATATGGTATGATTGAGACGGATTTGATGGGTGTCAAAACTCGTGGTGATGGGCGGTCGAGATATACAAATGGGGTTTCTCGCGCTGGTGGGCCTGCGAACGGGTTTTCTTTGACAAATACTGAGGATTCCTTCCAGGGCCGAGAATTCCCAGTTGCTGTTGGCGCTACATTTTCACCCTCAAATGGGGTCCCTACGCCAAAGCCTGACATGGGTAATGGCACGGCGCCCATGGATGACTGGGGTTCGACTCTTGATACTCCGTTCTTTGGGGAGACACCTTCAACAGATCCCCCACACATGGCCAAGCCTGGAAGTGGATGCTGCAGCAGTAGCCGCTCAACATCACAAACTCCACAAACCAACTTCGATCGACGCTCATCTACTGTACCAAAGCCCGCGGCCCCTTACTGCAATGGGGGAGCGGGTGGTGGTGGTTTTATCGCCAAACCAGAATTGTCACAGATGCCGGTTCCTGATTCCCAATTTTTTGCTTCACCGCAGCACAATCCTACTTATGGCGCCACCAATCCTCTAGAAGCGTCATTGCCAAGACCCATTGGGCCCTCGACCGTAACTCTCACTGCCCGGGAACTTGCTTGGGTGCAGTACTTAAGAGCTACAGGATTTTCTTCGTCACCTCCTCTGTTGGGAGCTGGGTTCCTCCCGGATTTCCAGGCGACCAGCGGAGGCGAAGAAAGTGGGCAATCGACAAAATGCCACTGTGGACCTGAATGCAACTGCCTAGGATGTATCAGCCACCCGTATAACCCCCGTACCGTTGAGTATGTGAAAGGGCTTCGCACTTTTGCGCTCAATGATTATGATCAGCCAATGAGCCCTTTCCACTCACAGTCGAATTCACCTACCCTCCCTCAACCACATCTCAACGGGTCAGCAAATGGGGTGGGGGAAGCCGGAGACACCATTGCTTCAGCTCACAGACATACTGCGACCACTAGGGCGAATATCAACCTAATTATCCAGACCCCTCCACCCCCACCCTCACCAGACCGGGAGAGCTCTGCCGGGGCCCCCGAGAATGGAGTCTCGCCTAGTGCCTTTGTGTTGGTGGACTATCAGATTGGGCCGTGCTCTGAGGCTGAGACGGCATGCAAATGTGGGGATGGATGTATCTGTCTTGACTGCTTATCCCATGGCAAGAACTACGAAGCGGAAATGGTCAGGAACGCTCAGTGGGACACCAGTGGCCTCAATGGTGCTGGATCGGAGGCGGCAGTGGGTCCGGACTGGTGGGATTTCGGGAGTAACGGTCCTGTTGAAGCAAACTCATGGAATTCCGTTTAGATTTTCTTCTCAGGACAGCTGTCAATATTTTGTTTGATTGTTTAGGTGGGCGTCGCATATGGTTGTGTTTATCTTTCGCACGGCGTTTTGGAGATCCGAGTGGGGGAAATTGGATAGATATGCGGTGGTCGGGTAATTTGGATCACGTTCCCTCCTGCTATTCTTATTTTCCCCTGAGCGTTCACTATCTCCCTAAGGTTTACTTCTAGGTTGCGTGGGTACCTGTGCTGTTTCTACTGACCATCTCGTCGATATTCTCTGCACTAAGGCTTTACTTGTTTTTTTCTTTTCTTCTGGGGATGGGCCAAAAGTTTTCATTGGATATCTTATTGCATGTACTGTAGTTTGGACTATTTCCCCCTCCATGGGTCTATTGGATGATTATAGGTTGTACCGAGATGGTAGCAAGTATGGTATAATAAATTATATTGGAACCACAATGCACTGATACCGCCTTCAAAGCGAAATGACTGAGGGCCCTGAAGTTGTGAAGTCGAGTGCGTTTTGACGTCAATCGGGCCCTCAGAGACCCTGGGGCCGCCATGTGACAGCACGTTTTACCCCACGGATTGGCCGACTTTCCCCAAATCAAGTTACAGTTTTCACAATCGCACCTCATCAGCAACTACCCCCCAACCACCACCGCCGGACGAACACTACATCTCACAAACATATCCATCATTAACAATCACCCGCTCCGCACGGAACCCATCAATGTCAATCCTAGTAATCAACCCAAACTCCAGCGTTTCCATGACCAAAGCCCTCGAGCCGGCCATTGAAGGCCTCGGGCTCCCGGCCTTAACATGCAGCTACTTCACCGCGCCACCACCTTCCCCAGCATCAATCGATGATGCCGAGAGCTCCAAGGAAAGCGCATACGTATGTTTCCCGTTGCTCTTCGAGCGACTGGCTTCCCACGACGCCTTCGTTGTAGCGTGTTACAGCGACCACCCGCTTGTTCCGCTACTGCAGGTGCACACTGGTAAACCCGTCATCGGGATTTTCCAGGCCAGCGTGACGCAAGCTCTGCATGTTCTTCCGCGAGAGAAGAAGTTTGGGATCGTTACCACGGGGAAGGTTTGGGAGGAGTTGCTGACGGACGGGGTGCGTGGGTTCCTGGGTGGTGAGGAACGGTTCGCGGGCGTCCAGAGCACCGGGCTTACGGCGGGGGAGCTGCACTCCGTGCCTGAGGAAGAGCTGAGGCGGAGGATGGAGCATGCCACAGAGAAGCTGTTGGAGAGCGGGGATGTGGGGGTTGTTTGCCTGGGGTGTGCGGGGCTGGTCGGGTTGGAAGAGATTGTCAGAGGGGTTGCAGAGAGGTTGGGTGTCGAAGTTAAAGTTATAGATGGGGTTGTTGCTGGCGTGGTGACTGCCGGGGGATTGATGAGGTGCAAATATTGATATTCCCAGGTTCTGTTCTAGAAGAGTGACTTTTGAACACTTTTTTTGATTGTGGTGTTTGGTTGAGGTGGTTTAATTAAAGGTATAGATTACAAAATGAGAAAGCGAACTCCCGCCTGCTTCAGACAAATCATGGAGACTCCCATCACTTGCTACCCCTTCGTAGCTGCTCGCCCACCGTAGCTTCAATAATACAAGATGATTATCTGAAGCAATTAAAACCACAACAGCTAAACCTAGCATGTGGCCGAACACCATGCCTACTAGCAGAGACGCCCCATCCAAACCTCCTCCCCCCAAACCCTTTGCTGTAGGTGAAAGGCATTTTTTGTTTGTTTAGTTGTTTGTAGGGCTTGTTTGCGTTCTTTGTTTTCGCTCGTTCGTTCTTTCGTTCGTGCTGCTCAGAACTACTGTTAGCTCTCTCCCCCACCCTACTACTCGTATGAAGCTCTGGCCGTCGCATGGATATGACGTGATAACTCACCAAAGGGTATCCGTAGTAACAATATGTCTTTCAAACCATTCTTGTATTTGAGTAAGCTATTTAGCGGAGGAGAGAAGAAAAGGAAAGGAACCGGCGGGAAATAAACCCCTTCTTAAACACCCTGTTTCCCCCTGCCCCTGTAGAGAAATCAGGGACACAACTAGATTACATGAAGGAAGGAAGGAAGGAGCCTGAAGCTGGGCGGCGTAATGGGCTGTTTTCTGGTTTTCGGGGGTGCTTGGACCATGGATAGCTGTGACGTAATTTGATGCTTTGAGGCAAATACTCGAGTCCTATTGTGGCTGAGGTTCTGGACAGTTGTGGGAGTGGCCCATTATGGCCGGGTAACCGAAGAGTTGGAAGCTGGACCCAAAAGGAGGGACCGCGGACTATTTCTTTCATCTTCACCACTCCCGACATCCTCCCCTCTCCCAATCAAGCAGCTCATCAATTGATCAGCCATCTAGTCCGGGAAATGGCGCCGAGGAATTGCTAACAGGAGGTATGGTCTACCCCCCCACACTTTTTCTCAAGTTCTCGCCGCTTCGTTTTATCTTCTTTCTCCCAATTGCAATGATGATTTCCCGAGTAATGCATAGTTCAACAGAGATTACTAGTCTATGTTGAGACATCAACCATCGTCTTTCGCTCCTATCTGATTGCTTTGTTTTGCTTCCTTCCGAGTTGCGATTGTATCTGAGCGGCTTTGCCGAGTGTGAAGGCTAATTCGTTCGGTGCAAGCACGATAGGATAGATAGGGATTGCTTGATTTGGAGTTTTTGGAGGAGAGAACGCCGTGCGAGTGGCGCCGCGGATTTGGTGCGACACTGGTACTTTGAAGGTACTTTATCCTACTGCAGAGGATGTTTGGAATTTTCAGCACTAGTATCTGCGGTGGATGCTAGGCCTAGGGAACGAGGTCTCACATAGCCCCCAGTTTGTTTTCTTATTCGGTGGGATAACAGCGGTAATCGTCGTTTGGTTCTCCACTTTTCGTGAAAGTTATCCCGAACTTCCCATCTCCCCCAGCTCATCTCATAAGTCGATCCATCCTTATTCATGCCTATAGATAAAACAATATACCAAGCACTCACCCACTCCCCAAAAGCCAAGGCCTTTGCGAAAAGAAAAGAAAAGAAAAGAGACCCCGTCCTCTGCCTCGCTCGATCCATGATCCCTTCTCCATTCATGGATCTAGAGCTGGATTACTGCTGTACCGCCCCACAAGGTTGGTGCCATGTAAAGGGACGAGAATAAACACGTATATACGGCATCCTCGATTTGAGTACGTTCCTGCCCATAGCGAGGTACGTAATTATCGACGATACAATTATTTCCATTCCATTGGTTCCCAAGAAGCAGTGAAGGGGGCGGGGGGGGGGGGGTGTGCTGTGAGATTTTGCTCTCGGCTGAATCGATAGAGGCTTGAGAAGGAGAAGGTAAGAGATTGGGCCGGGCCTGGTTTTTGGTTGTTGTCGATACGTGCTGTGGTCCCGGGGTAGCCGGGGTTGGTATCTTCTATGGATATCATCCCCGTATCATACACCGTTTTGGTAGTCCTTGGAACCGCATTCTAACACCCATAACTATGGGCACCAGTATTGAGTGGTTTGGGAACGTTCGTTAGATGATTCTCGTAACTGTTCCTGGTGCTTTGACTTCTCCCCCTTGGCCATCTTAATCATGCGGGCTCACTCGGTGTTTTCGCTGAGGTCCATACCTAGAATTTTCTTTCGAGCCGGACCCGCCGGGTAGACTAATGTATCCGGAAGGTGCGACCCCCGGTTGGCGGTGTGTGAATCCGGTCACCTGATACTCACGCTGCGCCCAGGACATGGCGATGTTTAGCGTCCTTGCTTATCACCCACATAACACCCCTTTATTCTCCGTTCTTTGGTCCCGTTCCAATTGTACCCATTGATTCTCCGTGCCCAACACGCGTTCTTAACCCCCGGAGTCCACACCGGATGCTCTCCATCCACCTTCACCAATTAGATCTTCTGGGCAGAATATGCGGTTGCTACAGTTCTCTAACCTACAGGGCCCACAATTTAGGTCACCCATTGTGAATACTCAAGTTATCCTTTGCATAAAGCCATCACATTTATCGTTTTTTTTTTTCTTTTCTTTGAAAAGAGTTGAGATTTGTTCGTGTGATAAAGGGTTAGAGACTAAAGCGGTTAAAGTAGATGATAATCAATGACTCCGAAGACATATAGATTACTTCAAACTAGAAATATACTCTCCGCCTATTACTTTTTCTTCTCTTCTTCTCTCTCTTCATATTGTGTCTGCCCTATTTGTTATTGCCGCTGCTGCTGCTGTTGTTGTTGTTGTTGCCGTCTAGGTTTGGAATATTTCAGAGTTAGACCAACAGAGGAGATTTTGAAACCCGCCGTTTGTAAAAAAAAAAAATTAAAAAAATTTCTCCTTCCTGCTTGTGTACTTTTGCTTTCGACAAGGGTTTTTTTATATATTTATCTCTCACTACCTGACAATTGTTAGTGATGTGGGTGTGGGGGGTGGGGGGTGGGATATAAAACTTGCGAGATTATTCTCCGTAATCAATTTACTTCTCTACATCGTTCTCCTCCTCTAGCTGGGCTCCAGTTGCTGACGGCTCGACTCCCTCCTCTTCCCTCCTCGGGGTCGTCCAGCCTAAGCTCTGGAATGGGACCCGGAAGGTTGTGATAATAGGAAGAGGGGTCGTCATCATAACAGTCAAAATTCACTTCTTCCCCCTCTCCCTCCTCCTCGTATCCCTCATGCTCGTAGTCGTCCGGAACGTAGTCATCATCGCTCTCATACGCATATCCAATGATAGCAAGCTGTCTAGTAGCATTTTGGGTAGAGGCGGTGCTACCATTTACGTAATTAGCGGAGGCGGTGGAGGGAGGAGGAGGGAGAGGGGGATGAGGGGGAGCGGGATGGGAGGGAAGAGGAAGAGGAGGAGCGGGAACAGTGGCACTGCCGGATGCGTAACCGGGAGCCCGACCCCCGTTCTGACCAAAATGGTTGTTTTGGACGCCAGGTGGGGCAAAGCCAGGCAGTTGGAAGTTGGGATTTTGACCGCTGTTCTGGCCCTTCTGGGTAATGCTAGCAGTTTGAGCACCGGGAGGGAAGCCGGGTTGCTGATAATTGACGTTAGGCCCACTGACCGGAACAAAGTTGGGATTTTGGGCTCCTGGGGCGAAGCCGCGGTACTGAGGGGTAAAGCCACGGCCGTAGTAACCGCTGTTGTAAGTGCCAAAGTTATGGGGTCTAGCTTGAGGCATGGGCCCCCGTCCGTAATATCCCCCGACGAACTGGTTACCGGGATAATGTCCACTGGCAAAGCCAGGGGGGGGAACATTATTGTAATTATTACAGATGGCGGTTTTGGGGTTGTGCTGGTAGCCACCGACCTGGTGGCTCCTGAAGTAGTGGTCATTCGCAAGACCTCCGTTCGGCTGGGGGATTCCAAGAAAGGGCAGTGGGGGAACGGGCCTAACACTCTGGAATCCGGTAAATTCGGGAGCCTTCGAAGACGAGGTAGCGGTCACTCCGGTCCCAGGAGCATTTCCGGCTCCGCCGGGGCCGTGCGAATTGTTGGTCCCGAAATGGCTACCAAGAACTCCATGTATGGGGCCGGGGGGTGGGACCCTAGGGGAGCGGGTACTAGCACCTGTGGCTGATCTGGCAGCGGAATCGGGAAAGGACTCTTGGCCGTAGTAATGTGGATAAATTCTAGGCATGGGTTCAAGGTTGTCACCCCAGAGGTACCCGATCTTGGACCAATTCTCAAAATAGACATCATTAGACTTCCTGGCCACAGCAGGGGGCTGCCCCCCCACAATTGACCGGGGGAATGGAATAGCCGGCTTAGGATAGCGAGAAGTATCAACCCTGTAGTTTGGGACAGGGCCATGTTCAAACGCCCTTCTCTTTGAAACAGCCCTCTCGGCACGAATTTCAAGACTGTTTTGAAGCTCCTGGATCCTCTGCTCTGTCATTTTAACACGGAAGGCGACCCATTCATCAAAATTGGCGATGTCCACCATGCTGTAGGGGAAGGAACTCTGAAGATTCAGTTTGACCTCTTTGAACCTCTCATACTCCGCCACGAACATATTACGACTCTCCGACTGGTATACGCGTGGAGTCCCGGTACTGTGCTTGGATTGTACGAGGGCGGTTGACTGCAAGGTCAGAGCTGGTCTTCCAAGACCGTGTATCGTGCCGTTTGTGGAGTGTGCCATCTTGGTGTATGGGTGGAAGGAGTAAGTGACAGGGCAGAGTTTGGATTCGAAAACGAATACGGCAGCCGTTGGATTTAAGGAGACTTGAGCATCCTCAGCGGAGGTGGCCGGAACCAGGGCTAGAGCATTGTCGCCGTTTGACGTCTCCGACGTCGCGACAGTCACCACCTCTTCCTCTGCATCCGACATGTCTCAAATAAAAATAACTAATAATTTGGTTCTTCCTGGATTCAGCGCTATTGAGTTCTGTAACCCCCCTCCCCAATTACAATGACAAGGTTATCAAGTCAATAAAATTGAATCGATGAAACTGGCAAAGCTAGCTCCAAAGGAAAAATTATTAGCAAACCTAACATAGAAAAGCAGAGGGTCAATATCAATAGGAGCAATGGTGATCGCGCAACAGAAGCGTCACAATATCAACTGTGGAAGTAGTGAGGATGCGAGCGCCAAATGACAAATCTCAATGGCAGCACTTTCAATTCTCAGAGGATCAAGGAAGCCCACTCACACACGCAAAAAAAAAAAAAAAAAAAACAAGGTATCAGATGGCGGGCCTGCATCATTCTATTTTGACTAGGGGCAAAACTGAAAAGATTATATCGGATGCATACCTTGCGTGAAACGCCTTCTTCCCGTAAGAGAAGCCCACGGGTGGTGGTGTTGCTGATTTTCAATTGACAAGGTGTGTAGGGATTACAGCCCAGCGAGAGCGGTTGCAGTGGGTGTGGAGATGGGGGTGGGGAAGAGAAAGTTGCCTGTGCTTAAATAAAATACCAGTTATTAGTGGGAAAATGCGTTTCAATAGTAAGGGCTTCTGCGCTCAAAATCCTGGACACGCTACCTCTGCCCCACCGTTCAGGAATATTTTAGCTGACGGCTTTGGCATCAAGAATCAGTCACGAGCCCTAATAGTACATTCTTTATATGAGAGGGAGGAGAGGCGCCCACGGCCTTCTTGCCTATGGAAAACTCTATACACGGTTGTTGGCGAACCCAGCCAAACCTGAATCTTATGGGTCAAAAGGACCACAGTTTTTCCTAGGGGCGAGTGACACCTTGTGATCGTCAGTTTAACGTGCTCTAGAGCGGTAAGAGTCTACCCGAGTATATATTTGATTGGGAAGTTGATTAGATGCAAAATAAAATCACCCCATGTGTGAAACTACGGCATGATTGCTTGCGCTTTCCCCCCGTCTAGTCATTTCAGGTTTCTGAATGCAGAGAAATCTCAACAATTTTCAAGCCTCAGAACATGATAACACTGCAACCATGAAACATGGCATATTATGGAACACGATTCGAGCAAGAGCATCTGCCCATATTATTTTGTACGCGGAGTAAGGTCACCCTCAACATGGGCATGAGTATCAGCCAAAACTTATCAAGATTCCTCTTCTTTACCCCCTCTCATCCCACAACCCTCACTGTCAGCGGTCGTGACAACAAAGGAGTACTGCATCTTTTCAAAAAAAAAAAAAAAAAACTACAAGCTTCATGATTTTTCCACACGATTCGATCCACAAACCACGGAGCCCACTGCTAAACCAACCTTAAGCCCATATGAACAAAGTTGACCACAGACAATTGTTAAACCACCAAGTCAACGATTGTCACCGCCGCACCCTGCTAACCTGGACCGGATTGTGCTCCCCCCATTTCCATCCTTCAAAATCCTCCCTTACCGTGTTAACTTGAATAAGAGCAACGTGTCTCAGGACGTCAGACTTTCCTATTCTGTCGGGGACGGGAGAAAATAACGGCAAAAGAAAACCACGCATTACCGAGACAAGAAACCTAGACACTGTACGAGGTGTCTCTCCTATTCAAGTTAATATGGGTCCCTCACTCATCCCAGCCACCCTTACCCCCCCCCCCCAGATTTCTATGTTCAGTTGTTTCCACGCCTTCGGGTGCTACCAGAAAGCTCTTTTTGAACGGCACTCATGAAGATTTTAGTGTACGGCACAACCAGTGCGACCAGAGGAGTTAATGCGCCATAGAGGGGCCATTCGCCACCGAGTGGGTAGTCCACCGGGGGGGGTTGATGGGAAGAACGAACCCGAGGAGGAGGGTGTGGCAGTTACCCCGGCACGTTTTGATGGGTAATAATAGAGGTAATCTTCCGCGCACGCAAACGATGAAGAGGATGCGATTATGGTAACCAAGGCCTGGCTATGGGAAGCATTGGTGGATGCGTTTGAATGCCTTCACGAGCTTCTCAGCTCGTGCGCCGCAGGCAAGGACTGAGTATGATAAAAATATTTTATTCTACTGGAATGCATGACCAAAATTCACCACGGGTATACCGATATGATAGGTTAAAATACTGCCGCTTACCCGCAAGAGCTCCAGAGCCAACCATGCGAACCATTTTTGCAAATCGAACAGTTGGGGAAAGCAGGGTGTGCTAGGATTAGGACGCGCACTGACGCTGTACTTTTAATTGATTGGAGATAGCCCTTTATAATATCATATACATTTTTTTTCCCAGGATGCCGATATAATTACTAAGGCTTATTATAGTTCTGAGTAGGATGGCAATTCCCGCAGTCTACCGTACTCGAGTACTGGTACTCGTACAGTGCAGTCAGTACCCGGGTACCCAATTGAACCTAGTGAAACGTCCCAGAAATCGACGCCATAGTTGCGTTGCGACAAGTGCGGTGCTGAGTGCTCGCACACATTCACTGCCCCCACAACCAACTTTGGAAAAGGCAAGACCCGGGACGGAACCTTGCCAAGGTAAAGGAGAACGGGAGAAACCACGCTGATAACCCCGGGATCCCAAAAGTACAAGTACGAGCAAACCCGGTACACGGCTTAATCACCAAAAGCTCAGGTGTCAGCTATCGTTTGGATCACACATTCGGAGTCTTTTTAACGAATAGCGCCGTCCGCGACCGCCAAGGACGAGTGATCGGAGATGAGCCCTGGCCCGGAAATGAAACCAAACCCTCCGCTCAAGGCAGACACCGGCACAGTACTGCACGGTAGCTGAAGTCTGTACCCGAGCATACGCTCGTAGGAAAACGGGAGCCAGAGGGAATTACTGCCCCGCGGTTGTCAGCCGGATAGTCATTGAATTAGAGTTGATCCACGAGCTTCCAAATATCCTTCCTCAAAACTATTTTAAACCTTGGTATGGGAGTCAGCTCCAGCACCCTTTTTTTTTTTTTACTTTCTCTTTCACCCTTTTCCTCCTACACACCCGATTCGACTGGTGTCCCGAGCATCGGGTCAGCTCCCATACCACCGCAGTATTGGGCATCTTGGTTTCTCCCTCCGCGGGTAGCTCGTCCCAGGAGTGTTTGGATTTATGGGAGAACACAAATCTGCTGCGCCTTAGGAGCTATTTCATGAGCACCAAAGGCAGAATTGGCAATCTCCCATTATGCTTGCGGTTGTAACGGCTTCAGCCTCCGGGAAAGGCTTGTTTGGAAATCCCCGTGTCACGTTACCCGAGAATGGTTACACTGCTTGTACTCGAGTACCGTATCATCATCACACTCTGTAGAGGCGGGTCAAGGAATTTGACTCGTGTTGTAAAAGTGCTGTATGGCACGTTACAGGGCCTTGCACAGCATACCGTAGCTGTTTTTTTTTTCTTTCCTTTTTCCTTTTTCCTTTTTTTTTTTCCTTTTTTTTGGCTGGAAATGAGGGGAAACGGAATTCGCTTGCATGCACAAGTGTTCGGCTACACGGGGGAAGATAGCCGCGAGTGAAGTCTGCACACTGTGTTCGAGTACTTTCTGTATCTCATAGGCACGGTGCTCGAGCTGTAGAGTTGTTGGATTTTTTCTATTTTTTTTTTTCTCTTGAGCTGCATCACAACTCCAGGTGCCATAGGAATCATTCTCTACCAACCGCTTGCATCGCACGGGTTCTATTTTTACAAGAACGGGAAAGGCTCTGGTAGCGAGCCTATGATACCGTACCGACGAGGTGTTAGTGGATTGAATGTATTAATTTTTATTGGAAGCCGTGCTCCACCACCAACTCGCAAACACATTCCATGAAGGAACGATGCTTGCGGGCAACAGCACTTGAGCCCACCATTGGCTCGGGGTAAACAAACAGTGAAAGTCATCTCGAGTTTCGCGGGAGGATTTTTCTTCCTGCACGGACCTAGCATTGCACAAAGGCGTTCCC
>LN891025.1:192998-211650 GCA_900010015.1 Tuber aestivum | reverse complement strand
GGGGGGGACGAGGAGAAAGCCCCCTTCCTCATGTTTTCAGCTGGTTCTCACGACCACTGCTTCGCTGGCGACGACCGATGTGCAAAATTGCGTTTGTCGCTAAGATCTACATTCATGCGTACCGTATTCCTCTCTTCCACCTTTTGCACGATATAATCGAACCTGTGAGTGGAGCGGATAAAGATCCAGCTGAGAAAGCGAATTCTGGGTGTCTGGTTCGAGGAGGGAATCTCCCATGTGGATTCAACATCCTCCTTGCGTCCCCACGAATGCGTCGCGATACCAAGGACGCGTGCTTTTGCTGCTGCACGCTTGTGCTTACCGTAAGTGTGGCTTTCGCGTGTTGAAGCCGAAGACCCTTACAGTGATGATAAAGCTGGCCGATGGCGAGTGCCCTCACTTCTTCCTCCTCCCCGTCCGTTTCACCATCATCACCACCCACCCGCCACCGCCATGTTGTATTCGTACTCTGAAGTACAGTACTGTACGAGTACTGTCCTGTACTCGCGGCCCGGTACAGTACCTGTACTGCACTGCCCATACAGTACTCGAGTACCGGTACAGTCCGAGTGAAGCCATGGTTTTGTGTGGGTCGTGCATATTATACCGATGCGGAAGAAGCTGGGAAGGGCCAAGGATCCTCCTGAAACAAAATAATGGTTGCTCCCGGATCGAGGAGTCGGATGGGGCTAGGCGACCGCAGTGAACCATCTGAGCGCTCCTCAGCTGCGCCTTCACCCAAGTGACCCGTCTGTGCCTGTCGCACCCTTGCTGCCCCATGGTAGCACGGCGGTGAGCGGCGGAAAATCGTGTCCCGGAAGCCTTCATTTGCGATGAAAATGTCCCCCCAGTCACCACGCCCTTCCCCTTTGGGTTTGGATGATGGGGAGATCACCTGTGGCTGTGGCGCAACGTCCCCAATCCTCCAATACCGCTATAACCCACAACCCTCAACTGTGGGGGGCGAAGGGAAACATATCCTCTTGAGCCTCACGGGAGAGCGAGAGAGCGAGAGAGAGCGTCGACTTTGCTTGGATTGCTGAGACGAGCTGAATGAGCTATCCATCCCATAGTTCCACAGGCATGGGCCTGGATTTGCCATGCATACGTATGCAAGCCACCGAACGGGATCCTTGAGACTTGGATATCAAGCCTTACGTTTCTCCCCCATCTCTCCTCCTTCTCGCATGCAATACTACATATTCAATACGGCCTGCTAGTCCAGAACCCGGACCTCCATCTAGAGATACTCCTCGGGCTTGTCCTCCTCACGCTCGTTTGCCTCTTCCCCTGTCCAGCGAATACCCGTTGGAGCACCTCCTCCGATAGCAATCACGCCAGACACTCTGGAGAGTTGAAGTTGGCCATCCTGAGAGGATTGAACTCCCCGAGGTCCGGATATAGCGAAACGGGGTATGTTTAGAGTTTCTTAGTCTGTTCCGCCTCCCACGCGGGGAACTTTGCCACCACCGATTTTGCACTGTCGCTATCATACGTATTAATTAAAAGCCGGTTACCATCATATCCTAATTTCTTTGTTAAAAGGTAGTCGTTCTTTCCACCGGTTCCAAGAATGCGCATCACAGCCTCCGGTTCGGCTCTCCTGTCACTATCTCTGCCGATTGCCTTGTCAACCATTCCTTCCTCACGTAGAAGGATAATCCCATTCTACATTTCAGAAGGCCCCAGAGATATGCCCTGCTACGGCTTTAGACCCGAACAGCTTGAGAGATTCATGACTGCTACCGGCTTCGGGTCGTTGGCCCTACTTCTCACCGTCGTATTGGGGCCTTTGGTCGTCCGCAATCTTTTACGCCAGAGACGGCGCCTCTCGGCACCAAGGGAGGCCAGCTCAATTGTGGTCATACCTCTGCCCCAGGAGGTGAAGGAATCGCTGGCGTTTGGTGAGAACCCGGACTATCACAATATCGGTTTCCGTTACAAGCCGCCCGGCAAGATGCCCCCGCCGAGCCAGTGCGCTAGCCCCCAGCTTTCAGCTGCCGATGAACTGCCACCCTGTACGTGCTGCCCTGCAGAGACGGACCCTGGTACAGAGTCCGTGGGGTACAAAAATTCCCGGACGCCCCGAAGATCCCCCTTCAAACCGATCTTGCCGGGTATGAAAACGATGATGGAGGAAGGGGTTGACCCGGTCACTGGACACCGATGGAGACGAAAGGTTGTGATTTACACCGGGGGATCGAGCGATTCGTTGGGCGGGGGAAGCCCTACATCAGATGGGCAGGGGGGGAAGGGGGAAGCGCCTACGGTGAGGGTTTAGGAGAGGTTGGCGCCCAATTCGGTTTCCTCAATTCTCAATGGAGGCAGGGGTACGATGTGGTCGAACGAATTTTCTTTTTCTATCTGGCGGCGAACTTTTGTTTACAGTATTTTTTTATTTTTTTTCTCTCCAGTGCAGTACTGTACAGCATATACCCAGCAACAATGTACAGTACCAATAATATAATACTCTTCTCGTTTAGGCTGCAGGTGGATAAGATTATGATGACATGGCATGGATCACTCGATGGAGATGACCTGGGAGTTTTTGTGTGCCGTACCGCGCAGCATGGTGGAAGCACACTCACTACCTTGCGTACGGACTAGTACTGCCGTGGTTGATGAGTACGGCGGTAGTACAATACAGAACCGGGGAAGAGGATGGGGAAGAAAAGAAAGAAAGAAGGCGGGCTGCAAATGTTTTTTTATTTTATTTTTTTATTTTTATCTCCGAAACATGCAAAACTTATACGCACACACAGCACCATACTGGTGGTACTCGAGTACTATTTGTGCAGGCTTCCCGCAAAATGCGCCCAAAAAAGGCAGACTTGCACCCTTTCTAGCTCATTCCCAGACTCAAAAAGAGTGCTCTTTCGTCCTTAATCCCTTTCGCTATTATCCACATGGGTGAACCAAAAGCAACACGAACCCCCGAGAGCCTAGAGCCCCGCTGGCTAGCACCCAGGGACAAGTGCAATGGGAGATGTTTTCGTACAACATGCTCGGTGACCGTTACAATCCCGCTGGTTGATCTTATTACTTGTTGCGCAACCCACAATTTTTGGTCTCTACCAATTACAAATGACAGTTGTTATTCAGCTTAGGCTTGATGGCAGCTTCCTATGATAGCCGTGTCTACGAGAACAGATGGTTGAGAGAGATGTGTATTGAGGCTGAGAAGAGGTCAGAGAGGCGGAGGCAGCTATTGACTGAGATACTGGACTTTGAAGAAGCTGTAACTTGGAGGTAACTTAATATTCCTAACATCCTTCTCTGGCCCCTGCATGGCCTCATGCATTGTGGGCTAATGGGTGTGAGATTGCTATTATCCTAGCTAACAAAAAGTAATACAGGTACTTCTATAATACAATATTAGTTACTATCATCTATCTATCTGACTAGAAGCTGCTTGCAGGATATAGGAGGAAAGGTATAAGAATAAGGTAAAGTACCTTCTCCAAGTTGATTGGAGTCAAACAGATCAAAACTGATAGAGTTAGCTTATACCAACTGTCTGAATTCTGTGAGTAGTTTTCAAGTGATACAGGAGGCCGCTGATATTATATGAAAAATAATAATTAACAATAATAGAACTTGAAAATAGTTTGAACTGTTTATAATTAAGTATTAGGAATATATAGACCTTGTAGCAATTTTATTACAGTTGGTTATAATCTTGTTTTATCTGTTATCTTTCCTAAAACTCTTATTCATATTAGTAGCTAAATACTTTAAAACTCTACTCTCTCTTCCTACTTCATCTTCATTACTACTATCCTTTCCAAATTACAAATATACCACTTCTAGCAATTCTTACCAATTGATAAATTCCTACTCGCTTCTCATACACAATTTACACCGTATGCTGCCAGTGCATTTATTTTATTTATTTTCTGACATTACCTTCAAGGCCTTTTTTTTATATTTATACCCTTTTCATGATTCTCTTACTATTGTCTTTATCCTTTTATTAGTTTTTAATTCCTGACTACTTTCCCTTACTCCCCTTATATTTATCTTTTTTGTTTTATTTAATTTGGTTAAGAATTGGTGGATTTATTACTTCAGTGGTAAAGTTTAATTTGTGTTACTTCCTGGTGTTGTTGGTGACGGGTGTCGCTTTGGACTTTACTGAGGCCCCGTTAGATAGGTATCATATTATTATGATAGGATGTCGTGCTTAGTAATATATCCTCTGAGCGGTCAGAAGCACAATGAATGCGCCAGTTTGCTACGCTCAACTGGGGAGAGCGATTCCCTGTATCTAGAAAGTAGGAAATTATCCAGTGTTCCATAGAAGCCCTTCCACTTGGGGGGAGCTGCGGAATCGCTTTCCATTGTCCTTTGAAAATTCAACATACATAAACCCTTACCCAGCTATCGACGCCCCGTCACACCCTTTTCACTGACACCCTATCATGACCCCCCCCCCCGTCGCTGACATGACAGTATCAGTTACCCGCCACCCGTCACGAGCAACACTGCGTCACAGGGGAATCATCACTTAGGAACGCTGCAGGCTCATTCTGAATAAAGGGCGAATTGAGCTTGTTCTTATTGCATAGCATGATCTATCCGGGAGGAATCTTGCATTTCAACTTCCCCGGACACATTGGGCAGTTTGCATTATATGAAAGTTAGGACTCCTGCATTAGATGGGAGGTATTGGGAGGCCTGAGAAGGGTGTTTTTGTAGGACGACTGGGTTGGTGTGAAACTCCGCCTTGTCGGCAGCCTTACATTTATTCTATGTCCCCGTTAGTCTACCGTCCGAGTGAATTAATCGGGTAGCCAGGGCATATCCAGACAGCTTGTTGTGTCACTTGATTGCAATTGCGTACAGAGAGTCCACTAAAATAAGACTGACCGGAAATCGGTGAATATAACTAGTTGCCGCGACCTTCCATCTCATCTTACGCCTGCTGCATCTAGTGGTGGAATATCTCATCGATCGTTGAATTAGCTCTCAGTACTCTCGCATCTACCATTCCCGAAGACTCAGGCAATTGTTATGATGGCCACCAGCTGCAAGAACGCATCAACCATCATGCCGGGCCCAACGGCGGATCCTCAGCTGAACCAATCGACAACACTCGAAAGTCGGTCTGCTTCCAACGATAAAGCAGTAGTTGTCGGTATATACGGGGTTCCCGGCTCCGGCAAGACATTTCTCCTAGACCAGCTGAAGCAAGAACTCGGGCAAAAGCATTTCGAGTTCTACGAAGGCTCCGAGATGATTGCCAATCTTGTTCCCGGCGGTCTCATCGCATTCCAGAAACTGGACAAGCCAGAGAAGCTGCATTGGCGCCAGCTTGCCATCCACACAATCGGAAAGGAATGCGCCGACAGTGGACGGGTTGCAGTTGTCGCAGGACATTTCATGTTCTGGCCAGAGGAGGAGGAAGCTGGACAGCCAGTGTATACTCAAGCTGACCTGCGCACATACACGCACGTCCTCTACTTGGACGTTCCTGCTGAACTCGTCGCGCAACGTGTTCTGGACGACACGGAAAGAAGTCGCACGCTTCCATCCATCAACCATCTACGCAGATGGCAGCAGGCCGAACAGACCCAGCTGCGCCGTCTCTGCCGTGATCATGGTATTTTGTTCTCGCTCGTATTCCCGCATCCAACCTTGCTGAACAAAGTCTCGATCTTGCTACGTGATTTTCAACATCACACCGAGGAGTACAACCTGACTCGCGCCGAAAGCAGGATAGACGAGGTCCTTGTCGCTGGGAAAGGACAGCTGGAGACGGTGTTGGTCATGGACGCCGACAGGACGTTAGTTGCAAAGGACACTGGCGCGTTGTTCTGGAAGATGGTCTCCAACTCTCGGCAGTCGAGGGACGAGGAATGTCAATTGAAGACGTTATTCAGCAGCCCACTGGGTTACTCGTACACTGCGTTTCGCCAGGCCGCTTTGCTGTATGAAGAGGCCGCCATGGATGAAGAGTTTAATGTCCTCTGCGATCACGTAGCATCGATGATGACTATTCATCCCGAGTTTGTGTCGCTGTTGCAACTGGCAAAGGAACAAGAACATGTTGGCGCGGTGGTTGCTACCTGTGGGTTACGTCGTGTCTGGGAGAAAGTCCTGGAGAGAGAGGGTATGTCCGAGACGGTAAAAGTCATCGGCGGAGGGCGTGTCGCAGACGGGTTCGTCGTTACTGCTGCAGTTAAAGCCGCCGTTGTTGCCCGTTTAAGAGATACCCACCACATGTACGTTTGGGCGTTTGGAGATAGTGTGCTGGACTTGCCAATGTTGAGCAAGGCAGATCAAGCCATTGTAGTGGTTGGCGAGGAGCAGACCAGGAGTAGGACCATGGATGCAGCATTACTAAACGCCATCGACAATGACGGCCTTCGAGCACGACAAGCTTTGATACCTAGTAATGTGCCACCACGTCTGGACACCACCCAGCTTCCTCTGATCCAGCTCACGGACCCCGAGTTTATCGATTCTATCATCCACCGCCGTAGTCGGCATCCTCTCCATGTCCTCCATGCAACAGACAGAAACGCGGCCAAGCTGCTCATGACCCCGATGCGCGATGCAACAGTTGCCGGCCCGGCCCTGCGGGAAGCCCATTGCCGTGTAGGATGGTATCTGGCGACTGAATTCTTGACGGAAATGATTGGGTTGGAGGAGTATTCAATTCCGCACGTTCAGGGCCACCACACCAGCGGCTATCGACTTTGCCACGAGAAGAACACATCAATTGTAGCGCTGATGCGAGGAGGAGAAGCTATGGCTCTCGGCGTCAATGAAGCCTTCCCCCGCGCGATGTTCGTCCACGCGAAACGTCCCGAGGACATCGAGCCCCATCATCTGCTAAGACAGCACACTGTCATGCTAGTCGATTCGGTGGTGAACAGTGGCAAGACGGTAGTGAACTTTGTCCGACATGTCCGGAGTCTGCATGCCACTATTCGCATTGTGGTAGTTGCCGGCGTCGTCCAGGCCCAATCAGTTTCCGAGGGCAGTCCCACCCATGCACTCGCTTCTCGTACAAATTTCAGTCTTGTTGCACTTCGCCTCTCTGACAACAAGTTCACTGGCAGAGGCACCACGGACACGGGTAACCGTCTCTTCAACACGACATCTCTGCCCTGACTGTGATCGTCCCCTGTCACTCATCGTACCTCGCTAACACCACTACTACCTGCTACTACGACAGCTGCCACGCTGTATTTTATTTTTTTCCTATCATACCTTTCTTTTTTTTATCTACAGATTATCTTGCGAAATAAATATTTTTATTATTTTTCCTACCAAGAAGCTGTACTATTCTTCATTGTTAATGGTTGATGATAAGACGGTTGTTGTCGGGGGGCGGCTGTTGCCGTAGGTTTTTCTGGTATTGGATTTGTACGAGTACCAGAGTATTGAATACATGAAATTTATCGGATTAAAATATATGATCTTGTATATAATTATTATGTAGTTCAAGTATCATTATTAGGGAGGTTCTGCTATTTTTCTTAAGTTATACTTTTGTTTTTATTTTCGCGGGTGGTGTGAGGGAAAAATACCCAATTTCTAAAGTACGGTTTTGCATCCAGGGATTTTTAATAATTATGACTCATTGTGGGTAACAGGTCTTTGACCCTAGGTAGCTGCACCCATCCAACTCCCACTGTATCAACACTCACTCACTAGTCTGGTGTAAACAAAGGGCTTTAAGAAATTTTCTTGATTAAGAATATTTCTTAACTCTACTTTTGCTACTTGCCACACTATGCTACACCCTCTTCTTACTAGTTGGGTCATAATCCCTGCTGTTGCCATGGAGATAATGAAAGTGTCATAATTAAGAAAAATAGCAGAACCTCCCTATTATATCTCATTATCTAAAATGGAGATATTTGGATTACATAAGTATAAAAAGTTTAACGAAGATAGGAATTGAACTAAGGGTCTGTTTGGATACGACCGTTTGCGTCCGTTCCGTTCCGTTTCCCATACAAATTTTCTTACCCTTCCGTTTCATAACGGTCATTTTGTATGAGAAAATTGAACATTCTCAAACGGTTCCGTTCCCGCCGAACAGAGTCTAAGGTACTCTACAGTTGTCATGTCTGTTAAATAAGTATGCATCTATGATGCAAGAACACATAAGTGTTAACCCCATTGAAGAAGGTTTTCAATCAAGTATTCCCTACTTAATTCCTGCCCTAATTGCTTGAAAAAAAACTGTAGAAATATTAGCAGACTAAAGGAAAATAAAAGTACAGCTTTTTTTTCTTTTGATCTGTAGAAGCAACCCAGAGGATAGGAATACAGCTTTTAAAAACCCAAGTTTAGGTGTAAAACTGTAGGTCTCAGCAGTAGAATGCTGACAAATTATGATTTCCTTGTCATTATACAAATAGAAAAAATAAAATGAATATTAAAGGTATTATAATGTAAAATATATAACAGATAAGTATACTAATTATTTCTTAGAAAAGTAGTTTCTAAATCTCTGGATTCACATATACTAAAGAATGTTAGGAAATTATCAGAAGAGAAGAACTTTTAGTATGCTTGACTTTGAAGAAGAGGTTATAAAATATATAAAAGTTTTTATATAGTATTAAACTCAGAAACTATTACATTAAATTACTATATATCTATAATATACTTTTCAATTATATTATTTATATTACTTTATAATTCATCACTTATATATAGGCTTGGCACTTTTTTTGAACAGCCACTATTGCATTTGTTTGTGCTATATAGTTAACAGTTTTGTATTTTTGAACTATATATAGTTAGTAAGGGATTAGATGTAGTCTATAACTACTCAAATATAGAATATAAATATCAAGGTATCATATCTCCCATACTTTAAGATATTACTAGCAAATAAAGAAAAGATCTTATCAATATATTTCTTCTACCTTAACTTCTATCTTAATAAGCCTTTTTAACTTACTTTAAAGAAGAAGACCTTTGAGTCTAGTTCAACTTACTTGTCTTAGAGTAAACTACCTCTTAATATGTATGAAACCCTATAACTCATATGTGAATCATAGTATAAAAAATAACATATCTATGACTTAGAACTATGAGTTATATGAAATTACATATTTGTTTAGTTACAATTTGTGACAGGGAAAATATTTTAAGAGACTCATTTGTAGTATATTGGATTGATTACATGCTGTCATTGCTACTATTACTAAGGGGAATGCAACTTCCTATTTAATATCCTGTTTTTTGTTTTGTTTTTTTGCATATAATAGTCTTTAGGTATTTAAGTTTTACTGTCGCCTGACCTTTTTCTCTCTTACAAAAAATATACCTAGTTACTACGGATAGGAAATGATTTCTGTTCTAGTCCCTACCACCTTACCTCTGTTTTTTGCACCAGGGCAGATTACTTACTACTTCTGGGTGCCGCCTCACTTACCTCACTCCCGAGTATTTTTTTTTTCATTTTTTTTTTCACTACTGGGGTTCTTGCTCTCGTCCCCCGTTGCATCAGCCTTGGTACTGTGGATAGATGGCACGAACCATAGTTTAGTTCTTAATTTCCTCTTGCCTTCATAAATGTTTGCGTTCGCGTGCACACGTCTAAACGCCGTTTGTATACTTGTACGAGTACATAAAGTAAACAATGGGGTTAAACTAAGTGTATAGAAAGTACAGAAAAAAAAACAGAGAACAGTTCAACTGGAGTAAATTGGTGTTCTAATTAATCAGAGCTCCATAGCTTGAATCTATAATAAAGTTTCTCCACCCTTTAATCATGAGGTTTCTTGCATACTCGAGCCTTATACGGAGGTATGATACAACACAGCTATTAAGTTTTGTATGTTCCACAGGGGCTAAGGGCAACAAACCTCGCATGTGGAACCCACAAAACATATCATAGGCGCTGTGTAGTCTAATACCTCCGTAAAACCACGCCAATTGAACCACCCAAAAAAACAGAAACCCGCTTCTTCCCCCCCACTTCGCGCAGACATCCGACCATACCGACTCACTAGGCATGTTGTGTCGCCCAATGGGGGGCCTATAATACCAGGTTGCTCCATGACTGTATGTATCATGCTGTCTTTACCTCAAGTAATTATCCGCACCCGAGTACTCAATCACCTGACCATTCACTCATATGGTATTGGTGGGAGGCCTTAAAAGTATTTGGTGAGCGGGGATCTTTTCTATTTTTTGGGGGGATTGTATTGGCTAGAGAGTGGGAGGCCTAATATGACTTGCTGGTTAGAGATATATAGTATCGGAGTTGGTTGGTTAGTTAGTTGAGGTTGTTTTAGCGCGCGCACGCTGGCGGCCGAATAAGTCTCTTGGCAGTGCTGGGAGCGGCGGAACAGGGAATGAGGTGATAAGTGTTGGGTTAAGTTTATGGTGTGGGAACTCTTGTAGTCCCAGCGGGCGGACATTCATTCCAAAGAATTAATAGTAGTTTAATCTACCAAGACTGGCCAGTGTCTAGGTTAATGTCTTGGCAAATATCAATTAACAGTCCTTGACATGGGAGTTAACAGTTATTAACTTATCCTGGACAATCTCCCCTCTTACACCAAAATTTTAAACCTCAATAGCTCCATGAAAACTTGAGATATTTCCACTTTCTCTCTATTAGAGTGTAGAGGATCATCCACTCTATCACCTAATAGAGCCATAAATCCCATTGGACTTGTGGTTGAATATCCTTTGGTGGTTGAAGGTAGGCAATGTTTTCTTGGCAAAGTACTCTGGCTACAGAGTTCCCACACCGTACTAGTAACTTTATCGTACTGTGATATCCTGCACTCCAGTGCCGTACTGCGCTCTACTGAGTTGCCTTTTTCAGTGTGCCGGTGGTTTTGTGGCCAACTGGAACTATTGTTTTTACTAGTAAATTTTTGGTTACCCTACTTTGACGAATTCACCTTCTCCCCATAAAATACCCCTACAGGTGTCCGCCAGTCTCTCCGTACCCCCCCTCCTCCGGTGGGGACTGCACGAGCAGCAAACGCCCCTTTCACATTTTTCCGCCCCCGTTTATCCTTCCCCAAATCACACGAAGAAGCAGACTCCCTCAGCAAATCATCACGCGTCGATTGCTCGTCAAATAAAAATGCGTCCACGGGTTGACGTGCTTCTGAGACGGTGGCATCGAATGTTAGGTCTATCGCGCCAATCACCACCGTCCTGGTACCGAGACCGGGTTCGCGAGGAGCTGCGGGAGCGCCGGACCGCAAAGACACCCTGGCAGAAGCTCAGCGAGACATCGGACGTCTTCTTTTCCATCAGTCGCGCAAGGTGCGATGGGTTTCCCGTCCGGACATTGCCCCCCTTTGTTGCCTCTCGCCACACCCTGTTGTACACGTACATGCTGGCAAAATACACTTTGCGCTGGAAATTCTACCGAACGGCTGCCATCCTCTGCAACACTCCTTACGACAAGGTGCGTGAGGTGGTAAATCCGAGCAAAGACCACAAGCTTGACGAAGTCGCTTCCCGTTACCAGATCGACCCTGCGGAATTTAGGCGAGTTTGTCGCCAACTGAGGCGGGTATGGCCTCTTCTCCCGTAGGGAGGTGCTTCAGGAGCAAGCTATCCAATGGGTTGGGCCTTGGGTTAACACAGGTTCGTTGGATTGGGTCGGGTTCGGGATAATGGTAAATAATTAGGTATTGCAATCAACAAAACAGTGCTGTGGCCATATTTATTCGATGTGGCATTTGTCAAGATTGTCACGTGATTGTACAGTACCCTACCGAACACTCGTATTTTCGGAAATATGACTCATTTCCTTTTTATAATGGAGGCTACGGTACCTTAGGGATCCAAATACCGGTAATTAAATAAAAGAGTACCGGTATCCAGAAACCGCTCGGCATAACCATTTTCTTCCCCATTTTAGCCTGCACACCGAGTTACTCGAGTAGTACTGTATGATGCTCGAGTACGCTGCGGGTACTGTACGGTACTGTACGAGTACCGTACAGCACATCTCAGTCATGTCTAGGGCTGCTATCCTGGTACAGTACCCTGTTGGCACAAGCAACAGAAACCATGCGGCACACTTATCCCTAAAACTACAATAATTATTATTATTAATAATGCTTATCAGCGTATCTCCATGGCCGGACATAAGGCTTCATACGAGTACCGGTAAGTACGAGTACAGTAACCCCCCCCGAACTGTACCTCAGCTACTCGAGTACATGCCCCCCCCACCCCTTGTAAGCGTTATCATGCACCGGTATTGGAGCAACACAACAACATAGCTGAGAGTTGGGTTGGCCCCGAACTCTGGGTCCATTTTAGCCTCCCTTTTACTTTTCCATCCTAATTTATCTTACATATCTCAGTTCACTTTTACTCTTCTATCTCACTGAAAAATTGGCTGACCGGACTCGATTAGGGGCCCTTTTTTCTTTCTTTCTTTCAGCCGGAGTTGTCACAGACAGTATAGTGGTAAGTTATACCTGTATAGTCTATTTGCATGCACGATGACCCAGGACATTGCCAATGCTATTCCCTCATCCACCTTGCCGAGCTAACCACTACCTGACCTTTACGGAGGAAGTGAGTGAGCGAGTGGGCGAGTAGACGCCGAGAAATCACGAACGCATTGGACCACCGGAATGTACCGGGGGTTGTGGGTAAGTCTGTCGAACTCACTCTCATTGGCTCCGGGGCCTTCTCAACCACTTAGGGAACAGTATTTGCTCCAGCCTTGCGTGAGCCACTGTGCCAAGAGTTCGACAGACTTTTTTCCTTCACCAAAAATTAGCGTCTATGGCCTGTTCAGTTGCATAACTCGTGTTGCACACACGTAAATTCAGCCAACCAGACCAGAGTTCGACAGACTTTTGCGCACACCCTAAGTACGTGCACTGCACTCGATTATGATTACTTGTACGGTACACGTCTGGATGTGGGCGATCGGGCATTTAGGGATTTCAAACGCCTAACTTTTTGTCTACCACTCCCGTTAGCAGGTAAGGAAACAAATTTGGAAAAACAAGCGAAAAGCTGTGTGACAACTCCCCTTAATCCCTGAATGAACCATCACACCAGGCTCGCGCCTGAGCAAAAAGGAAGGCCGGTATTGTAAGATGGGTTGGGATGGATGTGCATGTCATCGTTGGCCACGAATTCTTGTAGGGCTTAAGAGATGGATTATTATCACATATCATAAGGTGGAAGAGGGGGGAAGGCTACTACTGGGTGTGGCAGTTCCATGCTGTTTTTTTTTCTTTTTCGTTTTTTTGTTTGGTTGTTCGCTTGTGCCACTACTCCAAAGAGTGGAGTGTACTTGTAGTCGTGTTTGGTTGTTGGAGCGAGTCCGCGACCTTTGGTGGTGTTTGACTCGGTCGACTTGACTTTTGTAAGCGGTTTATGCCAGTGTATGTGGTCACAATACTTGGATAAGTTACCGTCCCGTAGAGTTGTGATGGCGTCCTATGCAGCACGGTGGGCTTGCAGGACTAGTTGACTAGTGGTACCAGCAACTTTACTGTGTAGGGTGTGGTGTGAAACTACTCGTAGAGCATCATATGATCAGCACTAGCGTACCAAGATATCGAAATCTGCACTCATACTCGAGTACGGTACTGGGAGAACTGTGATACAAGCGGAGTACTCGTATACCGGTAATCTGGAGGGATCCTCCTGCCCCCATCCCTGGGGTTGCGAATCATGGAGATGGAGGGAGACAATTCTTGTGGTATGGCACTGTACCGTACTCGTACCATATTGGTGCTACTGGAGGAGATCGTTTAGTCCATACAAGTATCATACCGTAAATTTAGTAGGGGTTACTCGGCTGAAACACCCGACCCAGAACCAGAACCAGAACCACCCCCCCCCCACAAAAAAAACAACTACGATAAAGAAAGCAGGAGAAAGAAATAAAAATAAAAAAGCAAAACCCAATGATCATCGAGGAAAGTCGGTTCTGACTTGCTGCGGTGATTTGGTGACGGATTCGTGCTGAAAGTGCGAGTTATGTCTTGGAATTACGGTGTGTGACTTTTTTTTCTTTTCTTTCTGCCTCTCGTGTCCTTTCTTTTTCATTGCGCTGTGGCTGGGTCCGTGATTAAAGTACCGGTACAGTACTAGTACCATTGCTGTTGGTGAGCTTTCTGAGGTTCGGTTTCAGGGTGGGACGGTGGTGACACTGGTGAGTGTATCTCTTCTGTATCGCGCTGGAGAACTTGACCCAGTTGCTGTGGGTCCATCATCGGATGGGAGAGTTCTGTTGGAGGGGAGAACCGTGTAATTGAAGAGAGACAAGTTTGATTTTTTTTTCTGGATATCCTGAAACGGAACAGAAGTGGAATACGGTACCGTAGGAATACCGTAATGGGAGAACTTTTGTTTTCTTTATGGTACGAATATGTTCCTTGCCGATTGGATTCAGTTTTACATAATCTTGCAGCTTTTGGTGAAGCTAGTGGAAATTATTGGCTCTTTGGGAAACGCTGATATCATATGACGCAAGTAGAAACTGGAGATATGGGGGGGTTTTTTTTTCCATGGTTCTAGAGTGCTAGATCTCTTGGGGTTCTTCCCCCCGCCACGAGGTCCGATCAAAGACTTCTCAATGCCTCATGGCGTTCGTGTCTTTGATTTATTTTTTTCCTTTTTCCCTACCCCCCCTTGGGTTTTATTACCTATTTTTATGTGCTTTCATTAGGTTATGGTAAGTTGGTGTGATGAGACAAGCCAGAGTTACTCCAGTATGCTACTAGTACTAGTACTTGTACCAGAGATGCCTAAACTAACAATTCCCATATCTGGGATCACGGAATACCATACCGGTACCTAAATTCCTACAGTCCAGGGTCAGCACCCTCGGAGTTCGCCTTGCAGGTCATCATCATTCGCTTCTGTTGTGTGAGGAGAAGGGAAAGAAAAGAAAAAGAAAAAGCTCACCTGCCCCTATCAGCATGCCTTCTCCTCGTCATCACCAGCCCGAGCGGCAATGGCTCTCAAAAAGGTATTTTGAGTTTTACTCCTTATCATCGCTGACATTTACTGATGTGGAGTGGGGTTTCGAAGACAATTGGCCGTACCGGTATACCTGTACTTGGACATTGTTGTGGGAGTTTGTCTCCACCGCTTGTGCCACCCACCATCCATTGCCCAGGTTTCCCGGACCAAGGGTCGCCGGAGTGACAAAGTGGCACTGTATCAGTGCTTTTGGGATATTTGGCGTGATTGAGGGGGCGGTCCCGCCAACCGCAGGTGATTCAGATGTTGCATGGGGTTTACGGTTTGTGCGTTTTTCTTTTCCTTTCTTTTTTTTTTCCCTTTTCTTTGCTTTGCTCCAACCAGCGAAGTTTGAGTTCCTGGCAAGACATTTGTTGTTCACATTGTTAATCACCGCAGGCCTGACCTGGTTTGGCGTACGATGGATTGGTCTGAACACTGCATGGAGGAGTTCGAACTGAATACTGCGCAGGACTTATTGCCCGAGTTGGGCCTAATGAAGTAGGTATTGGAAATTCAGATTGCTACAGTGGCGATACACCAAATGCTGAAGTAGTCTGCATTGGCAATGGGCCAATGCTTTCTCTCTGTTTAGCAACATCGGTACGCGAGTCGAATTCTGGTCGCCGTTTCTCCGAGGAGCCATGGTTCTATCAGGGTTTTTGGCCGGGGCTTCGAAAGTGCCTTTGCTCATGGTGCCGAAGCATTTTTTGATTTTATTTTAAAAAAGAGAACTGATATTGCATACCACTTGGATTCAGCACTGGTTGTACCAGTGCAGCAGTTTCTTATGCCGCACGTGCCCACTGCTGACAGATCATGTTATGATGCTAGTAGCAAGCGCTCATCGCGCAAAATTACTGGGACAGTACCGTACTGTACAAGCCCTTTATTCGAGTAGAGCTGGTATGCCAGTTGATCCCGGTATAGCAGCCGAGTGCTTTGCCGGGGAGATTGTTGTCATACAGAAGTTACTTTCAGTAGGATAGTAGAGAGCTAGACAGCAATGAAGTTAGTTTCCGGAGTCGACTTGCCGAGACTTACGAACTGGGGCTCTAGTCCTCTTGTCCAGTCACTTTCCAATTGTAGTTAGTATTACTAAAGGGATTCCAGAGTGGTTGTACTCGCGCGGCCGAGTTGAAGCTGGGCACCTTATTTTGGAAGTGATTAATGAATGGATACTACGCCTATTCCTAACTAGCTTATTAGGTTATAAACCCGGTAGCTCCAACTAGAGTATGAAATACCCATATGGGTGACCTTGTAATCAGTGTCATTGGAGCAGGCCCAGGGGACAAGGAGATTTATTCTTTAGCTAAAATGCCTCGGGATCAGCTGCCGGAGCCATTTCTATGGTCAGTTGGTTCTTCCACTATCTTTGCCTTTTACAGACTGTTTTTATACCTTCAAGTTTGTCTTTCTCAAAATGTTCTCAGCTGTTGACATTTTGAGTTCAAGTTTAGCTGCAACTTTGCACTGGGGTATTTTTGCCTACCAGTTCAGTATCAGTATTGCAGCTCTTTTGAGAAGAGAAACTCTTGGAGCACTTCCAGCCCTTCTAAAATATGTGGCTGCCATAATAAAGCTAATATATTTAAAGATGTTTGAAGAACTCTTGGAAACATCTAAAGTGATTAATAGTATTATTGATATTCAAGTTTAAATGAAGCAGAGCCTCTTTGTACAGTACATCAGAATTACATTGCTGATCTTAGTACTTTGCTTCCTACTTTCTATTTATTTATCAGTTACTTCTAATATAAGATACTCCAACTTCAACTCAGCTGTATGAGTACTTAAGTATTTGTAGACTATTGCTGGCTAAGACCAAAGCTTGCCTGTCTAAAATAGTACTTGAAAGAAATAATATCTGCTATCCACTGGTATCATATTAATAGCTTTAAATATTTTTACTTATGTCAATACTATAAGAGGTTTGTAATAAATTGTTTTTACTAGAGTATATATAGTATATCTTTCTTGAAAAATTCTTACAATATGAGAGGCCTAAGAATGTTAGGAACAGCTGAGGTTATACAATCATATTTGGAAGACTCTCAGGCCTGTTCTTATAAAACTACTATATGGATAAGATAATAGTTTTGTTTATTGTTGTAGTAGATACATATGGATTTCTACTTGCTACAAGGCTATTTAAGATGTTACAATTTGTTTAAAGAAGCTTATAGAATATTGCTAGTAGAGTTTATAAATATGATGCTACATTTGATACTCAGGTTGCCTATATAGTAATGGGAAAACTTCTATATCTAGGTTTTTTTCCCTTCCCTCTTAGCTCCTACTGGTATCTTTTATATTTTGTATCAGAAGTCCTGTATACTAGATACTAACTTAAAATTAGATTGTAGTAGTAAAAAATATTTAAAGAGTACCCTTAGCACTGCAGTCTCAACTGCCTTGGATCATCATTCAGAACAGGATAATACTAGCTGGACTAGAGGTGTCTTCTTTCAGAATTAGTTATTAGAAAAAGCACTTATCTAATTTATCACAATCTACAGAGATGCCTATTCCTGGAAAGTAGTTAGCTGATAATACCAAGAAGCTAGTGGAATTATTAATTTTATATTTGAGAGGTAGGAGACAATGTATACTTGAATAGTTGTTTTATAAGTAGAGCTCTTTCTTTTTATTCTTTCTCTTATTTTTATTTCTCCTCATTACCATTACTACTATTACTATTACTACTACTACTGAATTTATGTAGTGTGAAAAGTATTACAAATATAGAAATTTGTTTAAGTTTAGCCAAAGTCTACTATTAAATAACTAGAATAGTCTTTAGACATCAAATACTTACTAATTAGTATGATTATAGAAAAGAGAAATATAATTTTTAAGTTGATATGCTATAGATAAGAGAATCACCAACCAATAATAGTAGTCAGTCATCATAGTAGTAGTAGTTTAAGAGTTCAAACTAAACTTGGTTGAGGAGGCAGATGAGTTTGAGTAGAGAAATAGGATCACAAGTTTACAATCCAGCTCAGAAGGAAGGGAGATAATAGTAAGAAGAAAAGTAGGAAAAGTTTAGCTGGTATGTAATTGATAGAGCTAGATAGGAGTTGATAGGACACTATTGCTATTACTAGTATCAGATCCTATTAGAAAAAATAAAGTAGTCGATGATTACTAAGAGCAGTATATATAATTTATCAGATATAGTAATATATTATACTGGTAGTCCAATAACAGACTCTCCTATGACATATTGCTATATTGATATAAGATTCAGGTTAAGTACTATGATGTACAAGTCAGATATAAATCTATTGGTAAATTAAGCAATCTCCATCCTGGGAAATTAAATATTAGACATACTTGTACTTTAACCTTATTACTAAGTCAATTCTTACTTTAGTCTAGTGCACTTTCAGCTAGATATTTTACTGGTGTTTAAAAAAGCAATAATTCCTGCCTGAACTGCCATACTGCCTTTTTCTTCTATACTGGTATGGTACTTGAGTACAAACAATAGAGAGGAATTTCCTCATACAGTGCCCTAGCCCTAGCCCTACAATAATAGAAGGAGAAAAAAAGAAAAAAAAAGAAAACTTTGTCTACAACTGGAAAGCAATATATATGAATAAAATATTGCCTAACTCTACTTTTAACTAAACAAGCAAGTATAGAAGTATGAAAGTAAGTAAGCAATCCTAAATTAAGTATACGGTAAAGGTCTGAAATA
>LN891025.1:174662-192426 GCA_900010015.1 Tuber aestivum | reverse complement strand
CCACTTGGTATGGCATGTGAGGCCCCTATGGTATTTGAGGTATATTTTACAATATGGTGTGGCATTTCAGACCTTTACCGTTAAGTATAAGAGCAATTGTGAAAGATAGAAGATGATAATTAATAGGGAGGGGGAGAGGATTAAAGTTTTGTGATCTGATTAGGTAGGTGGGTAGGAGGTTGATGTAGTTGTCTATTAGATGATATGAGTATTGATATTTTTTTTTCTCTTCTTATCTAGGGACTAACTAACAGAAAGAAAGTCTTATCTCACATATTAAAGATTTTTTTATGATATGATTCTGGGAAATTAGTGGATCCTACATAGAGTGAAGGATTAGGGTGAAATTTTGCTATTACAGAGAAAAGGCAGAGAAGAAAGAAAGAAAGAAATATATAGTGATACTTAAGCATATATCTAATTAATATATTGTCATTATAGCATTATCATCTGATATCAAGCCAACCTATGACCTGCTCATATATAGTATATTGTACAACTATTTCCTCTCTAATAAGTCTAATTATATATGATATGTCATGCTATACTATTATCTTTTAAAGTACCAGTATTACACTTGAACATACTGCTGAGTTGACAGTATCTAACAGATTCCCTCTTTCACATAGACCATCTACTCAAGTACAATACATTTCATGCCCCATGCTGATTTACTTACTTACTCACTCCTACATCCTATACAATCAGGAATTTATTATTCTATTATAGTACCCTCTGAATTAGTACCTGTACTTGTTCTTATCTTTTTACTCTGTAATCTAATCTGATTAGTATGAGGTAAACCAATATCTTATAGAAACCTACCTACTATATCTCATGTAGGTTACAGAAATACTTTACTCAATCAGCTATAGAGAAAGGAAATGTCTTACTAATATCAGATAGAATATTACATGTTATAAAGACTAGTGTAGGCATTAAAAAAAACAAAGTAAAGTATACATGTTTATGTAAACACTGGATCTACCATGCTAGTTTTCTTTATTTTTTATTAGTTTTTTCCAGCTAAGCTGAGATACCTGAATCAGGACAAGTCACTTGATAGTATATGGCTTATAGTAGGAGGAGAGGTGGGTGGAATAAGTGATATAATGACTTAGTATCATACCCTTCAAACTACCTACCTCCTAGTTCACCAATCTGTTTGAATTTTGTATATTTTTTAAATAGATATATCATATTATAGGAGCTTTATCAGCTGATTCTACTCCTGTAGTTTAAAGGTACATAATACTAATTTTCAGTTGGTTTTTCATCAAGTATTTATTTTAGCTACTGATAACTCTAGGAGAGGAAGAGTGCCAATAGGGAATTATCCATACATCTATCTCATACTGAGTATTCCTCTTCCTATTACTTTTCTTTCTTTTTCTTATGGAAACTCTAGCTTAATTAGCAATATATTGTCCTGAAAAAAAAAAAGCTATTTTTATACTTAATCACCTAATTTATAGGTCTTTATTGATCTCAATAAGCTACGTTATCCAAGTATCCTTAGAGCAATCATATGATGAGTATTTTCTTAGGTTATTGAAGTCCTATAAAAGTTCCAATATAATTTAGTACAGATATATATATCAACCACTTCTGAGTGAGTTCACCTTTCTGCCAAGTATTTAGAGCTTTGTAATACCCAATTTGTACAAGAATAAAATAGTTGAATTTTTTTTTTATAAAATTGACTAGAGTATAGTTCTGTATTCTAGTGATTAATAAAGATATTTCAATCATTGGATACTTCTATTTATATGTTCTATTTGTGTTTTCAGAGGAACACTGGCATAGCTACTTAAAAATAACCTTTTCTCTTACTCTTTTAATATTGCTGTCAGACAGGAGAACACAGTTGTAGCTGCCATCATATGGGTCAATATTCTAGCTCTCAGACTAAACGTCTAACATATTTCATACTGATAAGAGTGATCTGGTATACTAAGCTATTTGCAAGTTTAGGAAAAGTAATTGGGAGAGCCCCAGTTGGGATTTAAGTAGTAGTTAATGTTTGGATAGATGGCTCACAATAGCATGGAGTGTGTTGTAAGTATAGATTAAGAGACAATAAATAGCAGCATGTACCAACAATAGCCAAAAAGGGTGATCCAGTCACCATTTGGAATCAATTGAGAGAAAGCAAACAACCAGGTTGAAATATCAAATAGTAATAGCCTATACTATTCTGCAACTGACAAAAGTTCCTAGTAATGTACAAGAGTATTCCAACTCAATCATATCTTTAATGCTCTGCCCTTGCCTTTGGGAATTCCTCTAAAAAGCCTACTTCTAGCTAAAGAGATAAGAAACTGATAGACTTAACTTGTATTTTCTCTTTCAAATCTTCTTCAACCTAGCTATGATACTTGCACAGGTTGACTATCCTTCCTTTCAGGTAAAAACCAGTGCCAATAAAGGCTATGAGACTAGAGTCTATGTAGTACTCCTTATGTACTTGAAGTGTTTACATCAGGATATGGTTCAACTTTCTTAAAACCTGGTTCAACCAACTACATATAAACTGGAAAATAAAATAACTTCTCTAAAATAACAAATATCAAAGTGAAAAAGTATGAAAGTATCTAAAATAAGGATATCAGTTCTCTTATACTTTTTTTTGAAACAAAAGATATAAAAAAAGAGAAATTGAAAAAAGTGCTTGTATAAGGATGAAACATGTACTGAAAAGTTCAGTGCAGCAGACTGAGATAAATACTAAGAAGATAGAACTCCTCAGATAGGCTGTCCAGCAATGATTGTCTTCAGAAATAATGTGAGATTTTTTCCAAGAAGGAAATAGGTTAAACAATGGTCTACTGTACTACAAGATTGAACTAGTATACCATAATGGCTGATAATACATAATATAGTACAAATAGGCTCAAACCAGGTCCTTAAAACAAGTAAAACCTGATATCTATCTAGTTAATAACAACAACAAATTTAAATAAAAAAAAAGCACTTAAAGAAAGCTACTTCTGAGAAGAACAAACAAGTGCTACTTTTTTTTTTAATTAAGTGTTGTAGGCAAGAGGAGATAGATAGTAAAAGGTGAAAATTTGGGTGAGAGTGAAACAAGGAATAGAATCTACCTAGTACCAGACTGAAAAATACTGTAGAGTAGGAATGATCAAAACATAATGGCATCAAGGACAATCATAATAGTTAGGGAAAATAAAACAACAAACACAATTACAATTTATAGTCAATACAAATATGCAGTATAGAAGGGTTGTAAATCTATTTCTGATTCATCCTCTATTTTCTCTGCTTCCCCTAACATATCATTTCATCTTAGTCATCCTGTCTTGGCCATTCTTGGCCCAAACCCGATCGGTTCCGGTCGGTTGCCATGGGATTCCCGTTTCATCGGAGGACCCATCTTCAGGCACTTTGCACCATACTCTAGTGGTTTGGTCTCAGCATCGGCAACTCCGGTCACTTCAGCATGTGTTTCATCACTGGTCCACATTTTAGATCAGTTGCACTATAGTTCGTCAGTCTATTCCCGGCGAGAATTGTGCCTGCCAGCCCTAAGCTAACCCCAGCTCCGACCTCCACCCTGACCCCGACTCCGACCCCTGACTCCGACTCCAATCCCGACTCCGACCCGACCCCGACCACGACCACGACCCCGACCACGACCCCGACCCCGACCCCGACCACGACCCCGACCACGACCCCGACCCCGACCACGACCACGACCCCGACCACGACCACGACCACGACCACGACCACGACCCCAACCCCGACCCCGACTCCCACCCTAACTCTAACCGGAATATGGCTGGTCTCGGTACTGTGGTTCATTACAACGTCTTAGATGAGGGCATCACAGGACCGCCGGGGATCATGTCGGGGAAACTGGTGTGCGAAGTCTGCGGGGCTTGTCGCAACCTGGAAATGCCGGTAGAGTCTGCTCATTGCAACCGGTAGCTGCACCTGCTCGGTTTAAGAGTAATCTCTTGCGGGACGTGTGCCATCACAACGTAAGGTGACAAAATTGGACTCTGTTTGGTCCGCCATCGATAGAGTTGTTCGTCAGGTCGAAGGGCTTTTTGGAGCTGTTGCCTTTTCAAACAATTTGCTTAATACGCCCTTGGTTAAGGGTTAGAAACTGTTGCTTTAATTCTGTAACCCTTCATACCGGGCTGAAACGCGTTTTGAACCGACGAACGACTCAACAGACCGCGAGCCAAACACAACTTTATCATCTATTTTACGTCAACTAACACTCGTTTGCGGACATCCCTTGAATAACCAAAGCAACAGAGAGTTAGGGGGAGAAAATGTATGAGATTCAAAGCACCCGAGGACCTTATCCATATCGGCCCGCGGTTCCCCAGGATATCCCGTCATTGCTGGTTTGTTCAAATTCGAGGGTCTCTACAGGGCCCCTCATTCTGTTTTAGACTCCCACAGACCTTTGCTGACCTCCACCGCTGCCAGAAGGAAAATCCGATGTCCGCCACTATCGCCTGTAGTCCTTGTACTGGGACTGCCAAACAACGTTTCGCCTTGCCCGGCCTGTGGTTCTCGCCAGAACCTACCGTCCTCAAATATCGCGGGACTAGACGGACCGCTAGTAGTGACCCCGTACCGTCTGGTCTCCTTGACAGTGCTCCCAGTGGGGCCCCCAGGTTGTTGTGGGCACTTCGGACCGGGCACCCGCCTCACAGATAGTCACTCTAGTTCACGGACCGGTGAGGGGCCGAGATCCTCCAGACGATTTCAGAAAGAGCTGTTATACCTAATAGGGAAATATGTGCAAGGCTTTGCAGTTTTCTCTACCCACATGGGCCGGGCTCCCGGCGGCCGATGGAAAAAAAAAAAGGTGGGAAGATGATACTCAGTTGAGCAGTGGGTCCAGGGTGAAAAGGGGAGGTTTGATTGTCTAAGCTCGTCCAGAGAAATAACTTCTCACAATGTTTCTTGCTAGCACCCGGGTAGAGCAGTGCCTGGTGGCTCCGCAATCGCCATTTCTCTCAAATGGCGCACGGCAAATCCCCCTCCAGCCCTTCAACCATCTACCGAGTGCGATCCAGTGACTCTGTCACCCGCGGAAGCACAAAACAGAGCATTTCGAAACGTACCGGTAACAAAAAAAAATTTCTCCAACTATTTGTCGAACATTCACCGCTCCGACCGATCCACCCCCCACGATTCGTCCAATCTGGTTTCCTCCAACATGCCGCGTAACTCGCTGCACAATCGCCTCTATCCAGGGTCTTCGACGAGGCAGTCTGTCCGTCAGCAGTCGACCGATCATGGTGGCAGCCCGCAGTGGAGGACAGGTGCCATCCCATCCGGTGTTTTTCCAAATCTGCCCGGCTGAGGATCCGTATAGTGAACCAGGGTGGAGAATATGTTTCAAATGTTAAGTGTGCGAGAACGCATCTCCAAAGCCTGCTTCGAACATATCGGTTTTCCGCTTTGCCAGCCCCCCCAGAGCTTATGTGAATCAAGTGAGGGCTGTATGTTTATGGAAAATATAATTGGCTTCCTATACCTAGATTCCTCCTCATTTTCATCTAACCTATTCCCCGATCCTCGATCCCTCATGAGTCCAGCCAATTTTAAGAGCAAAGTGGAATTTGTGCTAGGCGCACTTCTGCGAGTTAGCCCCGCAAAGGTACGTACAAACAGCTTCCTGGGCATGGGAAAATTCAAAGTTATCAAATGTCTTTCTCCCTTGCCTACTAGTACCTCCACGATATATGCAGGGTAGTCTTAGAGATACTAGTCCCTCTCTATCCTTTCCTCGCCAATTTGAAAAGAAGAATGAGATCGTTTGAAAGGCTCGGGGATCTGTCGGCTCGCGGTGCTCGAGCCTTCGAGCTGCTCGGCTCGTAAAAAAACACTAGGTAGTCCTGTATGGGCAACGCGATTCCTGCGGTCCCCCACAGTCCCCCGTGCTAACATGTCTTAAATTGCAGGGCCCGCACTTCTGGCACTTGAAAGGCAAGAACATACCACATTTTGCCGTCCCGTCCCGAGCTCTTGAAGGTCGCCTAGCCGGTCACTACCCGCGCCCCGGACGGTTGAGACTATTGTCTCTATTAGAGCCCCATGTGGTAGAAACTCGTTCGGTTTAACAATCCATGCGAATACTCTTGACAGCGGGGAAGAAGCCTGAGGTATCCTTAGACAACAGCGATACCTTTCCCGGTCCCCATTACAGTTGGCGCCACTATCCCGGTATGTGCAGACTTGATCAAACCCCAGCTCGTTGGTCGGATTCTAGAGCATTCAGATGATTTTGGATGAGCGGGAGAGGAGATGAAGGGGCTCACTTTTGCAATGCCGCTTACTGGCTACCGGGAGGACCTTGTCTCCGATGTTCGGGGTAGTGTGGATGAATTGAGAACTTGGAGTCTGCACAGCGTGGAGGGCTTCGCTAATTGAATCCGAGCACCCAACGCCGGTGCGAGAGTGGAATTCCTAGGTTAGGGCTGCAGAACTGACTTCAATGCTAGAGCCTTCCGCTGGAGCTGGGCCCACTCGCACAGTGGCAGGCATGATAGAAGAGTGTTCTTACGTGGATTGTATCCTAGAGGTGGACTGTGTGGAGTTAATTAAGAGAGCGGTTCCTTAGGGGGTTTATTTATCGTATCCACCATCTAGTGATATCTACAATCAAGTTCCCTTCTCGATATATACCTCCAATTGAAATTAACTCCTTACCTATTGGGTGAACTCCAAATCCCAGCACCATAACCCTCGTATCGTCTCAGCTTAAATGCCTTCCCAGCTGCCAGGGACTCCTACCTCGAGTCCAATGCTAATTCTGGTGTGGGACATGCAATTTGATGACCAATAGAAGGGGAGAAGCTCTAGAAAGGCAACTCATAGATTCCAATTGTATGCACAACGATAGCAGAGTGAGTAGAAGCGATGTCCTTGTAGACATTTTTTTTTCTTTTTCCCCCCTCCTCCCCTCTCATAAAGTGGAGTGATTAGTAGAACGTAGATGAACTTACATTTCCCTAATTCCCATCTTTGAGAGCACTACACACAATCCCCATACCGTATCTACAATGATAATTGAACCGCTCGTTAAGACACCCAAAATTCTCTCTCTTGGATGAGGGGGCCAAAACACTACAGATACACCCCCCCCCCCCTCAGTCCCAGCTTACGACGAGGCAAAAGTGAAAGGGTGCCGCACTTTACCAGCAAAGGCAACTCCAACGTCCTGGCGCGAAGTTCAGTTGTTCCCACAAATCCGGTAGACTATGCGCTTTCCGCGTCCGAGCAGATGCACTTATCATGTCAACGCTACGGAGCACGTATCCTCCACAGGTTTTCATCACCGCCCATACTAAGATTTTGCGCAAAAAAGCACTTTTATTGTACCTAAGTACAGAGTAGAGACTATGAAGTCATGGACAGAAAAAAAGGAAAAGAGAGGATAGCGGTTAGTTTCGCAAGGCATGGAGGAGAAACCGAAAAAGAGAGCGGAGGGGGATACATGGGTGTAGAAATGAGAAGAAAGAAACAACCCAGAGAAAGAAACAGCAGGTACTCAAAAAAACATCGGGTACTCAAAAACAACCGGAAAGTATGAGTACTGGACGAGCACCGTACAGAGATTGTGTTTCCACTCCAAAGGATACATGGGTGTAGAAATGAGAAGAAACAACCTAGAGAAAGAAACAGCAGGTACTCAAAAAAACATCGGGTACTCAAAAACAACCGGAAAGTATAAGTACTAGACGAGCACCGTACAGAGATTGTGTTTCCACTCCAAAACCCACATACACACACACACACATACACACACATTATAATCCCCTACCGCCGTCCATGCCAAACCAACACAATCCCCAAAGCCATTAGATGAAAGGTTCTGACCGCTGAGGAGCGAAGCCTTGTTTCGACACCGTGAGGATGTGTTCCACGTACTCCAGATTCTGGCGGTCATATTCATTGTCGGCGGCAAGTCTAAGCTCCCTCGAATCGGGTTCGTCGTCTTCGTCGGTGACAGGGTTATGGCCAGCATTTCTAGCAGCAGTAGCACTCTCTTCGGCGAGGGCGAGCTCAAAGGCCTGATTTTCAGCCATCCTCCAGATATGTTCGTGGTTCCACACCATAGTGCCAACTTCGATCCCGTCGCGCCTTTTGAAATACTCAATGGCCCCATCTAGGAAAAGCCGTTCCTCGCGTTGCATGTTATTGATAGCCGCGATCCAATGTTCGTGAGGACGATCGATGGCCGTTTCCTCGGGGTGTCGGTTGAAAACAGTAAGATTGACACCATTGGTGGAGTAAGCTAGCAGGCTTGCCTGTCCCGGGTAAGCGGTCGTCGTCGGAATAGCTTGCTCCATACGTCTCCAGAAATAGTGTCCATAGTCAGAATCGTTCGAGGCCAGAATCGCTCGGAGCTGGATCTGCACCTCAGTATTCGGAAGGCGATGCAAGAATCTCTCTTCGATAGTCGTAATCAATTTCCCCGCGTTGGGCTCACATATGGCAACAGTGGTAGGAAGTTCAATGATGACGGACTCCAGTTTCTTCCAACCGGCTTCAAATAACTCAGAGCAACAATGTGCCCCTGGACCTCTGATATGAAGATATTCAAGAGTGTTGAGGAAAGTAGAGCCTTCCTCGACCACCTCAGGCTCCCCCTCACGGACATGCCGCCGCCCGGTCAGGAGGGTGCACAGATGTCTGTCTGC
Source organism: Tuber aestivum (assembly GCA_900010015.1). NCBI lineage: Eukaryota > Fungi > Ascomycota > Pezizomycetes > Pezizales > Tuberaceae > Tuber > Tuber aestivum. Next base: position 183,736 of record LN891025.1, on the reverse strand, counting down.
GCACCGAGCTTGAAAGTAACGAAGGCTTCGCATAGGGGAATCCTCTTCAGTGAATTCAAAAGGCACGGACAGAGTCAGAGCGGTAAGATTAGAAAATCTAAGATCCGAGTCTATAGGCCTAGGCATAAAGAGCCAGGGATTTGCTACTCAATAGATTAGTTAAGACTTCTTCCCTGAGATTAGTATTTTCCAGGAAACTTACCCCAGATGTGTCCTGAAATTACGAGATTCTCAACATTTGATGGCTTACCCGACTTGCCCAGAATCCTGTGGAGAAGGTGAGTTGCAGGGAGACGATAATAAATTGCGTTCAAGGACTTCTCCCGAGGATCATGAGGAAGTTGTCTGCGGTCAAAAGAAGAAACCCAGTGAGCAACATCGGACTTGTGGATTTTGGAAACACCCGGCCCCAAGATCAATGTTTTTGCACGATCAAGAAAGGATCCAGGTTCAGGGTCTGTTTTAGTATCTTGGTTAGCTTCACAAACTGTATATTATGACTATTGTATTCAATAGAGCTAGGAAGGGAAAAAGAAAAAGAAAAAACTCACAGTCATCCAACTCAGCATCCATGCCTGCACCATCACTATTTTCATCAGATCCATCACTATTCTCAATAGACTCAGATAGGTCATCAACAATAGACCCAAAATCAATAATAGAGCCATCAAGAGAACCATCCATAGAGCTGTCGCTATGGTTGAGATGCCCTCTGATATTAGGACTACCTCCCCGAACCCAATCCGGTATAGAAAACCAATCACCTGCCTCGGATTCCTTTGAAGCATGACAGATACCCGACATAGGAGTATCCACAGAGCATGGCAAGGGACGTTTCCACCAAGGCCCCTCGCCATGCCAATCGAAATAGTATGCAGTGCCAAGAATCTCATCAGTGGCCCAACCATTCTGATTCCCACATCCTGGTCCTGGGAGATAATATTTGACTCCAAAGGTGTAGATCTTTGCAGGCTTGTCAGACACCAACTTCTCCGTAGATGAATTAAAACTGAAACCATGACAACGCTTCTCAAAGAGCAACAGGCGTTGCAAATTGAACTGTCCATCAATATAAACCATACCCCTTATCATGTATCCAGCTACCATAATATACCACGCCTTTGAAACCAGAAGAGAGGTATAGAGAGAATCCTCAAGCTCGTAGGCGATAGCATGATCCAACAAGCGAGAAGGCTTAGCCTGTTGCCTCAGGTCCCGGGTAATTGGTATACGCCCCGTCTCCTTAATAGTAGAGAGATGGGGAGAACACATATGGATGTATTCTTCGATAATCTTCACCTTAATCTCATTAGGCAACTTAGTAAATTGAAAAGCTCCAACAAAAGTATTGCCAGAGACCCAGCTAGTCTGCTGAACAAACAAACTTGTCTTCGCAAATATCCCCCCTGCGATAGGAAGTTGGCTACTCATATTCTGTATAGAGTTGAGTATTGTTAAAGGCTTTCGAAAAAATAGAGGAGTATTTTCTGAAGGAGTTGGAACCGATATCGAGAAGGGCGATAGTGCTGATAGGTGACTGGGGGAATTGATTGATTGTTGTGTATCAGTTGAAGAACTGGAAGCCTGAGACTCAGAAGGATTGTGGAGAGGATTTTGAGTATTGTCGTTGTGGACTTGAAAGAACTGATCGCAGTTGTTCATCTTAGTGGGAGTAGGATAGATAGCTTTATATATAAAATTCTGGTAGAAAAAACAGTTGATGTTAATGTTTTTGTAAGTCAATAGTCAGAAAGGAGGCTGAATATGGATAGGATGAGATTAAATAGCTTCAATAGTAGACAAACTTTGATGGGAGGGATTATAATAGAGATTGATTGCCTCCTATTGGGTATACCAATCAAGAAGAATCATAGAGTACAGGAAGTATGAATAAAAGGAGATGGTACATACCTGTGTATTAATAAAACAATTGTTTTATTAAACAAAATAATATAAAGCTATTCCACCTAATCCCCCTCAAGTTTGTTGAATGTAGCACAACTTGAATGGAGTAGATGTAGTCAATAGGTATCAAGAAAGAGAATGTATGTGTAGGATGCCAGTGCTATGAGGGAAGGAAGAGGCAAGAGAGGTTCAATGGAGGTGGGTTGCTGTGAGGGAAGGAAGAGGTGAGAGAGGTTCAATGGAGGTGGGTTGCTGTGAGGGAAGGAAGAGGTGAGAGAGGTTCAATGGAGGTGGGTTGCTGTGAGGGAAGGAAGAGGTGAGAGAGGTTCAATGGAGGTGGGTTGCTGTGAGGGAAGGAAGAGGTGAGAGAGGTTCAATGGAGGTGGGTTGCTGTGAGGGAAGGAAGAGGCAAGAGAGGTTCAATGGAGGTGGGTTTATATGAGAAAGGAAGAGGCAAGAAAGGTTCAATGAAGGTAGAATACTATTGAGCTAGCTTGCTTGGGGTGAAAGGGTTTTATCAAACATGTTTCTGGGCAGGGTATACAACATTTGGCCACACTGTAGTGTCAGGGTGACAAAAACAGGTCAGTATGGGGGGACCCTATCTGTTTCATCTCAAAGGCCTAAGACCTGACAAACTACACTACACTCGCCGATCAGGAAATTTCCAGCCCCCCTTTGACCAAATATCACGCGACGGCTCGACCGGGGCCATAGGATTCAATCGGACTCGGGTTGCTTCAGGCACGGTTCATACACCCACAGTGTTGAAAATCTCAAACGAAATGCCGAAGGGTCAATGATCGATAATGAGATTTTAAGGAGGGATATGCGGAAGAATGATGGAAGATAGATGGGTTAGATACCGTGGAGACTCAAAAAATTTGAACTGTGTGGTATGCCGTTGAAGTTGCCTCCTCTGGTATGGTCTGCTGTTTCTTTCTTGTTTTCTCTCATGTCTCTCGGGAGGGCTGAAGAGCTCGTTTTTTTTTGCTGTGTTTTTTGCCCCTTTCCAAAGTAGGGAATTCTCAGCCTCATAGTGCACGGTTTGATTACTGGCGGTTTCTCTGGTATGATATACAGAGAATGGAGTCGGGAGACGAGAAGGCTATGTGCAAGAGAGGATAGGGAGCAGACCGAGGGGATGAATGAGCGGACTAAGGAGGTTTTTATGCCTGCACGAGTCCACAACTCTAGTGCGCAATTATCTATGACAAGCATATTCGACATACAGCACTGTCAGTTTATGCGAGTGATATTCCATGAAGAAGAATGTGCCCTGAAGCCAATACGGTAAGCGGTCAATATGGTCTAGCAAAGTATCTTGAGCGCTTAACCATTCAATTGATTGCAATCCACCCAGTGGGTTCGGGTGGGGTGCCGGGACCGAGGGCCAAGGCAAGTGAGATTTTATAATAATTAGTGGGTCCGGGACCAGTGTTCCCCACGAGCCGGGCCAATTTGGCTCGGCCCGACAACAAATGGGCTCAGGACGCTCGAGATTTCAGGTAAGGTTCGAGCCAACTGGAGACTGGTTTCACTAATAGTCACCCGACACCTCTGGTTAAACTAGCTATAGGGGATCCGTATAGCGAACCTGAGTGGATGATATGTTCCAATGTTAAACATACAAAACAAATCTTTAAATTCTGCAGTGAACACATTATTTCCCGCCCAGCCCCCTTCACCTGTAGCAATCACTCGAGGGTCATAAGTTTATGGAATATCTAACTGACTTTCTCTACTTGAAATTCCTCATTAGCAACCTAATTCCCGATCATCAACCTTTCACAATCCCCGGTCAGGCCACCAAAGGCGTGTGTGCAAATGGCTTCCTGGGCATAGAGGAACTTAAAGTTATTAAATTTCTTTTCCCCCTACCTACCAAGACCCATGCGACTCATACAAGGTATTCTCATACTAGTCACCTCCGATCTCTTCCCATCTTTTCGTGGATCCGGAAAGAAGGACGGTTTCGTTTGAGAAAGCTCGAGCGAGCTCGGTTCGGATGATATTTCAGCTCGTAGGAAACACTATCCGGGGCCGGTGGTCTGGCGAGTTGAACCGCGGGTGCAAGGTGGGAAATTCAGCTGAAGGTATGGTAACGGGAGGACAGAGGTGAGAGCCTTTGGAATAGGGGCGGGGGTCGAAAGTTAAGCGGTCGGTCGGTCGGGATACACCGGTACTGATGACAGATACCGGTATTCTTGTGGTTGCACGAGACAGCGCTGGCCAGGTGTTACTATTGGGGGTGGTCGCTTGGATGAGGGGGAAGGGGATGGTTCCGTGCTAGCATAACCTGCGTTCTCCTAAAGGAACAGGCTATGGTGGAATCCGTCGCAATTAACACAAGGCCCCGAATGGTGCGGTCTACCGGTACTCGCATCTTACCGATATGGCGGATGATGGAAGTGTGAGCGCAACCCCACTCAAACCCAATCGTATTGCGGCTGTTACGGCTGATGACAACGCGGCGCAAGGTCCCTATCGTAGAAGCCTTATCGGATTATCAGCGGAAATCGGCCCGTCGGGCCGGGATGGGATTAGTTTGACAGATTAACAGCACTGCGAGCACAAGAACTCGAGTGCCCGTTAGTGAGATCCAACACACCATGAGGGCTGATCCTGCACTGCGTCAGGGAGAGGCCAATCCCTGTCAGGGGCTTTTGCCTCCGAGCGCGGAGCTGACTGGGCTGACAGAGATTGGATTTCGAAGGATTCCATGGTGGGCATACTGTACGAGTGGGTCGTGGCAGGATGCTGTACTCGTACCGGTATTATTGACACCACGATAGCATGCGGTGCGGTATGCCAAGTCAACCTAGATATGCAGAGACCGCTCCTCCGAGCTGCGGGAGCACACAAAAGCACTTGACCTCCAGCACCGGTAGGGGTACCCTATCATACGAGTATATTCCTTTGCACAGCGAGCCCGGATCAATAACCTTTATTCACCCTCCTCCACGGTACAAGTGCGGCCGCCCCGACGGATGGATGGATGGATACTGACTTATGTCGGACAGTATCGGCCTGTGTACCATACCGCACCAGGTAGAGGACAACAGGGTACATGACAGAATAGCACAGTCTACGTACAGTAGCCCGAGGGGTCGGTGCATGAATCTCTCTCTCCACCTTTAGCATTAGAGCAGTCACCCATACAAATAGCATAGATTGCTTACCCTTTCATTAGGTTACCGGTACCGTACTCTACCGTTGCTATACGAGCACTCGAGAAAAACATCATAACCTGCCATCTCATCCACCCACCCATTGAGATTCAAACTGAAAAATAAAATAAAAAGAGCCACGTGTTTTGAACCATTCATTATCCTTCCCTCCACCTTGCTCTCCAAGCTTATCGGTATCAAATGGGAATGCGTGGTTGTTTGAGAGTGGCAAAACTGTGGATTACTGGTATGCCGTTCCGATTTTGATTTTTTTTTTGATCATTCGAGTTTCGCAGAGAAAGATACGAGTATCGTACCCGGACTGTACAGTACAAACATGATCGAGTAAGGTGAGTGAGCGCGGGGGGTTGGCTTACCACTGCCGGCTGAGGGGGGGCTTTGATTGGCAAAAGGCTGGCGAGGGAGGGGAGCTTTTGGTCGGGTTCTGGGCTTTTTGTGCTTCGTGTGGATGAGTGTTTGCTCGAGTCCGGTATGGTATTGGATGCGCACGGTCGCAGTTGACGAGCAGCGCTTGTTTTGTTTTTTTTTCTTTTTCTTTTCTTTGGTGGGTTTAGGAGCGACTTTACTCGTGGCATGTTGGAGCACTTGCACGGTGGTCTGGTGAGTAAAGCTATCGTACTGCAGTGTACTGCTGCCGGTATGGTATCATACTCGAGGACGGGTACGGTATGATACTTTACCCTTGGGGAAGAGAAGAATCCGCTCTTTGCAGAAACTGGGGAGTCTCTCTTCCATGGTGCACCCAATGCCGTGTTACAACTTGCCAGGCTCGATGAAAATTCAGCTGGTCAAATTAGGCAGGGACCCCTCCTCACTCAAGGAGCCGCACTGAGCACTCGAGTACAGACTCTACGGTACTTGGGTACCGGTACTGTAAAGGAGGGCAGGGTTTGAATCTCGGGAGAGGGAGAAAAAAAGGGAAAGGGGTCTGGAAACTCCAGTGTGGGGACTGAGACATTCGAGTGTAACCGGGGAAGGTTGAGAGTTCTGAGGTGATTGATGAGAGCGTTGGCGGTGGTGGATGGGTGGGAGGCGAGATTAAAATTACCGGTACGAGCACTGTACCTTTGAAGAGCGAAAAGTGTGGGTGGAATTCTTCTCTTCTCCACACTTGTTGAAGCTTTGAGGGAGGCCTTCCTGCCTGCCTGCCCTGCCCGGTGCTGGTGGCCGCTGGTGAGGAGGGACTCGCCTTAGAGCAGCGGCAAGGTGAGATGAAAAAGCTGCACAGGCCAGATTGGATCTAGTGCAGATTGCAGTCTGGAAACTGGTGATTGAGGCACCCCAGCACCACCAGGACATGATACAGTAGGATGGACCACTTGGACGAGACGCTCCCCCACGAGAGAGAGAGAGAGAGAGAGAGAGATATTCCTCTCTCTCCATCGAACTCATCGCCACTAACTTATATCTTGGGCAGACTGTGCGTGTACCGGTATCACACAACCAGAGGACAGGATCGTAACGTATGGACTATACCCTCCTCCCCTTCACCCTCCTCCTCCTCCTCAGCCTCTTCCTCCTCTCAACTCCAGCGCTTTCCTCCCATCCCATCTCCCCCCCGCACCCTAGTCTGCTCGTAGTATTGGTGTTTTATCGGGTTGTCGTGTGCTCCTATCCACTGATATACCGGTACCTCTTGTCCCCGTCCACCTCCCCCAATACCACCAGCATTTCCCTAACTCATTCCCGCCTCCCTCCCTCCCTCCCTCCCTCCCTCCTCGCTTCGCTTCTTCCTCACCTGCAATTCCCGTCGAATTAGCGGCCTAAATACCCCCCTTTACCCTTCCTCCTCACCGATACTGACTGGTAGGGCATCATCGCCCGCCCATTTCCTCCCACCAAAGGGAATATCCTATTCTATTCCTATTAAATTTTACTTTTTTTTGAATTTTACTTTTTATTTATTTATTTCCAGTATTGTCGCTACTACTACTGGCCCTAGTCGTCGGTATTCTTAAAGGTTTAGAGCCCTTCCTGATTACAGCATCCCCTTCTTCTTCTTCTTCCATCTTCCCTCTCCCATTTCTAGCATTTTATACATTCCTCTTCTCTATCTTCCTCTCTGCGGTGTCCGGCGCGTTGTCGGCGTGCTCTAATTGTTTCTGCTCTGCCCGTCCCTTCCTCCATTCCCTTGTACCGGTAGGAGACTTTGTCCCCGTCCATCTTTTCCCCATTTTTATTTTAAGCGACTGCTGTGACATTTTCTTTTCTTTTTCTCCGCCCCGTGCGTGTTTCGTTTGCTCACCCACTGGTCACTCTTCAATTGGCCGCTTCATCAGATTTTGTCCTTTTTTTCCTTTTTTTCCTTCTTTCTTTTCATCTCGTTGCTAGCCTGCTCACCGATTTGCAGTTTCGCTTTCTTACTCAAACCCAGACATTTCTCCCCCCGCCAAGACAAGAAGGAAGCAGGGATTAATCGAATCGGTTTAGCGCGCCATGTGCTGCTGATCAGCCTCACTCTTCTCTCCTCAATCCCCAGGTGTTGGTTGGACCCATCGAAACCTCCGTCTTCCTTTACCCTATCTGAGCTACGGTATACAGTAGGTCAAAATAAGGTGGTTTATATTCTTTGCCCTTTTGGGTCCTACTTTCTTTTTCTCTCTCTTTCTCTCTGATCCCTTGGTATAATTTTTTTTCTTTTTTTCTTTCTTCTACACCTTCATCAACCAAGGCGGAATACTGGTAGTGCACTTTCCCTCTCCTAAAACACGTAATCCTGAGGAAATAGTTTGCTTGTGGAATTTCTGGGCCTTCCCTGCGCATTTCCTATTGCTGCAGCACCACCCTTGGACACCTTTACTTCAAGTGCCTTTCAACACTTTTTGTTTCCGTTCTGAACGCGGCCGCTGGCAATGAACTCTCGCCGGGAACCCCCGGCGGGACCATCACATTCAAGACCTCCCTCGCCATTCCGTCGACTATCCGTGTCGACTCATCAACCTCCACCATCAACACCTCAATTCGGTCGTGATCCACACTTACCTTACAATCCCCCTCCCCCTCGCTCAACTGACCCATCACGTGTGGCAGAGCGCGAATTCCCTCGTGAGTTACCACGCGAATTCCCACGCGATGCCCCCAAGGGGCCCAAAGCTTTATACGGTCCAACGTCCTCGGTGTCGGGGCCTGCTGGTGGTGGAAGCGGGGGTTCGGCTTCTCACTCGCCCCATAAATCATCGTTTTCAGTTTCTGCGGGATCGCCCCACCATGGCGGACCCGGCCACAGTCACCATTACCCGCAAACCGGAGCAAATGCTACTTCGCGCGGCTCCCAGCCTCCTCCGGGCCCAAGGGGGAGTATAGGCCGCGGCGCTCCACTATTATCTTCTACGAATCAGATCAGATCTCCGGTATCCGCTCTCGGTGGAGCTGGCATATCGACTTCCAGCGGCCAGATGTTTGGGTCGAGTTATGCGACTGCAGGCGAGACGGGCCCATACCGCGCTGGAAGGAGGAGGTCGGGCGAGTGGGAGTCCGGCCGAGGAAGTGGGCGAAGCAGAGAGAGAGATTATGACTATGGGCCACGTGGGTTCGGGGGTAACTTTAGAGATAGGGACCTTGACAGGAGCAGGGAGTTCAGGGAGCCGAGGGGAGGATACAGGGGTAGATCGAGAGATAGAGAGGGGTTTCCGCATAGGACAAGATCAACATCACGTGAAAGGGAGCGCGAAAGAGAGCACGAAAGAATTTCTTCGTATCCCGGCGGCAGAGGTGACAGGGATAGGCTAGAGCGAGGTGGCATGAGCTTTTCAGGTGATCGGCGGCCTGTTTTCGATCGGGATGAGAGAGAGAGAGAGCCCGATCGTGAAAGACAAAGGTTAAGGGTTGAGCGCGAGAGGAGAGAAAGAGATGCGGAGCGGGAAAGATTGCAACGTGAGCGGGACCGTGAAAGGGAAAGGGAAAGGGAAAGGGAAAGGGAAAGGGAGAGGGAGAGGGAGAGGGAAAGGGAGAGGGAGAGGGAGAGGGAGAGGGAAAGGG
>LN891025.1:142698-169551 GCA_900010015.1 Tuber aestivum | reverse complement strand
AACAGCATCCACAGCAACAGCATCCACAGCAACAGCATCCACAGCAACAGCATCCACAGCAACAGCATCCACAGCAACAGCATCCACAGCAACAGCATCCACAGCAACAGCATCCACAGCAGCAGCATCCTCCGCAGCATCCTCCGCAACAACATCCGCAGCAGGAGCAACCGCAATCATTACTGCAGCTGCATCATCCGCAACAGCCGCAGCCGCCTCCACCGGTTATTGTCCCCTCCCATTCACATCCCCGCGCGCTCCCACCTTCGCCGCAGCCTCCACGCCAGGTCCAGGTGCAGCAGCCGCTTGTGAAAGCACCTACTCCTCTGCACGCACACGGGACTTTCATCCAGCGTCCCGAGGAGACACACAGTGGGAGGCATGAGAGGCAGCCGGAGAGCAGTCATGACAGAACTTATACTGCGCACCTGGAGCGGCAGGTGGGTGGGCAGGTGGTATCTCTAGCCAAGCCATTTGAAGGAGTTTACGAGAGGCCGCGCGATGGAGCACTAGAAAGGCAGCGCGATGTGAGAAAGCCCGAGAGGCAGGCTGTAGGCGGACAGCAGCTTGGTGGGTCATCGATTGAGAGGTCTCACGGGGCGCAAGAGAGATTGGAGAGATCGTTGCAGGATAGAGGCCTGGAGAGGTCTCATGAAGGACTGCATATGAACCGCGAGATCCCGCCGGTTCACTCCCTCCCGGCACCATCTCCTCATACACCGGGTTCGAGTACGTCGGCTCCTCAAGCCAAGACCATACCCCCGCGTGTCGCTGTTGCCGCTCAGAAGCAGCAGACACACACCCAACAGATCCATCATCCCTCCCCAAGCCAGCAGCAGCAACAATTACAGCAACAGCAGGGAAGAGGGTCCTACAATCAACATCAATCCAATCAGCCCCTTCACCATCGCAATCTATCTAGCCCTTCAACCATGTCATCATTTGATGCCCAATATTCACAACAACAACTACCTAGTCAGCAGCTTAGAGTTCCGCCAGCTGAGAAGCCTCAACCCCCCCAGGCTCCGGAGTCACTGGCCTCTCCGTCTTCGCGTCCCATGTCTGCGCCATCTTCGGGGCAGCCAATAAACACGCCATATAAACCTCCTCCATCATCTCAGCTAGGTCCTGCGCCACAGATACAGCGTCAGCCATCCATGCCTCCTCAGACTATAGTTCACACACCCACCCCTCCCCTTCCAGTGCAGTCTCAGCCGTCCGCAAACGCAGCCCCCTCAAAACCCAGGTTAACAAGTATTCACTCGTTGCTCAATCCTGCCAAAGAGGAGCCTCCTTCCCGACCTCAGAGTAGGCCCACTCCACCCCACCCACCTCCTCAAACAAGGCCCCAAACTCCTCAGCAACAGCCGCCCCCGCAACACGCTCCTCCTCCCCAGCATGTCTCTTCCCAACTCACTGTTCAACATGCTACTCAACATGCTACTCAACATCAATCGCAACAACCTCCCCACCATCCTCATCACGGCAGCCTTCAACGTCTGCAGCATCCACAGCATGCCCCGCACTCTCATGAGCCGCAACATTCTGTGCATCATCACTCTCAGTCAAGTACACATGCCCCTATGCCAAGAGAATCGTCTAGAAGGGATGTCGCGCCCTACGACCTACCACATGAGAGCCACCAACAGCTACTCTCGATGGCGAAGACTGCGCTTACCAGAGGTGGTCAACCGCCATACGATTCCGCCCAACCCCCGCGCAGGCCGAGCAGCTACTCCACACCTCCTCCCCGGGAGCCTTATCTTCCGCCCAGAGAGTCTTCGTATGCTCCCGCCCTCCGAGAAACATCATACTCTACCCCTCCTCATCCGCAATCACGACAGGGCCCATCAGGACCACCAGCATCGACCTCACATTCCGCTTTGCAGCCCTCCGGTTATCCTGGCCATTACCCCTCACGGCGGCAGACTTGCTCGCCTTATCCGCCTGGCGGGCTGCCCGGTGGACCCCAAGGTGGCCCGTATGCGCCTCCGCCTAGTATACCACCCTCGCATCCCCCGCATCATCCACAGCAGCATCCGCACTACGGACAGCAGCCGCCTCTCCAACCGCAGCCGGGGAACTCTCAAACTCCGCCACCTCAAGGGCAGTATCCTCAGAGACAATATTATGATAATCCATATTAAATCCTTAAGAAACTTTTTTTTCCTTCTCACATTCGATGGATTTGTCAAGCGGGTGGCCTCTTTTCTTTTCATGAACAAAACATTTCTTCATCTCCTCTTTTCCTCGTCTTTTCCTTTTTTAATTTGGGGCTGGCAAGGATGTTACTTTTCTAATGAGTTTGCCCACACATTCTCATTTCACTTTTCTACTCCTTCCCTTTGTTCTTTTTCCCTCTCATTTGCTATTAGTGTAGGTCTGTGAGCGTCATGATTTACGGATTCCCCTGTTTGCCTTCTTTCCTTCTATCTTCTCTAGCACCCTCTCTGGCTGTTGGAAGTTAGATGAGGTTTTCAATTGGAATTGGATGGGTGGATGGACGGCGGAGTTGTAGAATAGTCGAATCTGATGTTTTTATTTCTGATAAGTGGAGTCTGGCCTGGCCGGGTATGTATAGTTGGAAAAGTTGAATAGGTTGGAAATGGAGGTAGAGGAGTGAGGGACGTGGCTGATACCATATTGCGACCTGTTGTACTATATCTCAGAGCCTGGGTTAGTTCCAAATTCATTTGTTGGTGCAGTCATTGTTGCTAGGTGAGGCTCTTGACTACTCATGAACGATCACTCGATCACTGGATAGTAAGCATGACTAGAAGGATGAGGGGGGGATGTCGTGACGTGGTTGATGCTGTATCTGGGCCGAAGAGTTATGATAGGGGCTGGAAACCTATCTTGTGATAAAATTGTGCTCAGAGATGGTATCGTAGTTCAAACCGTGAGAACCAGCCGGAAGACAGCCAGGAACAATCCCTTCTGCCGAAGGTAGCGTTACAGGTCTTGATGAGCTTACAGACCACCCTGCCAGACAAGATTCATCACCGATCTAATCACAGGCAGGGCCAGAGAAGGGTGTACGCTTATCCTGTGCTTCAGAGATCCCCCGGAGAATACAGATGTGAGTAAAACTCTTCTCTTAGGAAAATAAAGCGCCACAAGAGTGTCACCACACTAGACCCAGGCCATAAGTCCATAACCATCATACACATTGTATTCCCCAACAGTGCGCTATAACCGATCCCAGAGTACCAACACGGTCCTCCCACCAAGTCACCTCAAAAATTCATCCGAGCCCCCAGAGCCTCGAAGCACTCGTGTGTGCACTTGAATAATAGGGTCCTTATTTGTAACAGACCTGGACTCAGACGGCTCAAGAAGGAATAGCGGGATTTTCTGGCACATACGAGGGACAAATGTAGCATGAGGCATGTATCTTCATCTTCCCATCTCCTTCCCACTTTGGGTTTGGGTGATGGTGGATGGAGTGAGAGTTCCTGCAGTTGTAGATCGTTTGGCAATGGTCAATGGCCTGGGAGATGGAGCCCGAGAGATCGGTACAGTATGTCAGGGCGGCAGATACGGCGCTCTTATTCTCCAACACAACTACAGAACCCACTATGCCGACAGTTTGGTGCTCGATGAAGGTAATTTTACGGCCTAGCCGTGTACTACAATGTGGTTTCTTATGGTGTTTGTGATGGCAACACCCTCCCGTAGGGAACTGGATGCGCAGAGGAACACTGACTGAATGGAAACACCGGAGGGTGGAGGATACTAAGGTGGCGTTGCAGAACGCACTGGTGAGAGAAACGGCACAGGAACCTTGAGGAGTGGAGATGGATTGTGGACGATCTATCTCCAGAAAGAAACAAAGGAAAGCAAACTAAGAACACCTGGTGGTAGCTCCTCACACCAAGGGCTAACCAGCGTTTGCAGGCGGCCAGGCCGGCCTGCAGATAGCCTGCAGATGCACAGTCCGGCCCGGCCAGGTCAAAGTGAAACTGACTTGGGCTTTGTAGGCCAGGCTTTGGTAAAGCCTATAGGCCACATGGATGCCTGGGGGCACCGGTAGGCTTTTGGCATATGCTACCTGACCACTAAATATTGCGTCTGTGCACCGCTGATATCTGAAGATGCCCGCAGATATCTGAAAGCCTGCAGATATCTATAGTCCGGCTAGGCCCGGTTAGATAGGCTAGTAAAGCCGGACTATGGCCTACAGTCCGGCCCGGCCGGTCACCAAATAAGCCCAGGCCGGCCGCCCTGGGCCTCAAGTCTGGCCGGACTGGCCGCTTGCGAGCACTGGGGCTAACCACTGTGCAAAACATAGAAATGACAGTCCTGCTAAACAGGAGGACAAACCCACTCCAGTCAGCATACCCTAACATCATATGATACGATGGGATTACTCCATCAGTTTGTCATTGCTTGCCGCGAGTGAGCTCCGCTAGCTATACTCCCCCGCTCCAGCCAGCACTAGGGCGCACAGTAGGTCTTACTCAGCTGAAGCAGGCATGGAAAAACTATATCCGCGCCTACTTCACCTGTTATCTAAAACATACATCATAAATACGGATAGAGAGGGGTGATCTCAAAGAACTAAAAGGAACAAAAAGGCATATAAACCCCCCTCTTTTCTCTACCATTTCTTTTTTTTTTTCAAGTCCGCAGTATGCCCGACAGATGGCGGCGCCGGGGTTCACACGATAGAGATGTGGTTTGAGAATAAGGGCAGCCATCATGCCAGTAAGAACTCACAACCCCTACCTCATATGCGGCAACGGAGAAGAAAAACTACGGCGGTGGCTGCACTACACTGCAGTTTTTCTTGGTGTAGTGATGCAGAAGTGGACACTTGATTGTCTAACAGACATACACGAGTAGCTAGTATGTTGGGTGGGGCTCTGTGTACGGTAGTACAGCAGTCTTTTAGAATATGGGTCTCGCTGAACTATAAGGCCACTACCAAAGACCAAGCAAAGGCATCCCCATACGTACGCAAAACAAACCAAAACAGACAAGAGATCAACCCCCGGGGCTTCTAACGATCTCTCACAAAAGGTATGTTTGCCAGATGGGATAATCTCGGCATCATTTTTTTCCGGGTCTAGAGAGCGAGGGGGAAAAAAGGCTGTATTCAGCACAACACAAAGCTTCCCGCCTGGTCTTGTCACGATAGCCCGGGGAACGATCACCCTTCTGGTGCATACACGGAATACAGAATAGATACAAGCAAATACTCCTGACAGAAATATCCAATCAGAATATCTCTCACAGCCCCCAAAGAAATTCCAGTATACACTGTAATCCTACTGATACTCTTAGGGGTATCCCTGCGACACCATAACTCCCACATCACCCTCTCTGGGAAGGAATTGGTAGGGGCGCACAGGTTTGTGCGTTGTAGTGTTGGCAGAGTTACCTTGAGGTGAGAGGTTTGGTATGAACATAGATTATCACTCGGTGGTTTTGTGAATTGATATGACTGCTAACGAGAAAGAAGCTTGATTTTCTTACCACCTGCGCAGCTGTGGGTTTTTACGCTAAACTAAACTATCAAGTGAAAGAAAAGAAACACCAAAACCCCGAGGTCGGTAATATGAGAACCTCGGAGGAAAGAATTTGACAAAACCTCGGAGGGGAAGAAAAACATGAGAACCTCGGATAATGAAAAGACAGTAATACCATAGTTGAATATAGCATGGTTGTGCGGTTGTGAAACAAACGGAGAAGTGATGAAGAAAAACTCAAGCAGTAACTAACGTTGAAGAGAGTGGTGAGGAAAGTACTAGGAGAAACCAACTCAAAGGAAGCTAGTCTGTTTGACGGATAAGCACTAAATCCAACAGGTTTTGGTTCCGTGCGTAGCGCGAGGATGACCCACTGGGATTAATTACGATAGGATCTGGGCGTTGACTCCGGGGCGCTGGTATTGGGAGGGGAAGTGACGGGAGTGGGAAGGAGTGTACACAAGAGTGTAAAGTAGTACAGGCGAGACATATAACTGTGAATTTATATTTCCCCGATGATCAATGATCAGCCTTGAGACTTCTAGTCCTACCGTACCCTGCGTGGGAGCGGGTGGGAAGTCTAGGTGCTGGGAAGGCGCACCAAGCATGTGGTGGAGCGCCGGTGCATCTTGCTTGGTATGACTTCCCGACCCTCCTCTCACTCTCTCCCTTCCTTTCAAATTAGAACCCGATACAGCGATTCCATGGCATTGCCTAAAGCGTTTACCCCGAGTTTCCAAAACCTTAGATAGAGGGACACCCCCCCTCTCAAGGTGCTCACCGTTGTGAGGGAATTTGAAGCAAAACCTTCACACCAATTTACCGTAAGTACGCCCAGGTGATCTAGCTGGAGAAGGACAAAATGAATGATGGTATTCTCATAGGTACTGCACATGTCGACCAAAGTTGGAATTTTCTTGTTTGCAGTTTTGCCCGCTCTTTTCCTACCTTGATACTAACTTACCATGGATCACAATCAAGTAGACTTTCTAGGACAATCGTGATCCCCGGTATCCCCCACCAACAAAATCTGCCTTGAGCTATGCACGCTCCTGCACCAATATGGCCTGATGTCGGATTTATCAACACTTCCCAAGATTTATAACGAGTGATTACTCATGATAACAGCAGCACTATCCCAACGGGTTAAGCCGGAGGGTGCAAAGCATGTGGGTTACGAGTACGAGTAGATGTTACGGAAATTCCATAGCTATACTGTGGAATTTCTGCACAGCCGAGGCCTGCACTGGAGCGTCTATCTTAGCAGTGCCCACAACTCGTTCCTCAACATCCCCCCCACATCCAGAACCCATGCACATTTTTGGCATCGCCCCTCCCCCTATCCCGGTCTAGAAGGCTAGAAGAGCGCAAATGCAGTGCACAAGTAAGCAGCTGTGCATAGCTCCATCCCTTGGAGTATGGGAGGTCGTTCCGGCGCTCTGCATCATTGTCAAGGTCCGAGGCTAACCCGTACTAGCGGATCGATAAACTGAGAGTCTCAAGACAGGCAACAGCGAAAACCTAGACGTAAGACACCACAGAGCAATATATTACAAGATCCCGGTCCTAAATACTTGCCGCCCTACAGCTCGATCACGCAGCGCTATATACAGGAATTGAATGCTTTAGATATTAGCCCACACCGAGGCAGTAACAGATAAATTGCCACCGCAATTCCCCCTCCTCCTCCTCCTTTTCCCCCAACATCTTCTAACAAACACCAATTACCATTATCGCCATCATCTTCCCACTCACCCCCCGATCCACTTTTAACAAAACTTACCAACACATCAACCTGTCAACAAAATGCAAGACCCCAGAATCCAAGAACTGAAAACCGCTTATCAAGAACTTCGAAAGAGGATCGATGATCTCCTGGAAGCTCACCATAGCGCCATAGCTGCTCCTGGACTGAGTCCAAGTGAGATTGCAGCACTCAGCGTGGAACTGGATAAGACGCTGGAGAAGCTGTATGAGGAGATGCATGGGATCGCAGAGACATTGGAGGCGAACGGGGCTGCGATTTAATAAGGGGGACGGCGGTTCATGAGCTTATATGAGAGGACGGAAGTATGGTGGGGAGCATGGTGGGGGGAGTAGCTGGAGGTAATCACAGAACGTTTGGATTACTTTTCGTAGCAATTGATATACAGTGGAATTGATTACCTATACACTTTTTTTCGAGGCTCACAGGTGTGCTGATCATCGCTATCACATTTAAGCCACATTGCGAAGCTAAATCAGGACATTGAGACGTAAGGGACCAAGAACGATACGATATCATATTCTTGCCATCTAGCAACTGGATGAGTTTCGACACAGGCACTGTACTTCTCACCGTGAAAATTCCCAATCTGCCAGCTAAAACTATAGATAAACAGCCCTTACTCCCCATGCACCTACAAACCTTCACCAAATTCTCATCTGTAGCCTCACACTACTAGCACACCTAGAAAAGAAGAGGGGTGGGGGAAGGTAGAATGGCACAACACTACACCTACTAAATAATCCAACAGCTCAGCACCATGAGAAACCTTCTAAAAAAAATAGACAATCTGCTCCAGGGCTACGAGAAGATAGTTACAGAGCCAGAGCTAAAATTAGATGATGTCACCACACGCACCAGTGAGTTGGAGAAAGCTCTCGAGCTCGTGTGCGAGGATCTAGACAGAGGTTTGGAGGTGCTAATAAAGGCAGTTGTAGGGTATATAATGTAGGCGGATCGCGCAGAGTCCGGTCTCCTAACCTTAAGATGGGAATATTAATTAGTGTTCCTTACGAGCCAAGCAGCTCGAAGGCTCGGCTCCAGCTTTTAGTTCGAGCTCCGCGAGCCGAGCCTACTCGTGCTCATCTAAACTTTGGCCCGAGCCGTACTCAAGCCATGCTCGAGCTTTTTCAAACAATTTTGTTTTTCTTTCCAAATCGGTAAGGAAGAGAAGAGAAAGAGCGCCACCCCCAAGGTTACCTAGTACATGTCGTGGAGGTACTGTGCTAGTAGGCAAGGGTGAAAGAAATTTAATAACTTGGAATTCTCCCATGCCTAGGAAGCTGTTTGCGTACCCCTCCGCCTGCCCAACCCGGAGCGGAGAGTGTAGTAGTACAGATCCCACTTTACTCCCAAATTTCGCTAGACTCACGAGAGGCTGAGGATCGGGGAGCAGGTTAGACGGCAATGACATATGCTAAGTAAAGCAAGTCAATTAAATTTTCCCCAAATATTCAGCTTTCAATGGATTTACACAAGCTAAGCTAAGGGGGCTGGCTAATCAGGAAACTGATATGTTCGCAGCAGAATTTGGAGATTTGTTCTCGTGTACTTGATATTTGGAAGGTAATCCTAATTCAGGTTCACAATACGGATCCCCTTGTAGCTGTTTTTAGCGAGTGATACCAAGTGACCACTAACAAAGTCAGGCTCGAGCTGGCTCGAGGCTTGATTTAGGAGCCTATTTTGGGAAGCTCGGACCCTACATTACATCTCGAGTGACCCGACCCCATTTGCTGTCGAGCCGAGCCAACTCGAGCGGGCTCATGAGGAACACTAATGTTAACCCAGTGAGGAGAGATAGCGGGAAAGTGTAGGAGGGGGAGGGGGGGCGTTTACGAGTTTTGGAAGGGGGTCTGGTATTCCAACCATAGTTACGTCTTGTACCTTACGGGAAGATTTAATACCGGTACCGTACCGTACAGTACTATAATTTCTGGTAATACAAGAAACGTATTAGTTGAATGGTATTTGATTCTATTTTTTTTTCCCCTTTTTCTCACCCAGGTATTGGAGACCTCGCGTGCCAAGCTTGATTCTTAAACAACCTTGGGCACTATCCTCAGCATAGTTTTAGGAATCGATCCTGGCGCGCAGGCACAGGATAAGTGGTGCAGTTCGACAAAAACTCACCCCATACCGTCGGGTAAGTGAAGGTATCATACATAAGACGGTAGAGAATAATGGGAGTTGGGCTATATTTGCCGGTCAGACTCAAACGACAATCCTCAGGGATTGCCGCTAACTTAGAGTTTAAGATACTGTGCCACGCCGTGAGCAAAGGAGGACAGAGCAGATATACAGCACTTTCTACCAGAAACTGTCAGAAATGTCATCAGGACCCTCGGGTTAATCTGGCTCTTTGGGGAAAACGTGTGTAGCTTTCCGTAGAATCATCTAAGTGAATCTACCACAAGCCCACGGAACACAGCATGAAAAGAAAAAAAATCAACAGTAACACAATGCATCCGGGCAGTAGTTTTGCTTTTCTTGGAGAAAGCTTTAGCAAGTCAGGCGAAAACAACAGCGTGTACAAGTATCATATCATAGTGGGGTGAGGCTCAAGTCTCCCTCCGGGTTCTCGGCAATCTCCGAACACTCCTGTGTCACGACCTATCCATAATTGCTCCTATGGTGGCTGGATGTGTGATGCCCTCCTGTACCGCAGGCTTCGCAGGCTCAAGCCCACCTCCCACCATCGAACACTAGCACCCATCGCCAATCAGCCAGTGGTATAAAAAGGCTGCCCACTCTCCCGATGACTCCATCCCGGGCCACTCACGCACACCGACACACCCAACACAAATAGTGGCTGGTGACCATCTTTCTGCCAAGTAAACACCCCTGCGGACCCCGGATTTTCATCTATGTATCAAGTTCTAGCTCGTCGTGAGTTTTCTGTGGAGCTGGGCTAATATGGTCAGGCTATCAAGCGGGCACTATTCATTGCCAGACGTGCGGAAGATGCCTTGCGTGAAAGTTCATGAACATTTGGGGCACCCACAGTGTTATGCCGGGTGCAGTACCAATAGACCGCCTGACTGCAGGCTAGCTCACAAAGCCTCACACAAATCACATACTATAGATAGTCGAAATTCCCAATTCGTGGGGAAAGGGGGGGGGGGGGGGGGCACAGCAACGGTAAGCTGCCGTCCCCTCCGAGAAACATATATATAAAAACGAAAGCACTAAAACCCATCAGAGGATGCAAACATACTGCATAGCATTTGGCCCAACTGTTCAAGTTTCTACAGCATCATGTCTCCAATGGCGAGGTTACTCGGGTTCATTTCAATCTGCTTCATGTTGCTAGTTGCATAGAGCTTGTTACATCAAGCACGAAAGCGACAGGGCCTTTGGGGGTATGTCGCCCGAAGGCCTTATCTTCCTCTAACTAGAGTCCCTTCATCCCTAATGGTTTTGTACATCGTTCCCTGATCTACACCCATCAGCTGGGTCTCCAAACGCGGCTTTAGCTATGCCGCATCTTGCCCCATATTACATGAGCTCCCCAAGCTATTAACCAGGGTTGACACCCTTGCTCAAAGGTCATAGATATAGAAAATTATAAACTACTGATAAGTGAAAATTACTGCCCTCTAGACAGAGTATCATACTAGAAGTGATCCTCACCATTAGCTGTACCACGGGCTATTTATATTTAGTATTACTTAGCAGCTATACAAATCCCCCATCGCTCAAATAATGTGGATACTATAGCGCCGTGACATGATTACGGTCACTATACCTAATTAGCTCCCTGACTAGTATAGCAGATGAAAGGGGCCGATGTCAAATATATTTTTTACCTCACTTCCCCAATCTCCGCCGACATTTGGCACCTATGAGCTCCGGGATCCACTCCTCAATAACCCGAGTTTCTCATTCATGAAAAGTCACTCGTGGTTGAAAATGCGGGAAACTCCGGTGACCGTGACCTGAACTGAACATCCAGAACAAGAAATAACCTTAGTCTAGCCATACTCTATCCGCACATCCGAGCGTTCAGTGAGCCCTCCAGAATAGCCCCCCCCCAGAAGTTTTAGAACCATTACAATAGTTCTCACGGGAGGTCCATCTCTTGAGGCTTGGACATTCATTTGTCACCCTGTGCGAGTTACGGGCCGTCGTCAGCCCCGTGAGTGGGCGCGTGGCATTAACCCATATAAAAACATCAAGATCAACCGCTCCGATCGCACCTCTGGGACCGCAAGGATATTTGACCAATAGGGCATATCCCGATTGGGGAATCCTAGATAAATTTCGTGTCTGTACTGTACAGTACCCACCATACTCATACACCGCGCTGGCGCAGAAGTGCCTGAGGGGGTACCGGATTGTACAGTACTGTATTCAAGTACAAGTACTATCCCAACCCAATCCCAATGAAAAAAAGCCAAAGCTGATTAAGCCTCCCAACTCTTTTGGGTAGATAAAGAAAGCTAAGGTATCCCATTTGTCCCTCCAAGCTTTTGCGATCGACAGGATCCTTGAAGTGCGCTTTTCCCAAAACGGATACCCCTATTTTCTCTAGAAATTTCCTGGAATCCTGAAAGACATACCGGTACTGCTTCGTTTTTTCCCCAACCGTTTTTTTCGGAATCCCGAGATTTGGGATTCGGGTCCGCTTTAAATTCGCAACAGCAGTGGGGGGAAAAGAAAATAATAATAATAATAATAATCCCGTATCAGCCTGGTGCTGGGGCTTCATGCTTGGAGCCAAAGGTCTCAGATGAATTCGCAATTGCCCCCCCCTGATTAGGAAAAAGAGAAACAAAAAATGTGTTACCCTTTGTGGATACGCCAGAGTGACCGCACAAAAACTTACACACCACCCCCATAAAAAACGGGATCCACGTGATCAGGGCAGACCCGACGCATGCACGGGACAGCATGCAGGGTCGGTGCCTGGATCCCGAATCCCGAAGAAGAGATGGAGTGCCGATATTCGAGTACCGGTATAATTGTTTGGTGTCCATATTTCATGATTTCGATTTTATTTATCCTGTCAATAGGTCAACTTGATGCCAGGAGGCGGTGGGGAAACGGTGCAGTGCGGCATTACCGTACCGGTACTTGTACTGTCATCAGAGTTAATGAGGAAGGGATAGCGGTACGGTAGTCCGTTCATTTATTTCAATGTGGACCTTTCTGCACGGGTTGTCACAGCCTGTAGGGTTCATGGTCTCAGCGCCACAAGGCCATTTGCTCGTGGGAAAGATGGGGAGAATTTGTGACGGGTGGCCCAGCCCAGACAAATGAGGGGAAGTTTGTTTCGATGCTGCAAATACCGGTATATTGCGGGAAGCCGGCAAGAAGGGCTGGCAAGGAAGGTTGTCAGGGGATGATATGTGGCCCGAGCGGGAGGACAAACGTTAGCGCAGTGGACGGTGTGCCACACGCACTGGTCCGGTCTGACCCCGAGGGCGATGCCACGATGAGCCCTTGATAGGGGGTTTCGGAAGGGGGGGGGGATCTTCTGCTGTGGTGGTTAATCACGATGGATGAGAAATGAATGTGGACTATCGGTACCGTACCAGGTACAGTACTTGTAGGATATCATCCTACAAGTACGAGCAGAATTTAATGGCCAAAATATAATAGGGGGGGGGGGGGGGCTAAACCACCGAGAAAATGTTCCTCCCACTCTACGAGTAGACTAGACAGAGCTCACGCCACCGGCAGAACCTCCCCTAATAGTCTTTTGCAATTTGCATTGTAACGCTTTACAAATTCTTACCCTTCTGGTTTAATCGCGTCCTCCACGCCGAGCCATAAATTTATGTTCGCACACACACAAGTTGGAGTCGGGCATAGACCGTGTGAGGGCTCAGCGAGGGGACACCCTCAGCGAGGCTTGGCGATATTTGGCAGCAAAGATTGCCTACGGTCAACGACAGTAGGGAGCCAAGCCGTGCCGCGCCTCGCCGAGGGTGTCGCCTCGCTGAGCCCTCACACGGTCTACTCGAGTACTCGAGTACTCTGAGCAAAAAATGGCGGGATGAACCTTGGGAAGAGATACCAGTAATGAGATTGGCTTGCTGACTGACGCCTCCCGCTTGCCGTGATAACTTATCAAGCCGCGACCTCCCTGGAAGCTCCGCGACGTCGGAGGTTGGAGAAGAGAAGGTCGGATGTTCGGGAACAGCAACATAGCTGTCGAGCCGCGGTATCCCCATTTACCAGCGTTTCCCCATTCTGGTTTGGAGTAAATGCTCCCCGATAGTGGCCATTCGTGGCAGACAAACGAGAAGGGAGACACCGAGAATGCTCTCCTTACTGTGCTCGTACTGCACGTATAGGGACACTGTGGTCGTGGTTAGCCATTGCGGGAACCGCATACCGGTACCGGTATCTGGCATTGGTCGCCCCGGGTGCGCGATCCTTCTTGGCCCACGAGAGAGTGAGTGGAGCATTGCGGGCATTGTGAGTCCGCCCACCAAGCTATTCATACTCGCACTCTGCCATCCGCCACATGGACTACGGTAAGGGGCAGCACGGCACAATACTTACAGGCACCACCATATATTTGGGCAAGCTTAAAGAGAGGTAGTGCACCTATAAACAATCAGGGGATTTGACTGAAAAATAAAGAGAGGTGGTGCATCAATTCCGGCAAACAAGGGACCGAGGGAGTGCTCGAGGTTGAAAGCAAACTTACGGCATGCCTCTGCGGCTTCCCATGATTCCAGCTCGATCCTTCTCATCCTGGAGCAATCCTTCTATATTCATCTGCGGGGGGAATGGCGGCACGAGACTCGGAGACCGTATTGTACCCGTGCAATATCAACGGGAGTTCAGTATTTGCGCATCTGTAGTGGACGTCCCCCGCCACATCTCTCCTCTTATCCTTCCTTATCTATGTTTGTGGACATGGTGCTGGTTGGGGATCCGTAGGAGCTGCACAGTGCTTGTATCTGCCGTGGTACATGCACTCGAGCACAGCACTTGTACTGTACTGTACGAGTACTGTATGAGTACTGTACTGGTATCCATATGAGGTGCATCTCATCCCGTATCGGCCAACCATGTACGAGTACAGTACGGTAGCATTTTTCACCATTGGTCGCTATAGCACTCGCTTGGGGCCACCCTTCAGTACAAGTATTTCTGGAGGCGACCGGGTGTGCCCATAAAGCATAGTCTACTCGAGTACTAGCACATAACCCCTGCCTCCACATTGGATTCTGTGGCATTTAGTCTACTGACATACCCGAACACACACTGGTATCACTCGCTCCTTCCGAGTCCTTCACTAGCAGAAAGCCCGAGCTCTTAGTGGTAATGATCGCAAGACCTCAGCCAGCAGCTTCCTGATATCGTACCTTTTTTTACTCGTCCTCCATGTATGTACTCGAGTACATGTCCCAACCTTCGTGTCATATGGCAGGGGAAAAAGGTAAGGGGCCTGGGTGGAGGGTTGGGCACAATCCATTGGATCCATAATAATAAATATCCATTGTTAAACTCCTGGGGCTAATTCCGTGGTTGACAATTATCTCGTGCCACCCTTTTTTGGATATTTTATTACTTCTCTTCCGTTTGGTTACTGCTGATTTGTGCGACTCTCTCACCCTCTCTTTCTCTCTTTCTCTCTTCTCTCTCTCTCTCTCTCTCTCCCTCTCTCTTACTGGACTGACGCTTTAACTCTTACGAGAAGAGAGGTAAGAAAGAGTGGGTCTGGTTGCCGTACTTTTGCCATCCCTCCCTCTCTTTGTTCCAGCCTTGCCGCTCCGACACTTGCGGTTACTGTATCCAATAGCGTAGCAATTTTTATTTTATTTTTATTTTTGTGTCCATATCGTGTCCTTTTGAAGGGAAGGGAGGCAAAAAAAAAAAAAGAGGGTTAAAAGAGAGAGAGAAGAAAAAAAAGGGTCAGCCCGTCGGCTTCGTTGCTTCCACCTCCTTTTTCCGAGCCACAATTTGACTGACGGTCACACCCAAACTTCCTTCCGCCCCCTCCACCCACCACCACCCCCCCCCCCCCCTTTCAACATCCCTCTCGTCCCCTATTCATCTCATTCCACCACCACTCACCACCTCTCAAATCCGAGAAGCTTCTCCCCCTTCGACCGTCCTCTTCTTCTCTTTCCCACTGGCCGTTTGATATCTTCTGCTCTGCCAGTTGTCACGAGAGTCGAAAACCCCTCATCATACATCTTCCCCGCCCCTTTTTTCGGTAACGAGACCCACGCCTATTAACGATCTGCCACGAGCCACGCATCTGAAAACGACTTTGTGACATTATCTTGAAGAGTCACAAGATTGTTTCCTCGCAAGGAGAAAGAAAGTGAGAGAAAAAAACAGAAGGATCGAGAGACATCTCTACATCGTTTGGCCCGTCATCATTGTCCTGTTTTATATCTGCATTTTCAAACATATTTTTATATTGTTCGAATTTTTTTGGTTTGCGAATTTTCTCTTGTACTCGGAACGATAAAAAAAGACTTGTAACGGCTGTTCAACGACTACGATACCCAACAAGATTTTACACTCTTAATACTCTCATTCGTCGGATAGGGGGGTTCATCCTACTCGCTGAGGAATAGCATACTCGGAACAGCAGCATTCATCTATAGTGGCCTCCTAGCATCTTGGAAATACAACTTGTGATTATTGGATTCTGCCTTACAGCTACAGACAGGTATTCCGGTCTACATTAAGTCGGTCCCCTACCCATTCTCCATTTCATCAGACCTATCGAATACTCTGTGTTTTTCAGAATATCATGTCTGGCCACCACGAATATTACGACACTATAGGTTCCTCGCGTTCGCCTAGTGGCCAACATCAGTCTCAGCAACAACACCAGACCTTACACCGAGTCTCATCCCGGCACTTTGAAACGTTTGCATCTCAGAGTGGTCTTTACACTGCGGAGGACCATGCTGCGAGGTTCGATACCAATCGTTATGGTAGTGCTCGTTTGGATGCCGGCATGTCTGGAGAATACGGTTATGGAGCATCGGGGGCACAAACATGGAACCCGGGTAGCTTTGGAGGTCCCGGCACTTTGGCTGCAATGGGGGGCGCTTCGGGAAGGATTAAGACCCCTTCCAGGCAAAGGAGTGCCTTGCCGGCGGTAAGCTTAAGTTTTGGTCGTGTGCCGGTTTGAGCTAACTGTGGGTTGCTAACATTTGCTGCCTTCGCAGATGTGGACTACGGAGCCAGCTCCCTCGCTACCTACGGTTTCACCACTTGCCGCTATGGGAAATGTTCCCTTGGGGCCTTCCCCCATGCGTACTGAGACTGTTGGTTCAGATCCTGAGGAGGAATTGATACCTACTGCTATAGTAATCAAAAACATCCCTTTCGCCATCAAGAAGGAGCAGTTGGTCCAGTTAATGACGGATCTCGGCCTACCACTACCGTATGCGTTCAATTATCATTTCGACAATGGTGTTTTCAGGGGACTCGCTTTTGCCAATTTCACCACTGCTGAGGAGACTGCAGCAGTTATTGATACATTGAACCACTTTGATCTCCAGGGTCGGAAATTGCGGGTGGAATATAAGAAAATGTTACCCTTGGCTGAGAGGGAGCGCATTGAGAGGGAGAAGAGAGAAAGGAGAGGTCAATTGGAAGAGCAACATCGCCCTGTGCAAATGCCTCTTTCTCAGCCCAACATCCCTCTTTCGACTTCACCATCTCCAAGCGTTGCTCGGTCAAAGCCAGGTTAGTGCTTCCTTCCCCCTACCCAAACTCAGCAGTATTTTTCAAGACTTTCTGTGTTTGGAATTGCATACATACTTGCGTTGTGTCGGTCCGGCCTTTGCATTGACTAATGGCTACGCTCAGACGTCGATTTGAACGACCCCCAGACTCTACAGTTTTACTCACAACTCTTACTCTTCCGTGATGACGTGTCTCGCGAGGCTCTTATATTCCCTGCTACACTTTCACCCCAACAGCGTCGAATTGTTCATACCCTTGCGCACCATATGGCCTTGGCACATGTGTCTCGAGGGAATGGGGATCAGCGTCAGGTTCACGTGTTTAGGGCTCCTATTTCCACAACCCCTAGCATTAGCCCCCCTTCCATTCCGACAACCGTGCACCCAGTTGAGTCCCAACGGCGAGTTCTAACAAGAGCTACAACAATGGACTTCAGCGATGCCCGTTCAGAGGGAGCAGGTATTTACTCGACCATGGGAAGACAGGCGCATGCTCTGCTTGACATTCCGAACTCACCATCTGGCCGAGCCGATGCCCTGCACAGTCGCCAGAACTTGCGCGCCGCAAAATCGTTTGCTGACTTGAGGTCATATACGCCATCCCCTGTACCGTCATCTGCCAGCTTCCCTGCAGCCCTTGGGGGGAATGTTTCCCGATACACTGATAATTATGGGAGCGTCGCATCGACTACTCCTAGTCTGACACCAACCGCAACTGGTACTACCGTGTCTGCTTCAAATGCTAGTGAGTCGTTACTCGTAAATGGACTTGCTGGAGTGTCGCTTACGTCCTCCCTGGGTGGTAATCTTGGTATCGGTGGTGCGAGCCTTCGAGATCCCCGGGATCCTAGGGGTGTCCTTGCCGAGAGAGAACGTCAGCAGCGAGAACGAGAGAGGGAGAATGGTGAACGGGAGAATATGAGCATTTCTACTACGGGCGGAGGAGGTAATGGTTTACATCACAGCGGATCGAGGAACTTTAGCATGGGCAGCAGCAGTGCAGGCGCATACGACCAGGAACCGTTGTCGGCTTCCACCACTAGAAGTGATGGCAGGGGTCAAGTTGTGCCTACTAGACAACCACGGGGGCCGGATTCTGAGAGGGCGCCTGGTTTTGCGTCAAGGAGGGGTCAGCATCAACGTGCGTCTGGTGGGGAACTTGATGTTCAATCTGGTGTTGAGATTGTTGTTGAATAGAATTTTTTTTTCACCTTTCTGATTTTTCACCTTTTTCATTGTTTTCTTTTGATCCTCCAATAACTCCTTTGAAATTACCGGAATTATTATTATTATTTATTCAATTCCCTCATTAAAATTCTGCCCCCTCTCCCCTTCTTTTTTTGCCCAAAGTACAATTCCATAATGTTGGTTGTAGGTCGTTGATTTCTATTACATGAGGTGTTTTGTCTTTTAGTTGCGGACTAGGGACGCGGAGGAATGGAGGTTTGAGATGAGCAAAAAAAATGCAAAAGTTACAAAAATTCCCCATCGGCGCGTTTTTAAAAGCAAGGTTTCCATAATTTGATAGGGGAAATGGGCGGGATCAGATGGTTTCATAATGTGGTCAAGAATAGTTAAGTGTGAGCTAGTTTTTTTCTTCCCCTTTTTCTTTTCTTTCCTTTACTATAGCCCTGCTATTATCACTGTAGTTCCAGTTCGGGATAGTAAAAGCGTCACAAATACTCACTCGGGTTGTTCTGCGGTTTTTTCCTCTCTTCTTTTTTCTATCCCTTCCAAATCAAACTTGTGTTAGCTGAAAGGGTTAGGAAGCGGGAGTACAGAGCGAGGAATTTTGGTGCCTAATTTGAGGATGTGAGTGAATTGCCGACGCAAAGGCAGAGAGGCAGAGGGAGAGACATTGCTGCTTACTGTCAGCCTGTGTGGGTGCTCGTATTGCGTCGGGGTGCTGGAGTTAGGGTTGTTGCGAACCGATCATTTTGATAGCGGTTGGGAAAAAAAATAGAAAACGGAAAAAAAAAAGAAAGCACGCGTGTGACGCTTGGGGAAGTTGTTCCGGGATGTTGAGAGATCGACGGGGGGAAGCGATTGTATAAATAGTTGAACCCTCGCTGCTCACGAGGGAGGGGGTTAAGGAGAGGAAGAATTGATTGATTGAATCAGCATGGTCGGTGGTGATGGTTGGGTGTGCACTGCCAGCACTCCTTCAAATCCGGATATTAGCGGTATCGGAGTAGGTTCCACTTTCACCCTCTTTCCCATGTTACCTGTAGCTACAACGAAAACTAACCGTTGATTGAGGGGCAATAGGTAATATCGGCATTCCTAATACAAGCAATCCTCTCCAACCTGCTGGGCTGGTACATGTACCTCTTCTACCCCTCCCCGTCCTCCACCTCATCCTCCCCGCACGCACTAAAATTCATTCACAACCTCCGAACCCACCTCCCAATGTGCGTGCTGAAAGACCTCATCCTCCTAGCCTCCGACGCCCAAAGCCTGACCGGAATCGCCTTGCTGATAGCCAGCTTCACGCAATCTATGCCAGCCTACCACTCCGTGATAGTTCTGAATATATCCTGGACCCCCTCGCTCTCGCACCACCTCACCATACTATACGTATTCCCCGCCTTCTCCTCCACAGCCTATCCCGGAAGCCGGAATGTCAAGCGGAAGCGCGAGCGCGCGATGCGCACCATAAGACTGAGCGTAATGGTCGTCTACATCCTCCTGCACATATCCTTTTGCGCAAGGACATACGCCCACGTACGCACGCGGTGGAGCGAGGAATGCTTCGCCACCTGCCGCACTTGCTCCGGCACGTGGGGGGAAATGGCCCAAGTGCTCCTCTGGATTGTGACTGGCGCCGTCATGTTTCTGCTCGGCTACGTCCCCTTCGTCATCTCGTTGCTCCGCCAGGGCCGGGAGGCCCCGCCAGCACCAGCGCCTCCCAGGTCGGGAGGGTGTGCCGTTGCCATAGCTGCGGTGGGGAGGGTGTATGAGGTTTTGATCGGCGTGCCCGCATCGCTGGTCGTGATGTCGTTTTGGACCGCCTTCTCGGCCCTTGGGGTTAGTAGGTATAGGGCTGGTGGTGGGATTGGAGAGGAGGAACGCTGGGGGTTTGGGCAGGTTTTAGCGGTGGTGGGGTTGGGGGTTGTGGTGTTTGAGGGGATCAAGGGGTTTTGTGGTATGATGTTTTTTATTTTATTTCTCCTTCCTTTCTGCGATGGGGTAGTTGGTTTCTGGGCTGATTGCGCTGCCTAGGCTATGGCGGGGATGATGAAGACGAACAGGGTGGGGGAGATGGGAGAATCCAGGGCGGTAATGGGGTGTGTGAGTGTGGGAGGAGGGTTGCATTTGATGCGCAGGGTGGTGGGGTGGTGACACTGGAGGCGATCGAGGTTGGGGTCGACTAGGGGAAGTGACGATGATGAGAAAGCGAATGTATCATGATTTAGCTTTCTGGCACCGCATCAACCCAGAAAATCCGGCTCCATCAGGTGTCCGCAAGTTAGTGCCTAATTAAACTAGCAAGAATTATCCATATCGATTCCACAAAATGATATTCCATCGGGTCCGGTTCGTTATTATATGGTAAAAAAAAATAAGGTAGAATGGGAGCTCTGGCGGGTTTAAGGAGCCTGGAGTGCCTGCATATGGTACCATGCTCTATTGTTGCGGAGTCTCGTCCTGTTTTTTTCTTTTTCTAAATGCTAGGTATCGTGATAATATGATAACTTCACCCCGCAGCATAGAGGCAAAAACCCGAAAACCCAAATCTCTTGTTGGCCGAGTGATATTGTGTGCGTTCAATGTGTGCTTAGTTATGCTACTCCTAGGGTTGGTCAATCGTGGATTTGACAAGTATTCCCGGCCCACCCTCCTTGCTTCCAACCACCGTCTGGTTAGCAGAGACACTACGGTACTCGGATATGTGGGTCCGGCTAGGATTGTTTTTTGTTTTTTTTGCTGGATTGGTCGATACTTTCTCTGGGATTACTACAAGTAGATTATGGGCAGAGCAGAGGGGCTTTTTTTTTTTTTTGGGCGCCGTACAAGCTCATCCTTTGACTTGGGTAACCTCCTCCGCAACCACTCACTCGCTCGCCCCTCCCCGAGTGTTGCGAAGCGCTAATCATCAAGGATAGTATATTCATAATTCCTATAATACAAAATCAGTAATTCCCGAGTTACTCCCCAATCCAGTTCGCAAAATTACCAAGCCATGGAGTCCCTGGGCCTAAAACACCTAGTATGACACCAACCAAATCCGGCCGAGGAGAACTTCATCCCCACGCAAACTAGCAAGGCATATTTCTAAATTCTCTAGCAAGTGGAAAAAGTAGAAAAAAAGACGTTAGAATAGAGAGAGCAAGGAAGCAAGAAACTATAACTAATACTGTTTATTTTGTTTCTCAGGAAGACCCCTCAGCTGCTACAATGTTCATCCCCATCCCCCATCACCGCCTAGTCCTCAAGCCTCACAATCTTTCGTGAGCAAAAGCAACTCGAGTGACATCCCATGATTAAAGTACAGATGATATTACAACGACCCGACACGGCACCGGACACCCTAGGGCAAAGGGAAAAAAAAAGGGTTATCGTGATGAAGTTGGCAAGGAAAGTAGGAGGGAGGAGGGAAGCCTATGAGTAGGAGGATATTATTCAAAGGAAGCCACATAAGACGCAAACCTCTAAAGGACCCCAGATGACGCGAACGAAAAGGAATTTTTCCAGCCAAAAAGACTGGCCCGGAAAAAGAAAAAAAGAGGTATTAAGAGAAAAAAAAAAAAAGCGGAAAGCAGCACAGTTACGCCTAGGCCTCAAGTTCACCAGAAAATCCTAAGAAAGAAGGAGAAGGGAGATTCGTAATCGTCGTAAAATACTTTTATCTATGAATGAAGAGACTCCGAGAGATCCATTTGGATAGCGATCTCCCAGAATGCAGAGTCGAGGGGATCACAGAGCGGTGACACAGGTGTTGGCGGGGGCTGGGGGATCGGGAACTGTTTGTTGTATTTCCACTGGCTCATAGGTAAAGGTGGAGTACGATTCCCCGCGGACTCTTCTTCGATCTTTGCTTTGCAACTTTCGAGATCGAGTCCGGTGGTCTCGTTGGCTCTGTCCCACTCTTTGCGCATTGCATCGGGGAGCTTGTGATACATACTCTTGATATCTTTCGGCCCGGGGAGCAGGATCATATCTTTCCTCCAGTTTAGGCCTTCGGGTTTCTCCAACTCGATGATGGCATAATGGTTCTCACAAAAATGCTCGATGAGTTGCAAAAAGCTTTTAGAGCCGGGATGGCTATCGTTGAGCAAGAGCGTCTTGTTTTCCACACAAATTTTGCAGAATATCTTTTCATTGCTCAAAAACCCGACATCGTGATCCGCCGGAGTTCTGAGGATCCTGAGAATCTCGTAGTAAACAGAGTTGAGATCATGTGACCCGGGGAAGGTTTCCTCTTTGGAAAAGCTCGCGAGGAACGTCGCCAACTTAAACATTGGAGGCACCTCCAATCCATTAACACGCCTCAGACAACGTTCGATTCTGGGACGCAAAATTGTCGTCTCTCCGGTAACGCCCGATTTCCGTCCCGGGCTCTGCTTGACAACCGGGTACGACTTGGCCAAACACCAATGCTCATCGCAAGACAGGCGAGGCGTAAATTTGGAACCAGCGGGTAAAAATGGCAGAACTTCTGGCCATGTGGCTCCATCCCAATCGAGGGGATCTGCGTATTTAGAAGTACCCCTGGCCCGGTGCCAAGATGTTACAGACTCTTCACGATTTCCGTGTTCTTCAGCTATGTGGCTTAGCATTGCTTTAAAGCCGGTCCGTCGTTCGCAAAACTGGCATTGGAATTCCATATCCAGGGGGATGGCCAGCTCCGCGAACAGCGTCTCCCAGAGATAAAATATTCCCCTCATCGAGAGTGGTAGGAGCGGGTTGAGTCGATGCCAGCTTCTCCAGACATAACCTAGAGTTTCCATCAGAAATGAGGCCGATTGGGTGGGATCCGTTAGAAGGACACCAGCTTCCGTCAGCACGCATTCCTTGGCGTTGTGGATCAGATCATCTATCGCATGATTAATGATCTGAAGGGTCTTGTTATCCTGACACTCTTTCTGTCGCTCCTTGCGCTTTCGGTCAACAGCATCTTGAAGAAGCTTGCGTTCTTCTGCCTGTTTGGAGTTGTACTCGGCTTCAGCACCTTTCCGCTCTGCTTCAAGTTTCTTTGCTAGAGTCTTCCAGGATCGCTCCGTAAAGGCAGACCCGGATTTGAGCGCCGACAGATATGACGGCATAAGCGCCAAGACTTCTCCAGAGATCGGAGGGTCAAAGTCCGTCTTGCATTTTTCCGGAATAGAAAGGTTGCGCTGCTTACGAATCGCGGCAATTTCCTCTCGGCGAGCTACAGTTTCTAGTGGGGAAGAGAATTTGAGTCCGGGAGTTGGTAATATTAAATGGTGAAAGGGAAAAGGGGAAATTACCTTTCCTCTCGAACTTTTGAAGCTCACTGGCAGTCTTCATCAATTCAACCGTTTTGTTCCTCTCAAACTCCAAGAAAACCTTCAATACTTCAGGGTCGTTTTCCTTCTTGCGTTTAAAGTACTCGACCTTGAAGGTTTCAACTTCGTCCCGCCAATAGGCTGGTTCGCCGCCGTAATATATGTCACGCTCGGTAGTGACAGACCTCCCTAATCCCGGGAGAGATTAGCATACGTTGGGTAGAGAAAATGGGAGCAGGTCCCAAAATGAGGGAAGACACCAAATTGTAAACGGCCTATGGGTATATATTGAGACTAGAGGCAAGAAAGCTTACCGGATATGTAGCAATGCCTCAAACATTTTTTGGCGTTTTGGCAGAAATCACCGGGTCCGTAAATTTCATCAGCCTAATTTCTATAGTTAGCAAATAACTCTCTTTACCCAGTCTCAGGCGGGGGAAAGGGTCAATTATGAAAGTGGTATGCACGAACTGAGTGTGTTTTGAGGCTGTAGTTTCTGGGGGTGGGGGATATTTGACAGGTAATAGGGATTGATAAAGACGAAAAAAGAAAGACGAAACGAAAGAAGGGGTCTGTCTTGCCTTCATTCTTCCGTCTTTGAAGCACTCAAAGCACATTCTAACCCCCCAAGTCCAGTAGACCTTCTTAACACGAGCAGCACCGCAAATCATGCATCCCATGCCCCTCCACAAATTCCACATGTAATTCTCCGGATAACCATAAATGGGTTCAGGGAAATGGGGAAAATTACTCTTCCTGCTAGTGGCCCAAACCCTCTCATCGTCAATGAAGGACTTGAAAGTAGAGTTGACACGACGGAGCTTGGCAAGCGTTTGGGGTGTGCAAAAGGAGAATATGTTTAACCAGATTTCGTAGGGTATGTGCGACTTGATCGGTTTGGCCCGGCGCAGGGTAAGAGGGCCGCTCGATTTTCTCGGCCTGGCATACTGAATAGGTCTCCGGTCGCTAGGGATAATCTGAAAACCGCTCAACCCGCTGTCCACCTTGCGGCGTTTGAAGGCTTGCTCCGGCTCCGGTGATAGTGAGGGTGGCATCCCGGGAGAGGGAGGTGTGGAATCCATGCTTGATTGACTGTCGGAAAAGTCAAACACCAAGTCATGCCATGTCCAAAAGTCCTCCATTGTTGCAAAAAAAGGAAAGCAGAGGAATGGAAAGGCTAGAACAAGAATCTTACGGAAAGGGGCGGAAAATGGACCAGAGTTTGTCCTCGAAAGCCTCACAGCCGGCCAAGCTGTGGGGCTCCAGAGGATACAAGAAGGGTGAGGGGACCAGTGCTAACGAACGCCTCAGGCAATGGGAAAGACTGAAAAGGGCTGAAAGTTAGGGGTGGGGAAGTTGTGGACAAGCGGAGGAGGAAAGGAGTGAGCGGGAGGGGAGGAGAAGGAAGAAGAGAGGGGGCGAGAGGGGCGAGAGGGGCAGGGAATGAAACTGAGGAAGGTGGGTGCAAGAGCGGGGGGTTATTAGGAATAGGATTGAATTTTGGTGATGTAAATGGGATAGTACGAGGTGGGCAAGAATAGTTAGGATGGTGAACGAACAACTCAAGCTAAGCTGACGACGACAAATAGAAGGGAAAAAAAAGACTCGTTAGAAAACGGAAACTTTATGCGCAGGAGTGGGCAGCAAGAGCACACAAATTACTAAGGGGAGAGAGGGGGGGTAGAGGAATAGAAACGGTAAGTATGAGAGGTTGAGGTGGAGGTATTTCAGGCAAGCAAGTAGGTGAGATATCTAAGCATCATAAGTGAGAAAGAGGGAAAGAGAGAAGGGCGGGGTCTGGCGTATTTTACTTCCTCTTCCTTCCGCTCGCTTTACGAACCACTCTCCTAGCTAGAGTACCGGTGGACTGCCAGGGAGACAGGCGGCTAGATAGATGGATAGACCGAGAGGAAGGGAGGGGGAGGGGGAGAGACGGTGAGCGAGGGAGAGGGAGGGAGAGGGAGAGGAAGAGAGGAAGAGAGGGAGAGAGGGAGAGAGGGACAAGCTAGACAACACAGGGGAGGTCAAGCCAAGTTAGGTTGGCTCTGAGGGAAAGGAAAGGGTAAAAAAAAAAAAAAAAAAAACGAGAAAGAGAAGAGAGAAAAAAGAAAAGAAAAAACAATAATAATAATATATGAAGCACTTGGATTAGGCTTTGTTTATCGCTTATCGCTTGGTGGGGCCGAGACTCTTAACTTATTCCTCGGTTGATCTCGTCCGGCATTTGTGTGTATGCGTATATTCTCCTTCTCCCTTCCTTCCTCATTACCATCCCTCCACCGCAACTGTTCGTCTCCTTCCTCCCCCTTGATGCTATTGTTGTTCCTCGTGGGAACGAGGAAATCTATCCTATGAGTTATAGTTATACGTTGGGCAATTACATGGGGACTGCAGCATCCGGATCACGGTTAGGTAGCAAGTGCGGCAGGAGGGCTGAGGGCAGAGTTGAAGGGAGGGAAGGGGGAGGTGGGGGAGGGGAGGGGAGGTGGGAAGCCATTACCATGTAGAGAGAGACATTGTGATTGAGGGGGCGGCAGAGCATCAATCGAGGTGCTGTACAGTGCTAGTGCTGTACGGTACTATGTTATGCAGAAGGAGGCGAGGAAGGAGGAGCAGAGGCGAGATCTAGAGTTGGACGTTGGGGAGGCCGGGAGGAACAGGAAGGGTAATGGAGGGATGGAGGGAGAAGGAGGGTGACAGAGCTAGCATCTCGACCCCATTCAATTAAGCGTTATTATGATACAGCAAATCCAGATATCATAGCCAAATCGTACGTAGAAAAAAAAGTTGCGGGCTTCACCCCCCCCCCCTCCTCGCTACAATGTCATACATGCCCTACTTACCTCACCTTACTAAAGGTACAGTACTCGCATGATATCCAACCCCCCCATCCTTTCCCCTTTCCCCTTCCCCTCGTGCTCGAACAATAAATGAGAATCCAATTATGCTGAACTGGTACATTACTGTACCCTACTCGTACACCCCACCAACAACCCCTCCAAAAGCAATGAAGGGATTCAAATTCATTCAGATCTCCCTCCTCCCCCCCTCTCATGTTTCCAAAAGAAAAAAAAGAAAAAATAACCCCCATCGTCTAAATCTACCACCGCCAAAAACGTGGAAGCGTGCAGTTGGACTAACCAAAATAATCTGTTCCCTCCATCCCCACAATCAACAGGGTTCACCATGCAGAAGATCAATTTCATGAGAATTCTATCCCCCTCCCTATCCCTCCTCCTCCTCCTCTCCCAAGTAACTTCACTCAACTCATAGCGTGGTAGGGGTAAGGGTATGGCGATATTATACGGTACGAGGTAACCACCTCAATCACTAGCTGTCTCGTTTGTTGGCAAGGAAAAGAAAAGTGGAAAAGCCCTTTTTTTTTCTTTCCTCACAGGGAACGAAATAGCCTCTCCCCCCCCCCACCACCACCGCCACTTAATTGCTCGGATTCGAAACCACACTGGGCCGGT
>LN891025.1:124808-136470 GCA_900010015.1 Tuber aestivum | reverse complement strand
CGAGTATATATATATATATATATATATATATATACAAATATAGATATCGGTGCTAGGCCTCATGTGCGTTTCATGAGGATTGAGAGATAAACGAGGAGTAGCCCGGCAGGGCCTCGAGGCATACAGCAGAAGGAGGTACAGTACACGGCAAGCACTCCATCACCGATCAAATGGTAACCCCACCCCAATAACTTCTTCCACGTCAGTCGAGCCCACCTCCTCAATCCGCATCCTCACCTGTTAGTGTAGGCGGCAGTGGGAGGAATAGAGCTCATAGGAGGAAAAATAAAGGCTCAAGAAAAGGGCAGAAGAATCGGATTTTCACCACTAAGGCTCTGGGCCATTTGACAACATGGCAAGGTTGCGGGTGGAATGGGGCACGGCAGCGTTGCTCTCATACCGGCACTACAGTTACAGTAAGGCGGCGTTGGGATCGATGGTGGTTGAGCATGAAAGGCAGGCCTGCATGCAGTTGAAAACGAACAAGTATCTGAACACATGCAAGTTCCCGGATTGGCAAATCGCCTGCAGGACCGCCTATGGAGAAACTTTGGACCACCAAGAAATAGGGACCACGCAAGTCGCTGACGATAGAGAATTGTACTGTACTGTACGGTACTCGAGTAGGCGGAATTTTTTTTTTTTCCCTTCTCTCCAAGACAGTTCTTGTCAAGTATGGTGCTCGAGTTATACTGCTCGCATTGCTTCCCCGAGGAATCCGTAAGAAGAATTCTCCGGGGGAGTAATGAGAAAACAGCTCTTTCCCTCCCTCCTCCCTTCCCTCCTCCCTGGTGCCGGCCGTTCTGCCTTTCTGCCCTCTCCTCCTATTTTTTTTTCTCTTCCCCCTCCTACCGTGTGCCACGGAATCAATTGAGGGAGAGACGTGGGCAGCAAACACGAATAGTGTGTGATAGGGCACTCGAGTGCGGTAGTCTCTTCCTGAGACTCGAGCTGGTGCAGGTGGGGAGAGTGGGGTTGTAGGTCTTCGAGCAAACCAGCAAGCGCCGAAGAGCGCTGGCGGGTACAATGGGCGTTGTGGAAACTGACTGCTGAAGCGTGGGCTGAGTTATGGCTGGCTGGCCCGAGATATCTAGGAAAAGCCTTGGGCTTGGTCCATTCGGTACAAGTATCATACGGTACTCATGTGGGGAAGGCGAACTTCAGATGAACCAAAGCTGATATGGGTCCGTTCTTCTTCCTTCTTCCCCTCATGACGGCGAATGGCCAATTATGCTTGAGCGACATGCGGGTTCCTCGTCGAATCCGCTGCCCGGGAGCTCTTCGGCCAATGTCGAGAAAACGATAACCACTTCACCAACCGACCATCGCGCTGGCTTCAAAGTTCAAATCTGCTTACTTTATTGTGACATTTTCGCCTGTTTTTTTTGTCCTGACGTAATTCATGTTCTGCTGGCCAGGAGCCCATCAATCAATCCCTTTGCCGATTTGCCCATACCGCTACTGTGCATCAATTGAAACAATTATCAAACGTTGGGCCCGAGGTGTCGTAGCGGAGGCGGGGGGAATCGCAACCAAGAGTACCGCTATTCCTGGCCCGAATCAGCACAAGATGCCAAGAGATTAGATCCTAACAACGATAACTTAAAGCCAGCTCCACACTCCTTCCGGTGTAGGGATGTCGGATGGAATTACCCTCAAGTCTAGATACCATCATACTGTATGATACCGTACATACGGGTATGATATTATCATACAAGTATCATATTCGAGTAATTGTAAAGGAGTGTACCTCGATCTACCCCAACAGATCTACCTGCGCTGGTACTAGAACAAGGTTGGTACAAAATTTCTCATGCCGTCAGGATCGAATGCGTGCAATCGGCGCTGCCAGCGTGTCGGGGCCGGGGGAGAAGTTTTTTTTGGGGGGAAAGGCCGAACTATGGATGTCTCTTCTAGACATGCATCAGGAAGAGCTAGGGTTTCAGCTGTATCCTACTCGTGCAAAAAAAGCCTTGGTGCCTGGCATTTCGGAAAAACTGCGCATGGAGTGTGCGTGTGTATTATACTGTACTCTACTCGTATGTGTGCACACAAGTGCTAGTATCTCGAGTACTAGTACTTGTACCGTACAGTGCTCGTACAACACCGGAACTCGTGCATCTGAACCGCTGCGAGCCGTGGTTGGTGGTTTTGGCGCTCCCCGCTATCCCGGGTATGGTACCGTAGGTGGTGGGTGAGTAGGCAATGAATAGCCTGATAGTTGAAATTACGTTCGAATTGGGAAATTCCAAGCCCGGGCAACTCTAGCTATCATGACCCCCCTTGCCAGAATGTGAGGCTCTACAGCACTAGGATGTGTCTCGATGCCGTACAATTCCCGATATTCGAGAAACATTCCGCACCATCCAGGAGCTCGAGTTTACGCTGATACTCGCATCTCTGCCCTTGCGATATCAACGGAAGGTCCGAGGAGGCTACGGTACGCAGGTGCAAAAGTACACCTGAGGACGGTACGAGTACGCAGCTTTCAAAGAGATCGCCCGTTCTGTTACACGTTAGAGGGCACCTTAACAGGATGGTTAGAAGTGTCTCCGTTTCCCCCGGCTGGAATGGGGGAAAACGGCGAAGTGACCTTCTACGAGTACTACAAGTACTCTAACCCGGCCTGGCGGATTGGTCCGCACTAGATGGCTCCCCCTCATTCAAGAGCGTTGTCAATCATGGATTACCTGAGATTGGGAGACTTTGGCGGCACAGGATTTTGGTCAAGCACCATACTAAAATTCACGCCAATTTCCCCATCATAATATGCTACGGTATCATAATAATGAGCTTGGGGCCTGCCCTCACAAAAAATCATCAGTGCTCTAGTTGGGGAGGTTGACTCATGCTATATCTCTCAAGCTCTTTGGCCGAGAGTCAGAAAGCAGAGGTAACCTCTTTTTTATCATATGCACTGTACTTCTGCCCACTCCAGGAATTCCTCCCCAATGTAGGCATCCGGGATCAAGGCCCTTCCTGTTATAGGGAATTTGCGACGGCATACGCAGGTTAAATTCTGAACTAGCGGAAAGGGCTAGCATAGACAGGGTATGGACGGAGTGAGGTATCATACCCCATAATACCTTGCTCCCGCAGTCTGCGATTTGGGTTGCCGCTGCATAGGGTTATTACTAGAGTAGTGAAAAGCGCTTCGTTGTTGTTGATCACATGCTTTGAGCCTCGATGGGGCAAGTTGGAGATATTAATTGTGATGACTTTTGGTCGAAGATGATGGTTGGGATCGAGTAGTGACATTTCTGGAGGGATGGCCGCTCTTAAGACCGTCAGCGACCATACATGAATTGGGCTGCTGGTGTTCCTTCACCCCGTGTTATCCATGCGAGTGAGTCTCTATGCGGCTACGTAGATGGCAGCACGACAAGGCAGGATTCAGTTTCGGGAACTGGTAGTTCCAATATTAAAGAGTTGCGGATGCCTTGTCGAGAAGAGTGGTCTCCAGGCAACCGAGCTCGAGCGGAGAAAGTCAATAACTGCATTGTGGAGGATTGCATACATTTCCATTCCGATACGAAAGGGAAGTGCAGGAACTTCCGCATGCGAGCCAAAGCACGGGAATGGCGAAGGACAAAGTACAAAATCTAGAATTGCATCTAGAATTGCATCCATGCTTCGTCCCCCCCCCCTTCTCCGCCCATTGCAGCCCACTCCGGTCGGCTCTCATCCACTCCATATATCAGACATAGCCACGAAAAAAAAAGAAAAGCTACCAACATGTCAGTTACCATATCATGCCCGCAAAGGAACACAAGCTCCCGGGACCGAATCATAAACCTGGGCTACTCCGACGCACCCAAAGCTATCGCCAGAAACCTACGGTGCCGTGCAGACAAATTTGGTCCATTTCTCTTCCAACTGGAGGGAGGATAATGGGGTACACTTGAGAACCTGACAACGCATATACCGCTGGAATTCCCACTGGCATTTATAGTCGTAGATGAAATGGCTAGTTGGGTGGGCGGGCGGTTTTGCAGGGGGAGGAGGGGGGATAGTAGAGGTGGAAAGATATAGCTCATGGAAACTGGTCTATAGGACACTCGAGTATATCATTCTCGTCGCCCGTACGGATTCTCTACTCGCTTACTCGTTGTTTTGGAATATGGTATGATGTGGTAGCAAACGCCGTTCGTCCCGTGACTGACAAATGTACCCAATCACACCCTGCATGTCAGTGCTTTATTCGAAACTCTACAGCAGAATTTCTAACTAGCTAGTGTATTTTTGAGAAAAGGGTGGTTGAGTGATTGTTGGATGAAGTCTTACTGGGTCCGAGGAATTGTGTTGGGGGTGGGTCGTTGGAGAGGGGGAAATGGGTTCTTGTATTGTGGGTCGAAGGGGGGGGGGGGCAAGGTGAGGTTATGAGGGTGGTTGCTTAGTCGAGAGTCCCACTTTACTGTATACAATACTGTAGACTACGGTATGGCGCCGGTGCTGGGGGAAGGAGCAAAGATGGAAGTTGTGCATGATACTGAATCATACTCGTACAGTGTCAAGGCGAACCTGTAGAAGACAAGTTCTCCTGGGAGCACTGAATTGCCGCCTTTGCCCTTGTCTCGGAGGTCAATTGAAGTTGCTGATTGTGACCATTTCACCAGCGGTCTGATTGGTTCGAGTACCGGGGAATCTCAAAATATCGGTGTTAGTTTTTTTTTGGGAATATTGGCGCTACCTCATAGTTTCCATCCTGCTAGTCCGTGATAGATATTGCAGCTTGTATCAAGAGGCTGCTTGAATGGGACCTCTCTCGAAGCTTGATGTGGCATGAATCCCCGCCCCATCCATAAAACCAATTTCGTGTCCAGATGAGCGGCTTGGGAGTGCGTGAATGCGCGGCAACAGGTACTTGGAACGATTCGCATCAGAGATTTCGAAATTGCGCTTTCTGGAATAGTTCCTAAACATCGGAATCGAGTGGGATCCAACAGTATAAGTAGGCAGTTTATAAAAATTCCCTCGAGATCAAATGACAGGACTACCAGGCTGGGAATGGTGGTGGGTAGAAATACAAGCATGATCATCGGGAAAGCGGTTGAGAACGTCTGTCTATCCGTTGACTGACGGATCCGTGTATGAAGGAATGGAGAGTAAAATCGGAGGGATAGGGTTGGAGCGCCGCTCTGTACCGTACACCCCACCCAGTTGCTTGTTTGTGGAATGTGGACAGGATTGCTGGTCATGGCTGACTTCCCGTGGGTGCTCGCTCAGCGCGGCTAGCGTGACTTTAATTAGGGACTCGTTGTGCGGAACCTATTAACCGTGCCAAGGTTCCTGCCGATTGTGTAACAGTGAACTGTTGCAAATCTTGCAGCACGTCCAGGACGTGCCCAACAGCTCAACGTCAGATTCGGCTCAACGTCAGATTTCACAAATATGAGATACCTTATCCCCATATCCACCACCAACAAAGCCCCCAGATGTCCGAAAATTACGATACCATAGAAGATCAGATAGAGGACACATGTGAGCGATTGACAGAAAGCGAAAACCCCAACGTTGCCGCTATTGCACGTGAGTTTGATGTTCCAGAGAGCCGTCTTCGCTGGCGGTGGAAAGGACGACAAGCACGAGGAGAGAGGCCGGCAGTCAATAGGAAGCTGTCTGAGGCCAAAGAACTGGCTGTCTGCATGTACCTAAAGCGATTAGATACAATTGGAATGTCTGTGCGGCTCTCAATGATCACCAGTTGCGCCAATGGCATTCTCGCGAGAAATCACACAAGTGATACAATATCTGATCCCCCATCCACTGTTAGTTCTTCTTGGAGTAAACGGTTTCTAGAAAGACATCCAGAGTTCCATATCCGAAAGCAGAAGACCTTAGACGAGGACCGCCGGAATGCCCATAATCCTGACAATCTCCGTGACTGGTTTTCACGGTATCGTCAGTTATATGAAGAGAAAGGGATTCAGATCGGAGACTGTTTATAATTTTTGACGAAACAGGGTTCCGTATTGGTATTGGAAAGGATCAGTCGATCGTGACCCTGGATCCAACCCATCAGGCATATCTCGGTAGTACAACAAATCGGGAGTTAGTAACTTCATGCGAGACGATCAGTGGTGATGGCTATGTGCTTTCGCCCATGCTGATTCTTCCCAGTACCTTACACTTAGAAGACTGGGCGACAAAGACAGATTTGGACGATGATGTCTTAATGGCAGTCTCTGATACTGGCTATTTAAACGATATGCTTGGGCTTGAGTGGCTTCATCATTTCAACAAATACTCTGCACCACGGCGTACCGGAGCTTTTCGGCTTCTTCTTCTAGACAGCCATGGATCCCATTGTACCAGAGAATTCATTACGTATTGTGATGAACAAAATATTATTCCCTTCTGCCTACCGCCTCACACCACCCACCTTATCCAACCCTTGGATGTCGTCATGTTCCAGCCACTAAAACACTATCATGCCGAAGCAATTGATAAGGCGACTCGGACCGGCTGTTCAG
This sequence comes from Tuber aestivum, assembly GCA_900010015.1. NCBI lineage: Eukaryota > Fungi > Ascomycota > Pezizomycetes > Pezizales > Tuberaceae > Tuber > Tuber aestivum. The sequence continues at coordinate 129,997 of LN891025.1, read as the reverse complement.
ACTTCAATAAACTTGAATTCTTGTCAGCAATAACCTCTATCCACGTACAGGCATTCAAGGAGTCTACAATTATTTAATCGTTTCAGAAAACTGGCTTCATTCCATACAACCCGGATTGTGTTCTCTCTCGTCTTCCCCCCTCTGTTTATGTTCCCAGCTATGATCCACCCGTTACACCCCCTCCAAGTTATACAGAGAATTTTTCTACACCCAAGACTATCAGATCACTTGAGCATCATGCCCAATTCCTCCAGTCCTGCCATCCGATCTCTTCTACCTTTCAGACTCGTTTACAGCAATATATCAAAGGTAGTCTTGCCCAAGCTCACGCCGGAGCTCAGGCTTATAAAGACTTAGAGAATACTCATGCTGCTAAGAATGCACGTGCTATTCAGCAAAACCGAAGCAGGAGGTCTGTCCAGAAAGGTGGGGTCATCTATGCTCATCAGGCTAGAGCAATGGTTCGTAAAAAGGCAGCAGACATGGCACAGAAGACGGTAGAGCAGGTGGAGCGGGAGCTAGAACGGGCAAGAAAAAGAGCTATTCAGGACCGTAAGAGAAAGTGGAAACCAATTTTCCAAGAGCTAAAGCGATTTGTAAAACAGCAGAATTCATCCAGGAGAGTTCGGCGGGCTCATGGTTGAGATATTGTATTTTAGTTTTTAAGAATTTATGAAATCTGACGTTGAGCCGAATCTGATGTTGAGCTGTTGGGCACGTCCTGGATGTGCTGCAAGATTTGCAATAGTTCAATGTTACACAATCGGCAGGAACCTTGGCACGGTTAAGAGTTTGTTGGGTTCAGCCACGGAGGAATCTGTGGGCACTCCTACTTCTAAAAGAGATTGTACATGAGCAAAGTAAGCGAACATCGCGATGCAATGGTGAATGCCCCCTGTATCAACACATGGCTCTTCAATGCATGGCTACAAAACACTAATCAAATAATGTTTAAAAATAAAGTAAATACGTAGAGCTAATTAATACTTTGTATACTATCCACCTGCATCAATAACTGCCTCAATCCTGTCAACCATACATTTCTGCCAACTTATCAAAGACCTTTAGATTCAAAAGCTTTCAATAAAAAGTAACTGCCTCTTTAATAGCCTTCCTGACCTTATCATTGGATTCCTTCAAGAGATAAAGTTTAGGGTAGTTCTTATTAAGCATGTCTTTTATAAGAAACCAAACATGTCCAATAGGGATAAGATTGAGGAAGTAGGAAGAAATTTGTTTGACAGGAAGTGTAACATGTTCACGTCGGGATGCTAGTCATATCGTTGGATACAATAGAAGTAGAATGTTAATGTACTGGAGAATAACAATTCTTAAGCTTGCTAAGGGAGGCTTTAGTGGTGTAATAGGAAAATAAAGATAACTGTTCAACTGAGTATATTAGAATACTATCTGTCGAGGTCTGCTGTTTTCAAAGTGGAATACAGTGGTCTTTTTAAGTACATGTGTTTGAGTATGATCATAAATTCTCACTTATGTTGTTACTCAATCAAACTATAAAAATAACCAAGTATCAACTGATACTTAAAACAAAACATAAAACAAACTAAGTATCAACCAATACTTAAAACAAAACATAAAACAATCTAACCTAACTGAGTACCAGCTCCGGTTACATTTCCCAAAACAAAACAAAATCCCAAAAATAAACCAAACTCAAACTCTAACAATATTTTTTATTAACCAAACAAGAAAAGAAAGCAGTTCCGAGCCTCGCTTAGCTTGTTGTCATCCTCAAAAGTTGATTGGTACTGGCAGTTGTAAAAACATGCAGGCCCTCCGATGCATTCTTCTCCCAGGTCCAGTACAGTGCAGCTTCTGCATATGTATGAGGTGAAATATGCTAGGGCACATCTCAAATGGTATGTTCTCCAAAGTAAATTCTACTATTTGTTTGTGATTTTGTAATCCATTTGGTTGCATCTGAGGCAACAGAATATGTAGATCGGTTTCCACCTTTGTAGTCCTGCAATGTCGCTGAGGCATCTAAAGTTCAAGCATCAGAGGTAGGAATCTCATTTGCTAAGCTTCATGAAGTTGGAATTGTGCATGGTGTGGGGGTGTGTGGGGATGTGCTAAAGTGTGGCTGGGGGTATGGTAATTGATATGTGAAGGGTATGAATAGGGGCTTTTTTCTTCTTGAGGTGCAGTGCGAGGGTGCCTTTTTTGTCATTATTTGTATGCAAAGTACACCTTTTTATGTGCTTCTGAATGCTAATGTTCAGGTACGTAGGTCTTGTGTAAGAGTATGTGTGTATGCGTGTGGGTCTCGCTTATACTTCTGAGGATACATGGGTTTTGTCTAGGGGTGTGTGTATGTACGTGTGTGGCCCAGTGTGGGTCTTGCTTATGTTTTTGAGGGTACATGGGGTTTGTGTAAGGGTGTATGTGTATGTGTTTGTGTGTCACTTATATTTCTGAGGGGGTATGCGTTTTGTCTAGGGGTGTGTGTATATGCGTGTGTGGCCCAGTATGGGTCTTACTTAAGTTTCTGAGGGTACGTGGGTTTTGTGTAGGGGTGTATGTATGTGTATTTGTGTGTTACTTATATTTCTGAGGGTGGATGGGTTTCATCTAGGGGTGTCACAAACTGTAACAAAGAAAGGCAGCTTTCACATGACGCACACTAGTGCACCATAGGTTATTGTGTTTACCTGTTGGTAACTCACAGTTGTGAGTCACATGATGTTATGATTTTCGCACATGACTCAATTCATAAGTCATAAGTTTCAATCAGGTAATGTGAGTTGCGCACCTGACTTGGTTATTATGTTTTGACTGGTTTTAGGTATGTTGCACAATGACTCATAGGAGTCAGCTGATGGATTTCACATGACTCATAGTTATGAGTCACAGGGTTCGCGTGACGTGAAGTATGAGTCACGCCAGGTGAAGAGCTACTATATAAAGGGTCACTAGGATCCCAAGTATTAGCTCTTCACACATTCTTCTTGGTTATTTCCTACCTTTAAGTTATTACAATAAAACCTACCTTTACGCTCTTTAAGATTTATCTTAAGAAACCCGAAAGTTGTCTTTCCTCCCAAGGAAGAAAACTATCTCTTGTCCTATGTCGAACGATTAATTCCTAAATGAGGACTTAAGAAGATTAGAGGAATAGGCGCGATAAGATAGAAGTCAAAAGGACTTAACTATCAGTATTGCGTAGGCATTGGTCTAAGAACTATCACCTTGCTATGAATTAGGAATTATTACCTGTTGCATCCCCACGCCCGGTAGGATTCCTAACATTAGAACATGTCTACAACGTGACACTTAACGATTACACTACGGCTTCGTTCAATCCAGATCAAGAAGAAGATTTGGATCACCAAGACGACGGCTTTGGACTGGAAGAATTAGAACAGGCATTAAGTGAAGCAAGTCGACACTCAGTAGGAACCACAAGTCCAGTCCCACCCGAATGAGTTATCTTTCCAGATGAGGAAGAAGTACCAGAAACACTAAAAGCTGAAAGAATGTCAGGACCAGCACCACCCCCAGGCCCACCTCCAGCAGGGCCAGCGCCTTCTCAGATGATTCGATAAGATGAAGTGGAACAGATGATATGAGAGGCCATAAGAGGAACAGGGTAACAACCTGAAGTCAAGACTCTACGACCATATGATGGGAAAAGAAGCAAGTTATGAGGATTCATGGTACAACTCTTGACCTACTTCGACACAGTATGATGGACACAAGGAAACGACCAGGACGAAATACGATATACTCTCATCCTACTCAAAGGAACAGCCCTAAAATGGATAACCCCTATTGTGGTCAGCAATACTGCACCATGGAAGGATAGGGTCAGTGTAACCGGAGCTGGTGCTCGGTTAGTTTGTTTTATGTTTTGTTTTAAGTATCGGTTGATACTTAGTTTATTTTATGTTTTGTTTTAAGTATCGGTTGATACTTAGTTTGTTTTATGTTTTGTTTTAAGTATCGGTTGATACTTAGTTTGTTTTATGTTTTGTTTTAAGTATCGGTTGATACTTGGTTATTGTTATGCTTTGATTGAGTAAGAACATGAGTGAGAATTCATGATCGTACTCAAACACATGTACTTAAAAAGACCGCCGTCTTCCACTCTGGAAACGGCAGACTTCGACAGACAGTATTTTAATATACTCGGTTGAACGGTTATCTTTATTCTCTTAGTACACCACTGCAGTCTCCCTTAGCGAGCCTAGAAGTTGACAGTCTCCGGTAGACGTCACTTCCCTCCTATTGTACCCGACAGCATGATTAGCGCCCCGGCGTGAACACGTTACATTTTTTTAACCTCAACGAGTGGTTACGATACGACGGATCAGGGCCTGATCAACCCACGAGGATCCAGCAACGAACGGTACCGGCAGAAGCGGCAGGCCACGACGGCCGGCTCCTGCATTAAAATAAGTGCGATATAGATCCACTTACGACTCGAAGTGGGCGTGAAATCCCACGAGAGGGCCTGACCCAGAAGAAAGGGAAGAAACCAGATACAGGCAGCACACCCGGAGAATTTCCGGAGTCACCAGAAAAGGAACGAAAGCTACTACGACCTCCAGTAGACAACAGTAGTTCCTCGGACAGCGAAGAAAGCATGTCCGGACATGGCACACCAGCGCCTCCGGACCCCCCAGCCCCGCCGGCTGAGCCGCCTAGGTCAAAGCCAAAAATAAAACTCCCACAGCCTAAGACATTCTCTGGGAAGGGAGAAGACCTTAAGCCAGAAGCATTCGAACGGTGGCTTACCACAGTACGACAGTACCTGACAACACACGAAATCGAATTTAAGGATTACGGCTCAGGAATCTACCTTGGAGCCTTTTGTACAGATGATGCGACAGAAGCCTACCAACAGTGTATCACGGAATACCGCGAACCAGATAAAGTACGTGCGTTAACAGTTGCCAACTTCCTAAGGACACGATTCCAATCATCCCGCAACAAGGACGAAATATTTGACAAATTCAATACCATCCAACAAACCCATGGAGGAAGAACGGATAAAATAACCAAAACGGCAACAACACTACTCATGTACCATAACCGATTGCCGGCTGGAACGATATCAGCGTACACCCTTAAGAAACGATTCTACGAAAGCATGCACAACAAGCTGCGCCAAGTTGTGGAGCCACACGAGGCGGCAGCTGACGACATCCATGCAATAATTGCTAGAG
>LN891025.1:90310-118881 GCA_900010015.1 Tuber aestivum | reverse complement strand
ACCACCGCAGTCTCCCTTAGCGAGCCTAGAAGTTGACAGTCTCCGGTAGACGTCACTTCCCTCCTATTGTACCCGACAGCGTGATTAGCGCCCCGGCGTGAACACGTTACAGTCAGCTTTAAGGCAGTATTCAAAGCCCAATTCACGGATATCGAATTAAGCCAATTGGCGCGAAACAAATTGAAAAAAGTTCCCTTAGGGACAAAGAATGTCACCGATTACTGGTATGAGTTCAGGCTACTCCAGTACGATGCAGAGTACGACAAGGCCTCTGCTATGAGGTGGTTTATGAAAGGCTTGAGAAAAACCTATCAAGAGGTATGGAGGTACAGTAAGGAAATATTCACTATGACCGAAGAGATGGTCCACTGGGCCATTTGAAAAAAATCCAGTTTGGACAACTAGACTGGATCTAAAGGAACAAGTCAAATAGAATACGAAGTAACAACATCGATACAAGAAACCAAAATACACCTAGTAACCAGAATGGAAGCTTCAGAACCACCATCCAAGGAGGAGACCCCATTGACCTAGATGCCACTCGAAAGAGACTGTTCCTCAACCTCGTAAAAGACGAGTACCTTCGATGATGAAACAACAATCTATGCCTAAGTTGTTGAATAGGAGGGCACATGATCAAGGACTGCAGACGACTGGCGAACCCCGCTCCAAACCAAGGAAGAAACCAACAGAACCCAAGGCCAAGCCCCAGATTCCAACCATGCAGCAACTTAAGGGAAATCGAAATGGAAGACTAATATGAGACGGTGGCAAAAGCTGAAGGTCCCCAGCAATAGATGGTCTGCGGGACCCTCCGAAAGAGAAACCCATCTCGATGGCCAACTATTACACTCTTTTAAGTCAGAAAATGAATAATAACGACATTGATCATATCATAATCAAAACCACCATTTATAATGACAAACAATAAGTAATAATAACACACGCAATACTCGATTCAGGAGTAACGGAAGATTTCATCGACGAAGAAGTCTGTGAAAAATATCAACTAATGACCAAGAAAGCAAAACGTAAAAGACAGATTTACCTCGCAGATGGAAAACCCAGTGCAATGGGACCTATTACCCATACCATGCAAGTATCTATGGAAATCGGAGACCATAGGAAAGTGGCTACCTTCCAAGTGGCGAATCTACAACACCACAAAATTATCCTAGAAATGCCATGGTCAAGACAACATAATCCCACACTAAATTGGAAAAAGGGAAAAGTTATCTTTGACAGCGAACGATGAACTACATAGTGTCTCAACAGTTCACCAGTGGTATACGCAACTCCCGAAGAAGAAGCAATCAAATAGAACTTAGGGGTGAAGTTCAACCAAGTACGACCAAGAGAGGATCAAAAGATCAGAGTTCAAAGATTAAGCCACGAGGCAAAGATACTTACAAGAGGGTCTGAGAAGGCAGCAGGGCACGACATGTATACCAAAGAGGAAGTTAAGATACCAGCCAATGGACAGGTAATTGTCCTAACAGGAATAGCCATACAATTACCTCAAGGCAGCTATGGGCGTATAGTACCACGTAGCGGTCTTGCAGTCAAGCACAGACTCACTACCAATGCTGGAGTGAGAGACGCCGACTATACAGGTGAATTGAAGGTTGTCATGGTCAACCAGAGCGACAAAGACTATAAGATGGAAAAAGGCAAGAAAGTCATGCAACTGATAATCGAAAAGATCAATGAACAAGAATTCCGAGAAGTGGAAAGCCTGGCCAAGACCAAGAGGTGAGCCAAAGGGTTCGGTAGGACAGACCAAGAAAGTACAACTAAGGAAGCTCAACCAAAAAGGATCGAGATCAACTGAATATTGGCACGAGCTTTTGGAAAGTTCTACTGCAAGGAAGAAACAGCAGGAATCCTCAAATGGGATTATCAAGATGAAGGAACCAGCCTAGCCAAGATTAATATTAGCACAGAGCTCGCAATAAGAAGTCGACCACAAGCAAAAGATGAACAGTTGGATAAGCTGGTACCACAAGAATACTACCACCATCTGGACTTATTCCAAGAAAAAGAATTCACGAAGCTACCCCCACACCGAACAGGCATTGACTTGGAGATTAACTTCGAACAATGCAGCAAAGGGGTACTACAGAAAAGAATATATCCTTTGGGAGAAACCAAGCTTGAAGAACTAAGGAAATATATTCAACAAAATTTGGAAAGGGGATGGATCCAGCCATCCTATGCCAACAGAGGATCACCTATTTTATTCATCAGGAAGAAGGATGGAAAGTAGAGACTATGCATTGATTATTGAGCCCTCAATGAAATAACCAAAAAGGATCGGTATCCCCTACCTCTAATAGGAAAAGCATTGGATCGACTGGCGTCAGCCAAATACTTCACTAAACTAGACATTCGGGATGCCTACCACAATGTCAGAATCAAAAAAGGAGACGAATGGGAAACCACATTCGCTACAAAATATAGAACATACCAATACCTGGTTATGGCTTTTGGGCTAACCAACACACCAGCCTCCTTCGAAAGATGGATCAATATTGTACTTCACAAGTACCTGGATAGATGCTGCATCGTCTATCTCGACGACATACTTATATATTCCAAGGATATAAGACAATACCAGAAGGACGTCAGCAATATAATGGCCGACATCAAGGAATCAGGAATGCGATGCAAACCCAGCAAATGCGAATTCCATAAGGAAGAAACTGAATCCCTAGGATTCATCATAAATGGAGAAGAAGTCCGAATGGATCCAGTCAAAACCACTGGCAAAGCAATATGGGAATGGGAATACTAGTACCCAAAAAATAAAACCGACATCCAATGTTTTATGGGGTTCTGTAATTTCTATAGAAGTTTTATAGAGGACTTTAGTTGAATGGCCAAACTCCTATATAACCAGACTAAAAAGGATGTCAAATGGGATTGGGGAACCAAGGAAAAAGAGGCTTTCAATGAACTACGAACCAAGATCACCCAAGGACCAATATTGGTACATTTGGACTTAAAGCAAGAACCGATGATTGAGACAGATGCATCACAATACATATGCTCAGGCATACTATCCCAAAAATGCGAAGATAGGAAATGGAGACCAGTGGCTTTCAGATCCAAAACGATGACCCCCACAGAATGCAACTACGACGTTCACGATAAAGAACTATTAGCAATAGTTCAAGCCCTGAAGATATGGAGAAGATATATATAAAACAACCAAGGGCCTGTCAAGATACTCATGGACCACAAAAACCTAGTACCCTTTATGACTACGAAGGAACTTAACAGATGACAAATACAATAGATGGAAAAGCTCAGCACTTACAACTTCAAAATTGAATACTGACCAGGGAAAGAAGGGGGAAAACCTGATGCCTTAAGCAGACGATCAATGGACCAACCAAAAGACGCTGAAGATGAAGGAATCAAACAGCAACAATGAACACTACTACCAAAGGAAAAATACTTCCAACCCAAGGAAGATGACAGCAGATACGAATCATTGAACGAGATAAATACCTGAACGACATTGGAAGAAGATATCAGGAAAAAAAGTTCACAGGATAAGGACATCAAGGAGATAAGAAAAAAACTGGCACAAGGAATAAAGGAAACCAAAGGTGTAGCCTTAGGATTGTGCCAATGGAGAGATGATTACTTATGGTATGACGGAAAAATCTGGATACTAGATAAAGAAGAATTATGCACCGAAATCATATGACACCATCACGACCCCCTATATGCGGGCTATGGAGGAACGGCCAAAAACTACCGAGGTCATTAATTAATAATATTACTGGCCGAAGATAAGGGAAGACATCAAACAATATGTCAGAAATTGCGACATGTGCCAACGGACCAAAGTGGTCTGACATACCCCTTATGGATTACTCAAATCTATCGAAGCACCAGAAAAACCATGGAAATCGATTTCACAGAATTTCATTACAGACTTACCAAGGTCGAACAATCAAAACACCAGACTTGTGGTAGTAGATTGTCTAACCAAAATGAGTCACTTTATAGCCTACAAAATGGATATGACGGCACGGTAGTTTGCGATGGTGTGTCTAAAAGAAATTTACTGATTGCACGGATTACCAAAAGACATCATCAGCGACAGAGAATCAATATTCACATCCGAAGTGTGGAAAGAAAGCACAGAAAAATTGGGAATGGACCGATGACTAAGTATCGCATTTCACCCTCAAACAGATGGACACACTGAGTAGATAAACGGCATATTGGAACAATACCTTTGAGCACATGTCAATTACCAACAAGACGATTGGTGTGAATGGCTACCGACAGGATAATTTGCATACAATAATAGAAAACAAGAAACAATTAAGACGACACCCGTCTATATAAACTATGGCCTACATCCAGAACACAAGACTATCGGTCATATGCTTAAAAGAAAGATAATGGACAAGAAAGGTATGAGTCAACTTCATAACACATTACGAATAGAAATGGTCACGGCACAACTACGACAAAAAGCAGAGTACGATTGTCACAGAAAACCTGATCCAAACCTCAAATCAGGAGATATGGTTTGGTTACTACCATGTAACATCAGCACCACACAACCAACAAAAAAATTGGATTACAAGACAATCGGACCATTTAAGATATTGACAAAGATAGGAAGCTGCGCTTATAAACTTGACCTTTCGCCCTTGATAAAGATACAAAATACCTTCCACATCAACCTCCTTGAACCCTATCAAAACAATCCCCTACCTTGCTAAGAAAAACCACCACCACTACGAATTGAAATAGATGGCCAATCAGAATACAAATTCGAAAAAATAATCGACTATCAATTATACTACGGTCACCTGTAATATAGACGAAGTGGACAGGATATTCATCAGAACACGACAAGACCTGGTACCCAGCCAAGATCTTCGAATACGCACAAAATGCAGTCCACCAATTCCACTAACGATACCCAAATAAACTAACAACCTAGTGTCGAGGACGTACCCGAATCAGATTGTGTAACACTCACACTATACAGAACAGACTCCTACCATTGGAACTACCAACAATTGCCAGTACCCTTGGCCCTACAAAACACTCCGGAACGCGATGCATTCAGACACATCACGCCAACAAGCTCGGGGTATCGAGCCCCAACACCAGTCAAGAAAAAACCCATGGATGAAGACTGGGTAAATTTGGTAGATTTACCCCTGTTGAGAACACTGACACCCGGAGGGAACATGTGAACCTGTTATAGACAGGATACTACAATGACGAGTGCCAAGTGCACAAAGGTGAGAAAGAAGGCTTGGGATATTGGCCTCGGGAAGCTAACCGATGGCTACTCAAGACTTCACCCCTGGGATCACCTGCGAGATCCCCCACCCCAGAGCTAGTGGCTTGGGTACAGTACATCAAACTGACTCTGAGGATGGAGTTGAGGAGGAGGGGGGCCCAAAAATCTAAATGGCCTAAGGTGAAGAAAGCAAAGAAGGTATCTTAGCAGGAAGAGATGGAAGAAGCTATGCCGAAATTGCCTCAGGCAGAAGATCAGCAGGAGGTGATAGCAGAGTTAGAAAAAAACCTTTGGCTAACACAAGTGTTGCTGGAGGCAATGAAGAGAGGAAACAAGTTGAGGGTAAGCCAACTAGAGAGAGAGGGCTGGCGAAAGAAAGAGGAGCGAGGAGCGCGTTAGAAAGGGAGTTAGAGAGCCAAGCAGAAGAGGCTCAGAAACATTCGGACAGGACTGCACGAGCGGTCCGCAGGATTAATCGCAGCTACTACCATGAGGAAAGTAGCTGGAGGAGTCATTACAGAGGATGGAGGACCAAATGAAGCCCGAAGGGACTGGGGCTAAGGGAGAGGGGAGCTAATATCACAAACTGTGACAAAGAAAGGCAGATTTCACATGACACACACTAGTGTGCCATAGGTTATTATGTTTACATATTCGTGACTCACAGTTATGAGTCATACAATGTTATGATTTTCGCACATGATTCAATTTATGAGTCATGGGTTTCACTCAGGTGACGCGAGTTGCGTACCTGACTTGATTATTATGTTTTGATTGGTTTTAGATATGTTGCACAGTGACTCATAGGAGTTAGCTTATTGATTTCACATGACTCATGGTTATGAGTCACAGGGTTCGCATGATGCAAAGTACAAGTTACGCCAGGTGAAGAGCTACTATAGAAAGGGTCACTAGGACCCTGAGTATTAGCTCTTCACACGTTCTTCTTGTTTATTTCCTACCTTAAAGTTATTATAATAAAACCTACCTTTACCCTCTTTAAGATTGATCTTAAGAAACCTGAAAGTTGTCTTTCCTCCCAAGAATGAAAACTATCTCTCGTTCTATGTCGAACAATTAAGTCCTGAAGGAGGACTTAAGAAGATTAGAGGAATAGGTACCATAAGATAGAAGTCAAAAGGACTTAACTATCAGTATCGCGTAGGCATCGGCCTAAGAACTATCATACAATGAATTAAGAATTGTTACCTGTCGCATTCCAATGCCCGGTGGGATTCCTAACAAGAGGTGTGTGGGTATGTGTGTATGTGTCGCTTATATTTCTGATGGTGTGGGTGATTCTGAGTCTTGTCCTGTCTCATCTCCTGGCGGGAATTCATAGTCACTATAAGGTAGCCAAGAACCCTTTGGTATCCATGGAGTGAACTCCTATCAGTTTATTTCTGGTATTGTGAGTGCCCAGCACATAGTTACTTCAAGGATTGTTGATGGGTCTCCTTCTTTGTTGTTAGCCTACTACTTATAAATTATTTCAGTTGTGTTTCCTAGTCCTTCTACTGTCTTCCAACTGTTCTCACTTGGAGCGTATTTCTTCCACTTAATTAAGAATTCATCTCTATTGTATCATTCTCGGTGGTCCAGAATGTTTTCAAACGTTCTACTGTGGATGTTCGTTTACTAGTATTGGCACTGGCTTTGCGTGGGCACATCCAGGAAACCTTGTATCATTATTTGGTATGTATTTCGTTATCGAGCGTGTGTGAAAGGTGCCTTCTGGCTGCTGCTACATTTTTGCATCCATTTTTCCTGTTGTAATGACCCTACGTTATAGAGCTATGGTAATCAAAGTCTATGCCCATATATAAGACCAAGAGGTCAGATGGTAGACTAGGTGGGTATGCAGACGCATATCGGAGGGATATCTGATGGTTTGGATATCCCTAAGAACAGAAGGTACTTGAGGAATTGGTATACCTAAGTAGTGGTAGTAACGTGACAATGTCTACGTTGGCCTAAGGATAGGTCAGAAGGGGGGGCGAGTGTATCCTATCTAAGGAAGTCACGTTACCCTACCATGGAGACCGGTTTCGTGTTACCATGGACATACTTACCCTACCTTTGGGACACTATTACCCTACCTTCCGTCGGAAATGTTCTCCGAGGAATTCCAGAAAATGTTAGGATTGTTTGTTACGCAATGACGATCGACGGGCACTTGCTTGCAGTTTAATCAGAAGGCTATGGGAAGAGCTATAGTGCTCCGAACAAGCTGTAACTTGGTAGAATTATTCCTAACAGGTACCTGCAGCCCCAGGGTTCGCCTCGGGTGTCATGGGCCAAAATGGGTGCAGTTGCCGTCTTACTAGTTAACTGGAGTTTATAAAGACATGTCTATAATACTGTATACGTCGCTGCTGTCCGTCCGAGCGGAAGCTGTTCGCGGGATATATAGGGGAGCCAAGGTGAGAAGGTCAGGTACCTTCTCCAAAAAGAACGGAGTAAAACGGACCAAAACTGATGGAGTTAGCATGAGCTAACCGGAAGGGTCACCAGAGTAGTCCCGGGTAGTACCGGAGACATCTGGGAAGGTTTTACGCCAATCAAGCCTACATGTGCCCCTTTGCCGTAGGCTCTTTGTGGGTTGTTTGAGGACTCCAATAGCATGATACTTGTCATGGTGAGTGGTGTGTCAGGGGTAAGGGACCATGGGTAGCGCCCACGGGTCCTGCCGCCGCTACAGCTCCCTGCGGGAGCGTCGTAGACCTTCTTTGTTTGCAATCAAGAAAGATAGAACTTAACCAGAAGACAGCTGATGTCTACGGGAGCTTGTATAGGTTATAGCACATGGGAAGAGAGTCATTTAGTTAGCTTTCCTAGGCGTCTCGACAGTTAGCCACTGATAAGACACCGATGCGCAGAGGTTTTCACTCCGCTAGGTGTATTGGTAAACGCCTCGCAGGAACTGATGTGCATATGGGAGATTTCTACTAGAGTGCGCTAACACTTTAGGCCATTCGGGGGCATGATAATGGTGCCGGGGCAACCCTTATGGTGAAGGGCATACTCGTGTTGGTCGGGGTAACCTGATGGGGGAGTTTTTGGTATAAGTCTGACTAGTAAAAGATTATACAAGAACTCTCCTACCCTGACACAATCAACATCCTCTCGAGAGACTTTAATAGAGATAAGCCTGAGCTTAACGATATTAAGTTTTACCGTTTACTTCTATTCTTTACACTTTTGCAAGAGCTGTCTTTAAGAGATTCGAAGTTTGGTGCAGTCACATCCTTAGGAAGCATCTACCTGAGGGAGCCCCCATTACAGTATGTTGTTAAGCGAGCTTCTCGCTTAACTCTCCTCCTGATTTTTGTTTGGTATGAACCGACGTTAAGGAATCATGTCTGCTTTGGCAGTCACGATAGAAGAGGAATAGTCGAGTTCCGAAAGCAGTTTTGGCATTGATGATGACCCTCTTAAAGCAGCCATTTCTAGGGCCTCAATTATCGCCGACGTGAAGGGCATCGGCGGTGGAAGTGCAAGGATACTTCTTGAAGCAGGCCCGATCGAAGTACCCTAACATTGTCGCGATTTAGTACTTCACGATGCAGGCCTCGCTCCGCTATCCTTCACTTATGATATTCCCTTCGCTCAAGGAGTGGCAGAGAGATACAATCATAAAGAAGAAGAAAATGACACCTGTGGGCCTCCTACGATTTCTGTCGTACAATTTTCTCGTGACTACGTCAAATCCTATATCCTATGAGATGTGACCCGTGAAGTCAGTAGTGCAAGGAAGGATTTGTTGCATTGGAATAAGCAGCAACAGAAGAAGTTTATGAAGGAAATCATTGGGTCATCGGTCGCGTGGATGAAAGGGCAGCAGGATGCCTTCATCGCGATGCTGAATAATCAGTTTGCAATGAAAATACGGATGGACATGTTGGAGATGTGATGGAATGCAGGGTATCACATCGATGAGGATAATGATCTGCTGATAATAGAGGATGCACCGGCATTGCCGCTAGTGACTGATAAGCCTGACAACTTTTCGCGACAGCTGACGATGTATGCTAGAGATGATCGATACAAACCAGAACTAAGTCCGCTAGGTTTGCGGATTCTGGAAAGTTTAAACACAGGAGGATCAGAGGCAGCACAGTCTCTTGCCTGTGTTACAACTCGTTCGCTCTCTATGTCAGTAGCGCGCAGTCACTCGGTCAGTCCTGTTAGAGGAATACGATGACATGCTTCACCGCGACCCCCCCGATCCATCACTATGAGACCATCAAGATCTCCCTCTCCATCGATCACGGTGACTCCAGTCCAGCTACCAGTATCACAGACCCTCCTCCTTCCTCTGACAGGGGATCGGATCTGTTCTGACCCCGTCCCCTACTCCTGTCTCCGCCCCATGGCCAGTCATATGAGCTGGATCTCCTGGCCTAGCCGAACGAGTTGAAAGGACTTTGAAAATGTGGGATAATCCTAGACGAGGGAACCCACATCCCACCAGAGCCTCACAAGGAACTCCTGTCCCTGTCATGGGTACCCCTAGCCAAACCAACCAGACACTGATAGAAGTGCTAAGGGCACCGGTTAAACCTTCGGGTGATGCTGGATTTTTTGGTTTTGGCCCTCCGCCGCCTATGCGAGGCCCCTACTATACCTCCACCTGTCATGGATAGGGAGCAAGACATGATAGATTTGGTTACCCTCAACCATTCGAGGTACCAGAAAGCCCTCCGGCAGCGACAAGACTAGATAAGGGCAAGGAAAGGGAGAAAAGGGAATCCCTATGTGGGTATTGTATGCACCGGGGTCATGAGGGACCTCCAGAACACCCAGAGACCTGCCCCGCTTTGGTGGAATGGTTAATGGTGTCGCAGGTGGCGCCAAACCTGATACCATCGAGGAGTAACCAGCCAGCAGGCTTAACACCGCCGCAAGTACCACCAGGAGGTGGTCCTCTGGATGACAGGAATCGTGGTGGTCAGAGCGAATACTTTGATGGTTATGAGAGACCAAGGAAAACCTGCGGTGGCAACGCCGGAGGCAGTGGAGGTGGAAACCAACCTCGTGGTGGTGGATTCTTTGGTGCTGGTAAAGGGGACCCGCGTGATTCTGACTCTGATGACAGCTCTGATGATGATGCCAATTTCCTACCTGATGTCACACCCTTTTTAGGACCATGCCGTAATGGCTGGAATGCTGAGAAGAAAGACCGATATGACTGTCGGGCAGAAGCACTACGAGAATAGTTGCAAAACCAATCTCATTCCTCATCGCATTCGAGACGCAGGAAGCCAGAGAAGCTAAGTGGCATTCGTACATTCAAGGGAGTGATTGCCGATCTGGCTAGTTTTCTGATCTTGGTCGAAGTCAAGTTTGAGTTCTTTTCCGATTGCCATCTGACGGACATGGATAAGATCAACTTGGTCATACCTCTTCTCGAAGACCAAGCCCGCAACTGGTACCGAGGGATACACGCACACATCAACCATGAAGCTGCAAAGCAAGCCGGTATGTCATTCAACAAGAAGGGTCTGCTCCGGACATGGAAGGGTTTCCATGAACGGTTGGAGCAGAGTCACAGAGGTGACAACGTGAATCGGGATAAGAATCTTCTCACATGGAACAACTTGGTGATGTTCCCCAACCAGAGCAGTCCCTACCTGGATAAGATTATCGATCTAATGTACAAGCTGAATTACACAGAGCATCAGCAGGTTAAGGATGAGGTTAGGGCTGGAATAACATCTGAGTTTCGGAAATCATGGGCGTTGAAAACCCCTCACCCCTGAAGTCTCAACGATTATTTGGATTTGCTTCGGCAAGTTGGTCATAACCTCGAAGATGATAAACGTTTCGGACATCTGAACAATGATAAATCTGCGAAGCCACGAGAGAAAAGAGAGAACAAAACTTCTAAACCTATAGGAAGGTTTAAAAAAATGGACAAAGGTTCGGGTTGGAAGGACAACAAGACGCGGAAGATTGCTAAGGTTGGTGCCGGGAAACAGGCAGGGACATCGGAGTATGAAATTGCTCATCGAGACATCCCTCAGACCCTGACAGATGAACGATGTAACAAGACGCAATGCACTAAGTGTGGGAGCGAAGGACACTTCCGGAGACAGTGTTTAGTAACCTCCCTTGTGGTTCATGCTGTGAGGAATACTGCAGGAGTGAAACAGTCACGCCCAAAGGTGGAATCCTCTAAGAGTGGCAATAAACCATTCAAGCGCATTGAAGCGTCTCGTCTGCCGCCCTCTGATCCCACGCTCCAAGAAGCTCACAAATCTTCTCCTACTATTATGGAGGTTGATATGGACCTCGGTGAAGGTAAGAACCTAATCCTAAGAAGGAGATAACATAGGCTGACCTATCTAGACCTATGAAGATCTCGAAGGAAGGATGGCCACTCAAGTGGAATGGATTAAGGTAAGAAACAATTCGTGTGGACTAGCTCTTCAGTTCTGACAACGTCGCCAATGCAGGAGTCTTGAGGGACTACCTGGTCAGGTAGATGTTACAGTTGAACGTACTATTTAGTCATTTCTTTTGGTTCTTGGGTTCTCTTATTCCTTATGTTTTTTCATGTAGGACATTCTGGGGAAATTGCTTTCAGGTTTTTCTTTGGATGAGCATTCTGCTCCAAGGAGTCGCTCTGAAAAATGGGAACTGTGCGACATTCGAATGGGGCACAAAGATGCCTTGTTTGGCACCGGTTGACTGGACGTCTCCGGAGAGCAAATGTATTTCTTGTCTTATATGGAGCGGTCGTCTTGTACGGTTGAATTGGTTGGATTATTAGTCTACAATAAAAGTTAGCTTTCACGTTTACCTGAGGAGGGTTTAGTACCCGAAATCATGCTGGCATGATAGTGAACAGCACTCCAATTCCTCTTATTGACTAAAACTCTTCTTGAAATATTTACCAACCCGTTGTGGCCGCTCTTGTGTCGATAGGCAAGAGACTAGTATGAATGAGTACTGTGAGACAAACCAAGAAGGTGCGGCACTCCAGGTCACCCAAACATAGCAAGTCTATTCACCTAAGAGTGACACTAGATTTCTGCATAGGGTGTAGGGATGTAAGTACTGAAGCGCTATTATTACTAGATAGTGGAGCTACTGGCCTAGTGCTAAGTAGTCAATGGGTCAAGAGTACCCAGGCTCCCTGTGTACGAAGAAGGATTGATACTCCAATAAAGGATGCAAGTGGTAACCACATACCAGGATCAGGTCTTCATTATACCAAATCATTGGACTTGAAGATAGGTGATCACATGAATGGTATGCACTTTGAGGTAGCCAATATCGCTGACACTAGAGTCGATGGTTATCTCCCAATGTCGTGGCGAAAGGATCATAACCCTGACATAGATTGGAAAGTAGGATCACTGACCTGGCGCTCAGATTTCTGTAAGGCTAACTGCCTAACAGAGCAAAGGCAGTTAGTATACATGACCGATGAAGAACTGTTGGCCGAAGATCCCGAAAACGTATATTTTCTAGAGACGGTACAGCTCTCGGATGAGAGCGGTGAAGATGTAATGGTCCAACTCTTACTGGAGTATAAGGACTTTGAAAACATCTTCACTCAAGAGAGGATAGAAGCACTAGTAGAACATACGAAGTATGATCATAGAATTGATTTCATTCTCGGAAGTACACATCCCTTCGGGCCTATCTACCCGATATCGGTAAAAGAGCGACAAGCTCTTAAGGAATTCATAAACGAGATGTTACGAACAGGGAAGATAGAAAGGTCTACTTCCTCGTCCTCGGCTCCTATACCTTTTGTTGCACAACCAGATGGTACTCTAAGATTGGTAATAGATTACTGAGGACTAAATAAAATCATGGTGAAGAATTGATATCCTCTCCCGCTGATGAACGAGTTGTGAGGCAGGATGGCAAAAGCTACGGTATATAGCTTGATGGACCTGAAGAATGGGTATTGGGGAATCTGAATGGCCAAGAAAGCCATAGGAGATACTCACTCGCATGAGGAACTCACAGCCTTTTGCAGTGAATTGGGATTACATCAATTTAAAGTGATGCCCTTTGGGCTATGTAACACTTGCGTCACCTTTCAAAGTATGATAAATGATATATTTTGAGATATGCTAGGTGAAGGAGTCGTTGCTTACATGGACGATATCCTGATTTACACTAAGACAATTGAAGAACATGTCTCTCTAGTAAGAGGAGTTATAGAGAGGTTGAGGAAGCATCGACTATGTGTAAACATAGAGAAGTCGTTCTTCTATAAGAGTGAAATTGAGTTCCTAGGTTATTGGATATCCGAGAAGGGAATATCCATGACCATCAAGAAGGTAGATTCTATCTTGGAATGGAAACCATTAACTAGCGTTGTAGGAGTGCAAAGTTTTATGGGCTTCGTCAACTTCTATAGAAGGTTTATAGAAGGGTTTACCAAGATAGCGAAACCTTTGACTGACCTCACTAAGAAGGATGTCAAATTTGATTGGACCCCAGCTTGTAACAAGGCATTCAATGAGTTGAAGAAAGCTTTTACCTCAGGACGAATCCTAGCACACTTCGATCCTGCCCACCAGATTAAACTGGAGACGGACGCAAGTGACTTTGCATTAGGTGCCCTACTTTCTCAGTTCTGTGAAGATGAGAAGTGGCACCTGGTAGCCTTTCATAGTAGGAAGTTCCACGCAGCTGAGATAAATTATGATGTACATGACAAGGAAATGACTGCCATCGTGGCAGATTTTAAGGAATGGGAACATCTGTTTAAGTCGGTAGAGGGTGAGATCTCGGTTTACACCGATCCCAAGAATTTAGAGTACATTAATAGTACTGAGACCCTTAACTGCCGACAACATCGCTGGGCAGAATTCCTGCAGGCATTCAATCTCTAGGTAGTGTACCATGAAGGAAGACTGAATACGAAGGCGGATGCACTGTCAAGGCGTGGAGACTACCGCCCTGAAGCGGGGAGTAATTCTCTGTCAGAAACACCAAAGCCATTCTTTCGCCCGAGACAATGGGTTATGGGACAAGAGGGAGACCTCTTACGTCCTCATTCATTGGCAGCCTGTCAAGGCTATCGGTTGCAATCGACCTTTTTGGATGCGTTGCGTACTGCTGTGAAACAGGACCCTGTCTATATGAGGGACTTAAAGGCTGGGTTAGCGGGAGACAAAAATGTTGACCGCAATTTGACGATAGAAAGAGATACCCTCCTATACAAGAATCTTACCATAGAGGGAGACCTTCTCCTATGTAAGAATAGGTGGGATATTCTGGACTCACAAGAGCTGAAGGATAGGATCATGGAGGCTGAACATGACACCCGTGTCGCCGGATACTTTAGGACTTATAACAAGGTGGGTGGGCTTAGGACTAATGTCTTTTGGCCAAAGATGGATAAGAGGATTTCGGACTACATTCGTACATGTGATGTCTGTCAATGGACCAAATCCATTAAGAATAAGAAGTTTGGCTTGTTGGAACCTGTTGGAGTACCATCGAGACTGTGGATGGACATCTCAATGGACTTCATAGTAGCACTACCGGAATCAGATAGGTATACCCAGATTTGTGTAGTTGTGGATAGATTCTCAAAGATGGTACACTTTATACCTTTGGCCACAGAAGTTTTAATAAAGGATCTGGCACTAATGTTCCTAAAGGAAATTTGGCGGCTTCATGGGCTCCCAGAATCCATTATCTCCGATCGAGATAGCCGATTCACATCTAAGTTTTGGATGAGCCTAATGCAGCAGTTACAACTGAAACTATGGTTATTGACTGTTTTCCACCCTGAGACTGATGGGCAGACTGAGCGGGTGAACCAGACCTTAGAACAATACTTAAGGAATTATTGTTCATACCAGCAGGATAATTGGGCATTACTACTACCTTTGGTGGAGTATGCATACAATACATCCACCTCCGAGTCAACCAAGTTATCTCAGTGTGAGATCAACTATGGCTTCAACCCACAGACCAATTGGTCTGGTACGGTCTGGGAGCAACAAGGTATTCACCCCAGTAGCGAGCTATTGGTGAAAAATTGGGAAGGTGTCTGGCAAGAAGTCCGAGATAGACTTAAGCGAGCTCAAGAGAGGCAATGGAAGTGGCATGACCAAAAACGGTTGCCATCGCCAGAATATGTTAGGATGGAAGATGTCACAAATGGCAGGGCAAAGAAGGCTGATCGCGTGATGCTAAATCGAAAGAACATCCACACTAAGCGACCTATGGAAAAGCTGGACCACTGAATGTTTGGACCCTTTGTGGTCAAGTGTAAGGTTGGTAATCGAGCTTATGAACTCCAATTGCCTGCTTGTTGGTCAATGCATCCAGTATTCCAGGTCTGACTCTTAGAACCCTGTCGTGAGGACACAAGTGGTAAAAGGACTAAGAAAGTCCCAGTAACCAGGATAGTAGACAATGAGCCCAGCTATGTTACTGAGGCAGTCGTAGACAGTTGATGGTATGGTAATATGAAAGCGAAATTTCCAAATTGCTTCGTACAGTACCTAGTTAAATGGGAAGGCGATGGCACAGAGGAGAACGCTTAGGAGCCATATGAGATGCTAGAAAACACTGGTTTGGAAGCCATGAAGGATTTCCACCATCGGTATTTCCATAAATCAAGAGACCATAGAGTTGAGGGCGAACCGAATCGGGGAAATAAAAGACGACGTTAGCAGACCGGGTCAGTCCTTAGAGAAGAGGGGAGTGATGTAACGACCCTACATTATAGAGCTATGGTAACCTAAGTCTATGCCCATACATAAGACCAAGAGGTCAGATGGTAGACTAGGCGGGTATGCAGATGCATATCCGAGGGATATCTGATGGTCTGGATATCCCTAAGAACAGAAGGTACGTAAGGAATTGGTGTACCTAAGTAGTGGTAGTAATGTGACAATGTCTGCTCTAGCCTAAGGATGGGTCAGAAGGCAGGACGAGTTTACCCTATCTAAGGAAGTCACGTTACCCTATCATGGAGACCGGTTTCATGTTACCATGGACATACTTACCCTACCTTTGGGACACTATTACCCTACCTTCCATCGGAAATGTTCTCAGAGGAATTTCGGGAAATGTTAGGATTGTTTGTTACGCAATGACGATCGATGGGCACTTGCTTGCACTTTGATCGGAAGGCTACGGGAGGAGATATAGTACTCCGAACAAGCTGTGACTTGGTAGAATTATTCCTAACAGGTACCTGCGGCCTCAGGGTTCGCCCCACGCGTCATGGGCCAAAATGGGTGGAGTTGCAGTCTTACTAGTTAAATGGAGTTTATCAAGACATGTCCATAACACTGTATATATCGCTGCCGTCCGTCCGACCGGAAGCTGTTCACAGGATATATAAGGGAGCCAAGGTGAGAAGGTCAGGTACCTTCTCCAAAAAGCACAGAGTAAAAGAGACCAAAAGTGACACAGTTAGCGTGAGCTATCTGGAAGGGTCCCCAGAGTAGTCCCGGGTAGTACCGGAGACATGTGAGAAGGTTTTACGCTAATCAAGCCTAAAAGTGTCCCTTTGCCATGCGCTCTTTGTGGGTTGTTTCAGGACTCCAATAGCATGATACTTGTCATGGTGAGTAGTGTGTCGGGGGTAAGGGACCATGGGTAGCACCCATGGGTCCTGCCACTGCCACAGCTCTCCGTGGGAGTGTCATAGACCTTCTAAGTTCGCAATCAAGAACGATAGAACTTAACCGGAAGACAGCTGATGTCTACGGGAGCTTGCATAGGTCATAGCACATGGGAAGAGAGTCATTTAGTTAGCTTTCCTAAGCGTCTCGACAGTTAGCCACTGACGAGACACCGATGCACAGAGGTTTTCACTCTGGCAGGTGTATTGGTAAACACCTCGCAGGAACTGATGTGCATATGGGAGATTTCTACTAGAGTGTGCTGATACCTTAGGCCCTTCAGGGGCACAGTAATGGTGTCGGGAGTACCCTTACGGAGAAGGGCATACTTGTGTTGGTCGGGGTAACCTGATGGAAGAGTTTTTGCTATGAGTCTGACTACTAAAAGATTATACGACAACTCTCCTACCCCGACGGAATCAATATCCTCTCGAGAGACTTTCATTGAGATAAGCCTGAGCTTAACGATATTAAGTTTTACTGTTTGCTTATTATTCTTTACACTTTTGCAAGAGCTGTGTTCGAGTGATTCGAAGTTTGGTGCGGTCGTATCCTTACGAACCATCTACCTGAGGGAGCCGCCATTACACCTGTATAGTTCTCCATGTATTCGTTAAACTTAATTACTGTAAATGGGCCTCTCCACATAGGTTCTAGTTTTCTGCTTCTTCCTGATTGAGTTGTGAATTGACTCCAATATACTAGGACCTGTCACCTGATTGGGATTTGCTTGTGCATTTTGCGTAGCTTAGCCGCTTTTCCAGTTGATCACAATTGAGTTTGTTGCAGGTTTTGGAATACTAAGTTTCTCATTTGTTGGTACCTATTGAGGAATTCGTTGGAGGCCAGCACTGATGATTTCCCAAAATGGAGGGTTTTCATTATTGGGTATTTTTTTCCATATACTATTGTATAGGGCAAGGAGCTGTACGTCTATATGTATGATTTGTTTATATGTGCCACTACCTCAGCCACTGGCAGTGTTGGTTTCCAGTGATTCTGTCTCTTGTTTCTGATATTTCGCATTCCTGTTTTCAGTTTTCTGAATCATTATTCCATCTGGCTCTTTGTCTCATGGTGTCCCAGCTGGGCATGGAGGTGTTCGATCCTGCATGACTTACACCATTGTTGCCAAAATTTCAAGGTGAACCGTGGATCTGCCTCTGTTAATATGGAACCTGAGTACCCATACGGGGTGCACACAAGCTTGGTTAATTCTGCAATGGTTTGCTCCATTGTGTTTGTTGATTTGGTAGGTATAAACCAGGTCCATGCGCTTAGTC
The DNA here is from genome assembly GCA_900010015.1 of Tuber aestivum. Classification (NCBI taxonomy): domain Eukaryota; kingdom Fungi; phylum Ascomycota; class Pezizomycetes; order Pezizales; family Tuberaceae; genus Tuber; species Tuber aestivum. The sequence goes on along the minus strand of LN891025.1, from coordinate 100,699 downwards.
TATCCATGACTACCATGATCATATCATATTCTTTTGATTAGTTAAACAATCCTACGAAGTTGATGGCGAGTGGTTTGAATACTTCTGTTAGTATAGCTAGAGTTTTAGTGGAGCCTTCGGGGAGTTGGGTTCGGGGTTTGTTGGTTTGACAAGTATTGTACTGTGCCATGTATTACTAGAAATCGTCATTCACCTGTGGTCAGAAGAAATACCTGGCCATATAAGAAAGAGTTCTTTTTGCCCTATATTGTTCTTTGCTATGGATCTGTCTTATGATGTATTCCCATAATATTTCTTTATTTCCTACATAACTATTAGGAATATACAGATACCTTGATCCGTATTGGGTTAGTGAATAGACTAATCCATCCTTGACTTTATAGAGGTTGAGATCGGTGGATCCTCCGCTAAGTAATTTATCGTATTGTGGGTCACTTCGGTAGCCTTTGATTATTTGTTGTCTTAGGTTCATTTCCATCTTTTTGCATACGTGGAAGGTAGCTTGTTCCTCCTCGATTTCTGTGCTTCTATTCATTATTCGTCTGAGTATAATATCTTGTGTAAAAAGCTCGTATAGGTTTCTTCTATAATGGTCCATAGCTGGTGGCATAACTGATTCGATTACTTTGTGAGCATAGGTTTCTGATTCCTTGCTTAGCCTGGATACGTATAGTCCCTCAATTGTACCCCTTCTTTCGAGGAAGGGTGGCAGGCTACTTGATAGTCTCTCAATTGGTAATTCCAATCTGGAAGGATCAATCCAGATTGATGGATAGCGGTGGTAGATAGCTGCCTGTTGGTTCAGTTGGGGTGGGTCTGCTTTGGATGTAAGCTGTCACATTTCCACTACTGTGTCTTCATCAGGGGTATAATAGGATGTTCCTGACCGATGAGACTTTGGTTTAGGCAAATACCTGGAGCCTAGTTTGTCACTTGCGTAGTAGTTGCACTCATCAATATTACATACAGTGAAGTGCAAGCTCGCATGTTTATAGTCTCCTGGAGGTGTACCAATATGTGTGGTTTGATCTCCCTAATCGTTGCCATCACAGGTGGTGTAGTCTGCCACCCAGCTTTCAGGTTCCTTGAGTATAGGAGGGGGTGAGTTTGGGGAGTTTTGGACCATCGACCCTCTCCACTCTTTTCCTCGTGATTGAAATCTTAACACCATGAGAAATCATCATGAATCCCACCCCCCTCCGCCCCCCCTGTTTGGGGGGCCCCTTCCTTGCCCCCCCTCTGGGGTACTTGGGCCGTCCCCCTTGCCCTCTAGGCCCATACAGTCTTTACACCCCTTCCTTTGGTTTACCTTTGCACTTTGCTTGGGTTTTCCACGGTCGCTTACGTCGGCTGGTATGGGAGGCCCCTCGCTTCGGTCAGTCTGGTCATGGTCCTCCGGGTTATCGGTCGTCTAGCTCCCAGCCCTTTTACTCTGTCAGTGGTAGGATCGCTTCCACTAAGTGACGCTATCTCTCGTTGAACAAGGGACTACATGAGAGATGCAGTAAGACACCAGCAGTGTCTGAGGGCTTGGACGTGGCTTTTGCGATCCTGGGTTTGCAGCTTCTTAGCCGTATCGTTTCGGGGGCCCTCGCGGCCCCGGCTTTTGTTTGCTTCCTCCTCCCCCCCTGTCGGTCGGCTTGCACCCTACTGCTACCTGGCTAGCACCCTACTGCCACCCTACATGAGCCGGCACCTTACTGCTACCCTACTCAGCTGGTACCTTACTACCACTTCACCACTGGCCAAACGGGCCAGCCTCACAATCCTGATGCCGGGCCTAATGAGCCTTCATCACTGCCCGGACCATTTTTTACGTGTTCCGTGCGCCTTGGCCCCTGCTACCTTGTTTCCTTGCCTGCAAGTGTCGGCTCCAACCTCCAGGATCACTCTTTCTGCCTCTGCTGCAGGGTCTATGGGGCCCCCCGCCCCGCCTTATCACGATTAGATTAGTGGGTCTCCGGTGTTGTCTCCAGGTGTCCCTCGGGATGTAATTCCTGAGTTGGGCGTAGCTATAGGGGTTTGGTCTTTAGGTTTTGGCTTTCTTTTGTTTTGGTTTGGTTTTTGGGGTGGTTGGGGGGTTTGCGTAGTCATGGGATATTGGTTTTTTGTATGGTTCCCCCCCCAGCGCGATGTTTTTTACCCCATAGCCTGTGTGCTGTATGTGAGTTATTGTACCGTAAACAATAAAACTATGTCTTAATTAAAAGAAAAAAAAAATTTGGGGAGTTTTGGACTGATGGTAGCTGATAGTTTGTGATTGTAGTTTGATGGGTTGTGGTTTCTCATTCAATTTCTGTAGTATTGAATAGGTCGGGATCCTGGCTGGTGGTGTCTTGAGTATAGTAAGGATGTTCTTCCATGGTAATGTCTTCATAAATCTAGGAAAGCGTGTCGGCTAAATACTTTTTGCTTCCTTCTTAGTATACTATCTTAGTGCCATATTTGTTGAGTTCTGTTACCGATCTAATTTGATTCCTGCTAGGCTGCTTCATAGTTTTCAGGAATCTGAATTCCCGGTGGTCTGTGACTATCATGAACTTTCTTCCAATCAATATGTGGCTAAAAGTGTCTAGCGCATTCACTATGGCTAGTGCTTCCTTGTTTGTAGTTCCATAATTTAACTAGGGATTAGTAAACTTTTGACTATAGAGTAGTATTGCCAGTCTAGCTGTGTTGCATGTGGGTCCTTATCCTACCCATGCTCCTACTCCTACATCTGAGGCATCTGTTATCGGCCAGATTGGTTTCCCTGAATCTGTCAGGGGCTGCATAACTCAGTGTTCTCTTAGGAGACACTTGAGGTTTTTGAATGTTTGGTCATGTATTGGTGTCTACACTTTATTCGGCTCCACCTGTTAGGTCTGTAAGTGGGGCGGCTATCCTGATATGGTGGGGCAGAAACTGTGCCACATAGTTCAGTAATCCCAAGAACCATTGTAGTTCCTTTTTGTTTGTTGGCATGGTCTACTCTTCTAGTGCTGGTATTTTTTCAGGAGCAGTATGGATTCCTTCATCATTGATGATGTGGCCTAATATATCTAATTCTTTTACAAAGAGGTCCAATTACTTTTTACTCATGTAGTATTGTGTCTCATGTAATTTATCGCAAACTAATAGCAGATGGGCCAAATGTTTCTCTGCTGTATCAGAGAATACTAGGGTGTCATCAATATATACCCATACAAATTCATGTAGGTATTCCCCTAGTAGGTCTTCCAGTATATGCATGAAGGTGGTGGATGTGTTCTTGTCTCCTTGCAGCATTACTCTACTTATTATAGTTCCAAATGGTGATTTAAATGAGTTATTTCCCTCATCTCTGAGATCTACTCTTGTTTGGAAGTATGTGTCTTGGAGATCAATCTTGCTTCAGAATTCCCTCCTTCCTACCGCATTTAGGATATCTTGTTGATGGGATATTGAGGGGGTGTCTTTTATTACTAGGTCATTGCATAGCTTAAGGTCGACTAGGGGTCGGATTCCTATTTTATCCTTTTTGGGTTGTACAAACATAAGGGCTGCTCCTGTTACTGCTTCACAGTAAATGACTCCTTGGTTCAACTTCATCAGAATCCATTTGTGTAATTTCGATTTATATGCTTCTGGGACCGAGTATGTAGGTTCATCTTTGATTTGTGATCCAGGAGTTAGCTGTACCCAGTGGTTGATTTTGTGAAGTAGTAGTAATCTTTCTAGTATTTCGTTGGGGAAAACATTGCTGAATTCCTCTATAATTGTTTGCCCAGTCTCTGTTACTACTGACCTATATTCTCCACTTGTTGGTTTATATGAGACCTTTATCTTCTGGTTTGGGAAGATGACTATCATATAGCCACAGCGAATAGTTGTTTTATGACAAGTTATAAATGGCATTCCAAGGAGTGCGTCATATTTTGCTACATTTCCAACCAACATGGAGTTGTTTGGGAACTTTACCTTTTCTATCTGTACCATGGTAGTTGCATGACTGTCGCTAGTTGACCTCTATTCTTTCATTGCCATGTTGAGTGTTACCAAGTATTTCATAAGTTGGGTTTTTATACCATGTGTGGCCACAAAGGTATTACTTAGGATGTCAGATCCAATTGTACCTGTATCGAATAGGACCCTTGCTGGAAACCTATTTATTTCCACTGTTCCTTCTAGTGATTGGAAAGGGAGTTTTTTCATACCCTCTGGGGTAGTCTTATAACAGTCGATTGTTGCTGTTACCAAATTTATGCTAATCTCCTGAAAGAGGCTTTCTTCTTCTTCTTCAAGACAGTTAGTGGTGACTTCCTTTTTTATGGTCCTGCCTTTGGATTTCTATGCATAACAGTCCTTAGCATAGAGGCCCTTTTTTCCGCACTCAAGACATACATTGTTCTCCTTTCGTGGTCACAGTCGCTGGTTGTTCCCTGGCTTCAATATTCCTGTCTTTCTTAAGTTTCTAGTAAGGCTGTGGTAGTAGCTGTACTTTTTGTTTTTCTTTCTTAGTCTCGAGCATCTTGTAGGTGTTCCTATCCCGCAGGATGGTATCATGTCTCTCTGTTCTTTTGATCATTATATGAATGTTGTCATTTGCTGCTTCTTATAGTTTGACCACCTGCGATAGTTTGTTGTGCATGTTTTTATAGAATCATTTCTTAAGGGAGTATGCCAATACGATTTCAAAGGGTAATTGACTATGGTACACGAGGAGTGTTGTTGCCATTTTGGTTATTTTATCACTTTTTCCTCTACGTGTCTGTTGGATTGTATTGAACTTTTCAAATGTTTCGTCTGTGTTGCGGGGTAACCGGAATTGATCGTGTAGGAAGCCAGCTACTATAATTGCTCTCACTTGGTCTAGCTCCCATTATTCCTTAATGTATTGTTAATATGCTTCTATTGTATCTTTTGTACAGAAGGCTCCGAAATAAATCCCTGATCTATAATCTTTCATGTTTATTTTATGTATTGATAGGTATTGTGATATACTCACAAACTATTACTGGAATGCCTCCGGTCTTAAGTCTTATCCTCTGACTGAGAATGTCTTTGGCTATGGGATTTTTATTTTAGGCGTTTCTCTGGGTGATTCGGCCAGTGGGTTGGCTGGGGGTACCGAGTTACTATGGCTAGACATATTTTCTTTATCTTTTGAAGAGCTGCTAGCTGGAGGTGGTGGTGGCGGTTGTACTGGAAGTTTGGGTTCCTTCACTGGTGATTCTGGGAATTCACTGGATATAGGGCCTGAGTCTGGTTTCTTTCCCTTTTCCTGAATCAGAGCTTCTTGTTGGATCTCACTCCTACTCCGAGTCATAAGTTGATCTATATTGCACTTATCGTAGTGCAGGAGCTGACCATTGTGGTCTGCCACTTCTGCTGGTACTGTTCATTATGCTGAATCCTCGTAGGTTAATCAGGCCCTGATTCGTCATATTTTAACCACCTGTTGAGATTAAAAAAATGTGACATGTTTACGCCAGGGCGCCAGTCACCTCATTGGATACAATAGCAGTAGAATGTTAATCTACTGGAGATTAACCATTCTTAAGCTTACTAAGGGAGGCTTTGGTAGTATAATAGGAAAATAAATTTAACCGTTCAACCAAGTATATTAGAATCCTATATATCGAAGTCTATTGTTTCCAAAGTAGAATATGGCGGTCTTTTTAAGTACATGTGTTTGAGTACGATCATGAATTCTCACTTATGTTCTTACTCAATCAAACCATAAAAATAACCAAGTATCAACCAATACTTAAAACAAAACATAAAACAAACTAAGTATCAACCGATATTAAAACAAACTGTAAAGTAAACTAAGTATCAACCGATACTTAAAACAAAAGATAAAACAAACTAACCTAATCAGGTACTATCTCTGGTTACAGTAAGACGTTTAAACTCAGCTATCTCATGAAAGGAAGGATGGGTTTTAGCATTGCAAAATAATTAAAAAAACATCCTTCCCTCCTGTTTCTACTATTATTTTCATTCCTATACCAATAAAATCGTAATAATGATAAGCCTGAATAATAGATCTTGAAGTAACCCTATCTGTAGAATCAGAATTAGAAAAAATGGGAAGCAAAAGACCATATTTCTAACCATTGAAAAAAACAAAACAGTTATTATTTGAATATCCTTCCTCTCACCTTTTCTAGTAGCAGGCTTAATATAGTTCTTATACTATTTCTCTATATCTGATTATAATGTCTAAATATCAATTTCCTCCTCTTTCTGCTAATTCTTTTATGGTAAACTTATTTTCCTATATTGCTTTCTTCCTCTACATCTCTCTTATCTAATTCCTATGAGATATAGTCTACTCTAATCTCTTCCTAGTAGTTTCCTTACTTAAGTGCTTCCTCTTCTTTGTTATTCATTTATATAGATGTTTTCTTTAAGCCTTTACTATACAATATACCTAGTCACTTAAGGTACAACCTTTATAGGAATTGCATTATAAGTTATAGCTCTCTTATGAAATGCTACCTCTAGAATTACATCCTGTCCCCCTGGAGTATACTCCTTTTATCAGCAACAATAACTCCTGCATCAAAGACATGGGTGGCATGTCCTGATACAGACGGGGAGAATTCTGCATCCCTTGCATCGTATGTACCTAGTATATGGACCCCAGGTCTGGTTGCATCCTATGTGTCCAGTACTTGAGTACCAAGTCTAATTGTATTCTCTGTATCCTGTATTTAGGTACCAACTTGAAGTCTAGTTGGGTTCAGAACTTGGATACCAAGTTCGGTTGTATCTGGTACATCCTAAGTAAATAATACCGAGTTGTTACTATCCTGAGATTCTGTGTAATTATAATCTCAGCTGCCAGCTACTATCCCTTTACCACCTCCCTGCCAACTCCTACTCTACCAGCTTCCTCCTACCAGCTCCCTCCTACCATCTCCCACCCACCACCTAATCCTTCACCTCCCCTGCATTCTTGACTTTGTTGTTTTTGCTAACTTTACCAATTAGTGAGATTCTAGTGTATGTGTGCTAACTTTGATGCCAGATACCTTGTGCGTCCCTGGGGTACAGCAGCTGATACACGGTACCAAGTTGCTACTTGATGCCAGCTTTCCAGTGGTGTATTGGACATCTACTCAGCTCCAATATCGGTAGAGTTACAGCCTCTTATGTAAGTAATGTTTATCCTAGTATGGTTTGGGTAAAGTGCTGACTTTGGTGCTAGATTCCATAGGCATATCTATGGTGCAGCAGCTGATACTTAATGCCCAAACCTTACTTGATACCAGCTTTCCAATGGTGTATTGAGTGTCTATCCAGTAGTAATATTAGTAGAGTTACAGCCTGTTATATTAATAGTATTTACTCTAGTATAGTGCTAACTTTGACACCAGATTCTGCATTCATCCCTTGGGCACAGTAGCTAATACTGGATGTCCGAGTTCTACTCGATACCAGCTTTCCAATAGCATATTAAATGTCTATATAGCACAAACATTGGTAGAGTTACAGCCTTTTATAAGAATAGTATTTACTCTAGAGAAGTGGTAACTTTGATGCCAGATTCTACAGATTTACCTTCAGCGCAGTAGCCAATACTTGGAGTCCTGGTCTGACTTAATGCTAGCTTTCCATAGATGTATTGAAAGTATACCTGGTGCTAATATTGGTGGAGTTACAGCCTGTTATATAAGTAGTATTTACTCTGACAAAGTACAGACTTTGATGTCAGATTCCACAGGTGTTCCAGAGGTGCAGCACCGGATACTAGGCATCCTGGTTCTACCTAATGCTAGCTTTCTAATAGTGTATTCATCAGCAAAAATAAATTGTTCATTTGACATGAGGATAGCACATTCTGATGCCTGGATTTTTTTTTTACTATCCTCCACATCCTGTGCATCCTACCTCCTATTGCAACATTCTCCTGCATCTTATACATCTCAACTTTTGTTGCGATACTTCCCCTGCATCCCCTACGTTTTATCACTACTCCTCTAGCTTGCTTGTCTCCCTTACTCTCTTGTCTCCTAGTCTAATATCTGGATCATGTCCTAATCCTGCTACTATAATACCCTCCTCCTGAGTACAACCCTTACAGCTTTGCGTCTCTGGGTCACTACCTGACCCTCTTCCCCACCCTCAATTCTTAATATTCCTACTTGGTGTGCTGCTCCTTCACCAGAATACCTGAATGACATCCTATAGTAGGCAATCTATAGTTCTCTCATCCTCTACTACAATTGTGGTATTCTCCCCTCCTGATACTTTGCCTATGACTTCTTTCTCCAGTGTCTCTCCTCACGTGATTTGCTACACCTACAATCTGTCCAGTTCCTCCTTCCTGCTCTTGTGACTTTGGGGTAGCATTTGCCTTGTAGCAGGACACTTGATGCACTCCTTCTGTTATACCCTGATGTGTTGTCTCCTCATGATAACATATGTCAGTGCCTCCCTACATTGCTACAATGTTTTCTATCCAGCTGATGGAAATAGGAGCCTGCCTCATGTCCCCTATCCATGATATTGACTACTAGTACCCCTTCTGAGCAGGCATAGTATAGTTGTTCACAACTGGTTTGTGGATCCTCTAACAAACCCTTGATTTATAGTACTTTATCTTAATCATATTCTATTATTTCTATATATAGCTTGCCATTCAGAGTGCTCTATTATTCTCTGCCCATCTTGCCTGTTTGAGGTAGAAGGTATTGATGTCTGGTATTAGCAGTTCTGAGTATTGTATAACTATTACGTTCATATAAATTTTCTCCATATATTTTATTGAACGTCCTTCAATCTATATGACTGTTGATTAGGTATCATTCTTCTACCTCTGGAATCAGGTGGACTTGTTCAAGTGCTGTGTCTATGTCCACTATGGTAAACCTTCTCACATTGAGGTTGAGCTAAATGGTGACAAGATCGTGTAATTCTGACAGATACCCAGAGTTAACTGCGCTAAATATCTGAATAAATGTAAGTCAATGTATTCCCTTTTGGAGGCTGTAATCTTACAGTTTGAAGACTCCCATGAGTGTTTCCAGAAGTCAGCGCAAGAGTGCACCATATATTTACTCACTGCCTGCTTGGACCTAAACCCAATGTTCCACCTATCCTGGGTTTGAAAAAGCATAGATCCCATACAGGTTGCCTAGTAGATGTCATAAATATTAGTTTTCTAAAAGGCCAGGGCTGGGATTTTGAGTTGTATCAGTAGTTCAACGGGAAGGAGTCGAAGTATAGCAGGATCATCAAGGAGGCAACACTTTACAGGCAGTGTCTGGTAGCTATATTGCATCAATTTGGTACTTAACCTTTCGGTAGAGATATCTACAGTATTTGAAAATTTGACCAGACATGCAACATCACGATAGTGCCCCTTGATAACCCAAAGACGTGACTCAGCCCCAGGTATAGGTCCGATATAGGTTTTGTTTAGAAGGTCGACAATGTTGGTGGGAATTTGAGCTCCTGTCATGCCCACCAAATTTTCTTCACCTTTGTCATGCCTTTCGTACTTGGAGGAGCTCTCCACAGTTCTCAGGATTTGCGTTCTTGAAGGAATAAGTGAGGTAAGATGGATTGGGTTGACTATGTGTAGCAAGATCAGAATAGTGCATGGTAATCCCATGTAGGAAAAGAACAGAGCTGTACTTGGTCGAATATAGTGATAGATCTCCATAGTGTTTTAGAACGTACAGGAAGGACATACATTATGGATGCAAGGATTTCTTATGGTTAGAATATGTTTTGTGCTTGGAGGAGCGGCGTTAGACTGAGGGATTTCCTAGAGTATATCAATGGGGTGTGCCCCTTGATATTTTACTTTCTTTATGCAATCTGGTAATTTTCTACTTTTGTATATATTGAGGAATTACGTCCACTCCTTGCTCTCATATTTATTGTGAAGTAATCTTCAGATTGTTACCACTCTACATCCCAAAACTTGGGGAGAATGAACTTGATACCTCATTGCTCTTTATTTTTCTTGTCTTTACCTTGCTAGTTATAGCTAGAACCCAAGTACGAACCTACTGTATGGTTTGCAATCTTTGATTAATATACCATTGGCTTTCCTTGGTGTCCACCTGTCCTCGGTTAACTATCTTGATGATAGTTCTCCTACCTGAACCCTTTGCGCCCGTGGCTTTCCTTTATGTCGGCCGATCCTCGGTTAACTATTTTGATTATTGTTCTTCTGCCTGAACCCTTTGTGCCTGTGGCTTTCCTTTGTGTCAGCCTGTCCTTAGTTAACTATCTTAATGATAGTTCTCCTGCCTGAATTCTTTGCGCCCATGGCTTTCCTTCATGTTGGCCCATCCTCGGTTAACTATCTTGATAATAGTTCTTCGGCCTGAACCCTGGTGCCCGTGGCTTTCCTTTGTGTTGGCCTGTCCTTAGTTAACTATCTTAATGATAGTTCTCCTACCTGAA
>LN891025.1:56294-90290 GCA_900010015.1 Tuber aestivum | reverse complement strand
GGCCTGAACCCTGGTGCCCGTGGCTTTCCTTTGTGTTGGCCTGTCCTTAGTTAACTATCTTAATGATAGTTCTCCTACCTGAATCCTTTGCGCCCATGGCTTTCCTTCATGTTGGCCCATCCTCGGATCACTATCTTAATAATAGTTCTCCTGCTTGAACCCTTTGTGCCTATGGCTTTCCTTCATGTTGCCCCATCCTCGGTTAACTATCTTGATAATAGTTCTCCTACCTGAACACTTTGTGCCAGTGTCTTTCCTTTGTGTCTGCCTGTCCTTGGTTAACTATCTTGATGATAGTTCTCCCACCTGAACCTTACTGTTTGTAGTTTTTTGTCTTTGCTTGTTCTTAGTTAACTATCTTGATGGCAGTTTTCCTCCTGAACTCTGGTAGACTTTAGGACCTTGAGGTCTCCAACCCCTATGAATCCCTTAACAATATTGCATTAGGCAATGAACCTTAGAACCTTCCTGTTTACCTATTAACTTTCCATGAACCTTTGCCTAGACCTCTGAAGGGATAACAGATGATTACTTTGGCTTGTAATAATGGCTCCTTTGTTGGACCTTAGTTGGTTGTGCACCTCGTGGATGGACTCCAGCTTGATGTCAGGAACCCTCCTTGAAACTCGCTCCTTAGCCGCATATACATCAGACAGAGAAAACTTGGACAACAAGGTCTATTTAATGCTTAGACCTCTGGTGGGACATGGGACGATAGCCTAGGTTGGCTTGATGTCGACAACCCTCCTTAAACCTTGTCTTTCGGCCATCTGCAAGTGAGATAGAAGGTCCTTAAGCCCCCAAGACCCCTTGACCTAGGCCTCCAGTGGGACAGTAGACAATTATCTTGGCTTGTAATGAATGCTCCTTAGTTGAACCTTAGTTGGTTATGCTCCTCATGGGTGGAGTCTGGCTTGATGTTGAAAACAGTCCTTGAACCTTGCTCCTTGGCCGCAGATATGTTAGACGGAGAAACCTTAGATAATGAGGCCCCTTGATGTTTAGACCTCAGAGGTGAGACACCTGACCCTTGCCTAGACCTTGGAGGTGAGACACCTGACCCTTGCCTAGACCTTGGAGGTGGGATACCTGTCCTGATGCTTAGACCTCTGCTGGGATACCTGTAACAGGGGCCCCCTCTATTAGATGGTTGCTAAGGATGCGATTGCACCAAACTTCGAATCTCTCAAACACAGCTCTTGTAAAATGGAAAGAATAATAGTAAACGGTAAAACTTAATATCATTAAGCTTGGGCTTATCTCAATTAAGGTCTCTCGAGAGGATGTTGATTGTGTCAGGGTAGAGGATTTCTCGTATAATCTTTAAGTAGTCAGACTTATACAAAAAACTCCCCTATCAGGTTAGCCTGACCAACAAGAGTATGCCCTTTGTCCGTAAGAGTTGCCCGGCACCATTACCGTATCCCTGAAGGTCCTAAGCTGTCAGCGCACTCAAGCAGAAATCTCTTATTTGGACATTAGTTTCTGCAAAGTGTTTACCAATACACTTGCTGGAGTGAAAGCTTCTGCACATTGGTGTCTCGCCAGTGGCTAACTGTCAAGATGCCTAGGAAAGCTAACTAAATGACTTTCTTCCTATTTGTTATGCTCTATGCAAGCACTGGTAGACATTAGCTGTCTTCTAGTTAAGTTCTATCTATCTTGATTGTGAACTTAAAAGGTTTACAATGCTTGCACGGAGAGCTGTAGTAGTGGTGTGACCTGTGGGCGCTACCCATGGTCCCTTACCCCCAGCACACCACTCACTATAATAAGTATCATACTAATAGAGTCCTCAAACAACCCACAAAGAGCCTGTGGCAAAGGGGCACATGTAGGCTTGATTGGTGTAAAACCTTCCCAGATGTCCCTGTACTACCTGGGACTACTCTGGGGACCCGTCCGGATAGCTCATGCTAACTCTGTCAGTTTTGGTCTGTTTTACTCCATTCTTTTTGGAGAAGGCACTTGACCTTCTCACCTTAGTCCCCTTATATCCCCTGTGAACAGCCTCCAGTCGGACGGAGAGCAGCAACGTATACAGTGTTATGGACAGGTCTTCATTGACTCCATTTAACTAGTAAGATGGTAACTCTACCCACTTTGGCCCATGACGCCTGGGGTGAACCCTGGGGCCACAGGTACCTCTTAGGAATAATTCTGCCAAGTTACTGCATGTTGGGAGCACTCTAGCTCCTCCTATAGTCTTCTGATCAGTGTGCAAGCAAGTGCCTGCTGATCCTCTCTACATAACCAAGAATCCTAACATTTCCCCAAATTCCTCCAGGGACATTTCCAACAAAAGGTAGGGTACAAGTGTCCCGAAGGTAGGGTAAGCCTGAGCATGTCCATGGTGACACAAAACTGGTTTCCATCGTAGGGTAACATTACCTTCCTAGACAGGATAAACTTACCTGACCTTCGGACCTATCCTTAGGCTGGAGTGGACATAGCCACATTTCGGCTGCTACTCAGAAATACCTATTCCTTAAGTACCTTTTCTTCTTCAGGATACCTGGACCAACAGATATCCTTCAGACATGTGCTAGCATGTCAGCCTAGTCTACTACGTAACCTCTTGGTCTTATATATGGGTATAGACACAGGTTACCATAACTCTATGACATGGGGTCGTTACATTACTCCCCTCTTTTCTAAGGACTGACCCAGTCCCCTAACACCGTCTCTTATTTCCCTGATTTGGTTTACCCTCAACCCTATGGTCTCTTAGTTTATAGGGGTATCAATAGTGAAAATCCTTCATGGCTGTAACGACCCTACGATATAGAGCTATGGTAACCTATGTCTATGCCCAGACATACGACCAAGAGCTCAGATGGTAGACGAGGCAGATATGCAGACGCATATCCAAGAGATATCTGAGGATGCGGAAATCTCTAAAGAACAGAAGGTACTTAAGGAATAGGTGTACCGAAGTAGTGGTAATAATGTGACAATGTCCGCTCTGGCCTATGGATAGGTCAGAAGGCTGGGTGAGTTTACCCTACCCTAGGAAGTCACGTTACCCTACCATGGAGACTGGTTTCATGTCACCATGGACATACTTACCCTACCTTTGGGACACTATTACCCTACCTTCCGTTGGAAATGTTCTCGGAAGAATTTCGGGAAATGTTAGGATTGTTTGTTACACAATAACGATCGACGGGCACTTGATTGCACTTTGATCGGAAGACTACGGAAGGAGCTTTAGTGCTCCGAGCAAGCTATAACTTGGTAGAATTATTCCTAACCGGTACCTGCAGCCCCAGGGTTCGCCCCCGGCATCATGGGCCAAAATGGGTGGAGTTGCCATTATGCTAGTTAAGTGGAAGCTATGAAGACATATCCATAACACTGTATGCGTCGTCGCCGTCCGTCCGACCGGAGGCTGTTCGCAGGATATATAAGGGGGCCAAGGTGAGAAGGTCAAGTACCTTCTCCAAAAGAAATGGAGTAAAGCGGACCAAAACTGACGGAGTTAGCGTGAGCTATCCAGAAGGGTCCCCAGAGTAGTCCCGGATAGTGCCGGAGACATCTGGGAAGGTTTTACGCCAATCAAGCCTACACGTGCCCCTTTGCCGTAGGCTCTTTGTCGGTTGTTTGAAGACTCTAATAGCATGACACTTATCACGGTGAGTGGTGTGCTGGGGGTAAGGGACCATGGGTAGCGCCTATCGGTCCCGCCGCCGACACAGCTCTCCGGGGGAGCATCGTAGACCCCCTAAGTTCACAATCAAGAAAGATAGAACTTAGCCGGAAGACAGCTGATGTCTACGAAGTGCTTGCATAGGTCATAGCACATGGGAAGAGAGTCATTTAGTTAGCTTTCCTAAGGGTCTCGACAGTTAGCCACTGGCGAGACACCGATGCGCAGAGGTTTTCACTCCGGCAGGTGTATTGGTAAACACCTTGCAGGAACTGATGTGCATCTGGGAGAATTTTGCTAGAGTGCGCTGAGACCTATAGCCCTTCGGGGACACGGTAATGGTGCCGGGGCAACCCTTACGGAGAAGGGCATACTCAAGTTGGTCGGGGTAACCTGATGGGGGAGTTTTTGGTATAAGTCTGACTACTTAAAGATTATACGAGAACTCTCCTACCCCGACACAATCAACATCCTCTCGAGAGACTTTAATTGAGATAAGTCTGAGCTTAACGATATTAAGTTTTACCGTTTACTTTTATTCTTTACACTTTTGCAAGAGCTGTGTTCGAGAGATCTGAAGTTTGGTGCGGTCGTATCCTTAGGAGCCATCTACCTGAGTGAGTCCCCGTTACAATGGCTTGTAAGCCAGTGCCTTCTAGCATCTCATATGGCTCCCAAGAGTTCTCCTCTGTGCCATAGCCTTCCCATGAAACTAGATACTGTACAAAGGGGTTTGGAAATTTCGCTTTCATATTACACTACCATCAACTATCTACAACTGCCTCAATAACATAGCTGGACTCATTGCTAACTATCTCAGGGACTGGGACTTCCTTACTCAGGCTTCTTTTACTACCTAAGTCCTCTCGATAGGGTTCCACAAGTCTGACATTGAATCCCGGGTGGATTGCCTAGCAGACTGGCAGTTGGAGTTCGTAAGCTCTGTTACCGACCTTGTGCTTGACTACAAAGGGCCCAAACATTCAGTGCTTCAGCTTCTCCATAGGTCGCTTTGTGCAGATGTTCTTTCAATTTAGCATCACGTGGTCAGCCTTCTTTGCCCTACGATTGGTCATATCTTCCACCATAACAAATTCTGGTGATGGCAACTTTTTCTTGTCGTGCTACTTCCATTGTCTCTCTTGAGCTCGCTTGAGTGTATCTCGGACTTCCTGCCAGACACCTTTCTAATTCTCCACCAATAGCTTGCTAATGGGATAAACACCGTGGTGCTCTGACACCACACCTGACCAGTTAGTTTGGGGGTTAAAGCCATAGTTGATCTCAAACAGAGATAATTTAGTGGACTCGGAGGTGGATGTATTGTATGTATACTCTGCCAAGGATAGTAGTGATGCCCAATCATCCTCCTGGTATAAACAATAACTTCTTAAATATTGTTCCAAGGTCTGGTTCACCCACTCAGTCTGCCCATCAGTCTCAGGATGGAAAGTGGTCCATAACCGTAGTTTCAATTTCAATTGTTGCATCAGGCTCATCCAAAACTTGGAAGTGAATTGGGTATCTTGATTGGAGATGATAGATTTGGGGAGCCCATGGAGCTGCCACATTTCTTGCAGGAATATCAGACCCAAGTCCTTTATAGGGCTCTCAGTACCCAAAGGTATAAAGTGTGCAATCTTTGAGAATCTATCTACGATTACCTAACTTTTGGTATACCCCTCCGAGTCTGGTAGTGCTACTATGAAGTTTATTGAGATATCCGTCCACGGCCTCAAGGGTATACCAACAGGTTCTAACAAGCCAAACCTTTTATACTTGACAGACTTATTCCTTCGGCAGATGTTGCATGTGCAAATATGGTCTGTAATACTCTCATCTATCTTAGGCTAAAAGAAGTTAGCCCTAATCCTACCAACTGTCTTGTATGTCCCAAAGTGTCTCACAATATGGGAGTCATGCTCAGCTTCCATGATCTCATCCTTCAGATCCTGCGCATTGGTAATATACCACCTATTCTATATAGGAGGAGATCTTGTTCTATTGTCAGATTTTGGTTGACTCCTTTGTGTTCCACTAATACAGCCTTTAAGTGCTTCATATAAATTGGATTTTGTCGCGCAGCAATACGTAATGCATCCAGGAATACTGATTACAACTGGCAGCCTTGACAGACTGCCAACCAGCGTGGTCATAAGAGGTCTTGCTCCTGTCCTACAACCCATTGCCGGGGGCAAAAAAAGTGGCTTTAGTTTCTCTGATAGAGAATTACTGCTGCATTCAGGGTGGTGGTCTCCACACCTCGACAATGCATCTGCCTTTGTATTCAGCCTTCCTTTACAGTAAACTACCTTGAAATTGAATAGCTGCAGGAAGTCTGTCCAGCGATATTAGTGGCAGTGCCAGGGATTTAGTATTATTAAAGTACTCCAAGTTCATGTGATCGGTGTAAACCGAGATGTCATCATGTTGGAGTCAAAGAGTGCATAATGGGTACGGAAGGTAGTTTTCCATTGATCTTTCCTTTTCATGCAGACCTGGTTGTAGGTTCCTCGGATGTCAAGCTTGGGGTAGATTTTAGCATCTGCGATGTTCATGAAGGTTTTGGTTAACAATGGGAGGGGGCCACAATCTTTAATAGTGCCTGCATTCAGTTCCTGGTAGTCGACACAGAGCCTCAGAGTGCCATTCTTCTTTTTGATAAATAGTACTAGGGATGCCGCTGAGAAAGTAGAAGGTGTAACGACCCTACATTATAGAGCTGTGGTAACCTAAGTCTATACCCATACATAAGACCAAGAGGGCAGATGGTAGACTAGGCAGGTATGCAGACGCATATCCGAGGGATATCTGATGGTCCGGATGTCCCTAAGAACAGAAGGTACTTAAGGAATTGGTGTACCTAAGTAGTGGTAGTAACGTGACATGTCTGCTCTGGCCTAAGGATAGGTCAGAAGGCAGGGTGAGTTTACACTATTCAAGGAAGTCACCTTACCCTACCACGGAGACTGGTTTCGTGTTACCATGGACATACTTACCCTACCTTTGGGACACTATTACCCTACCTTCAGTCGGGAATGTTCTCGGAGGAATTCCGGGAAATGTTAGGATTGTTTGTTACGCAATGACGATTGACGGGCACTTGTTTGTACTTTGATCGAAAGACTACGGGAGGAGCTATAATGCTCCGAACAAGCTGCAACTTGGTAGAATTATTCCTAACAGGTACCTCCGGCCCCAGGGTTCGGCCCTGGCATCATGGGCCAAAATGGGTGGAGTTGCCGTCTCACTAGTTAAATGGAGTTCATGAAGACATGTCCATAACACTGTATATGTCGCTGCCGTCCCTCCGACCAGAAGCTGTTTGCAGGATATATGTGAGGGCCAAGGTGAGAAGGTCAAGTACCTTGTCCAAAAAGAACGGAGTAAAATGGACCAAGACTAGCAGAGTTAGCATGAGCTATCCAGAAGGCTCCCCAGAGTAGTCCCGGGTAGTACCGGAGACATCTGGGAAGGTTTTACGCCAATCAAGCCTACACATGCCCCTTTGCCATAGGCTCTTTGTAGGTTGTTTGAAGACTCTAATAGCGTGATACTTATCAGGGTGAGTGGTGTGTCGGGGGTAAGGGACCACGGGTAGCGTCCATGGGTCCCACCGCTGCCATAGCCTTCCGCAGGAGCCTCGTAGACCCCCTAAGTTAGTACTCAAGAAAGATAGAACTCAGCCGGGAGATAGCTGATGTCTACAGGAGCTTGCATAGGTCATAAAACATGGGAAGAGAGTCATTTAGTTAGCTTTCCTTGGCATCTCGACAGTTAGCTACTGTGAGACACCGATGTGCAGAGGTTTTCACTCCGGCACGTGTATTGGTAAACACCTCGCAGGAACTGATGTGCCTATGGGAAACTTCTACGAGAGTGCGCTGACACCTTAAGCCCTTCGGTGGCACAGTAATGGTGCCGGGGCAACCCTTATGGAGAAGGGCATACTCATGTTGGTCAGGGTAACCTGGTAGGGGAGCTTTTGGTATAAGTCTGACTACTTAAAAATTATACGAGAACTCTCCTACCCCGACGGAATCAACATCCTCTTAAGACACTTTAATTGAGATAAGCCTGAGCTTAACGATATTAAGTTTTACCATTTACTTTTATTCTTTACACTTGTGCAAGAGGTGTGTTCGAAAAAGTTGAAGTTTGGTGCAGTCGCATCCTTAGGAACCATCTAGCTGAGGGAGCCCCTGTTAGCGTACATCGTTAAGTAAGCCTCTCGCTTAACTCTCTCCTTGATTTTTGTTGGAACTAACGTTGACAGACCAAGATGGCTAGGCAAACTTTGCCAGCCACAGCCGGAGTAGGAATGTCGAGTTCAGACAGCAGCTTGGATCTCAATGAGAATCGTCTGGAAGCTGTCTCTTTTAGAGCCTCTATTGTCACTGCCACTCGCGGCCTAGGAGACCCATTACATTTTTTGATAGATGCAGCTCCTATCGAACTCTCAAACGAATGCCAACATATGGTCCTCCCAGACCCCGGCATCACCACTCTGTCCTTCCTAAGCGATATACCCTTCGTACAAGGTATCCTGAAGGACACCCCCGAAGACGAAAAGTTGACCGTTGTGGAATTTACGCGCAACTTCGTCATGCCTGGTATCCTACGGGAAGTGATGCAACAAATCAGAAGGGCAAAAGGGGAGCTCCATAATTGGAACAAGAAGACACAGAAGGTCTTCTGGAAGCAGATAATAGACTCATCGGTAGGATGGATGAAAAGGCAACCAGAGGCATTCTTGGTTCTGTTACGGAACCAAGACGGAATGAAGATTCGGATGGAGGCATTGGAAAAAGCTGCGAAGAATGGGTACTAGCTAGACGAGGACAATGATGTCCTGATGCTTGAGGCTGTCCCTGCAGTACTCCTGTTGAAGGAAAAGCCTGAGGATTACACTCAGCAACTGACTCTTGATGCGAGAAACCAGAAGTATCGGCCTCAGTTGAGCCCTTTAGGTTTGAGAATCGTGGAAAGCTTAAAGGATCAAGTATCTGAAGCAGCTCATTCCTTCGCTCCAGCTTCCTCTCGTTCACTTTCGGCATCAGTGGCACGCAGTCACTCAGTCAGTCTGATCGGGACCTCAAGACTGCAAGCTTCCCGCAGAGTGTCGCCTCAACTGTTGAGACCTATATGAGAACCCTCTCCTTCAATCACGGTGATACCAGTGCCGTCACCCATCAGCCAGTCTCTCCTCCCTCCTCCGTTCTCCACTTTTGAGGACAAACCGTTTCATCCCGTCCTGCCTGAACGTTATGGGCATAATCCAACTCCACCAGCTACGCCTGCACCCTTTTTAATTTCGGCTCCTTGGCCAGCCATGAGACAAGGGTCTCCGGGGCTCGCTAACCAGATTGAAATACCGCTCAACATACTTGAAAAGTCAAGGCGCGAAGCCACCCAATCCACGACAGCCTCCGAAGGCACACCTGTTCCTGTTGCGGTAACGCCAAGTCAACCAAGCCGGCCACAGGTTCATGTACCGTCAGCGCCGGTTAAACCTTTGGGCAATGCTGGCATTTCTGTTTTCAGGCCACTGCCGCCTACACGAGGACCCTACTGTACCCCCACATGTCGTGGATATGGGGCAAGAAACAATAGATTTTGTTACCTCCCACTACTCGAGGTACCAGAGAGCCCTCTGGTGGCAACCAGACAAGATAAGGGAAAGGAAAGGGAAAGGAAGGGACCCCTATGCGGGTATTGTTTGCAACGAGATCATGAAGGACCACCAAAACACCCAGAGACCTGCCCCGCTTTAGCGGAATGGTTAAAGGTGTTATAGGCTGCGCCAAACCTGATACTGTCGGGGAGTAACCAGCCAGCAGGCTCAGTGCTGCCACAAGTACCGTCAGGAGGGGGTCCTCCAGATGACGGGAACCGTGGTAGTCACGACGAGCGATTTGATGGTCATGAGAAACCAAGGGAAACCTTTGGTGGCAACACCAGAGGAAGCCGAGGTGGAAATCTACCTCCCGGAGTCGGATTCTTTACGGCTGGTGGAGGGGACCCAGGTGATTCCAACCCTGATGACAGCTCTGATGATGATGCCGATTCCCTACCAGATGTCATACCCTTCTTCAAGTTAGGACCATGCCGTAATGGCTTGAATGATGAGAAGAAAGACCGATATGACTGTCGGGCAGAAGCACTACGAGAACGGTTGCAAAACCAATCTCATTCCTCGTCACATTCGAGACGCAGGAAGCCGGAGAAGCTAAGCGGCATTCCCAGGTTCAAGATAGTGATTGCCGATCTGGCTAGTTTTCTGACCTTGGTTGAAGTCAAGTTTGAGTACTTTTCCGATTGACATCTGATGGACATGGATGAGATCAACTTGGTCATACCTCTTCTCGAAGACCAAGCTCACAACTGGGACCGAGGGATACACGCACACATCAACCATGAAGCTGTAGAGTGAGCCCGTATACCTTTCAACAAGAATGGCCTGCTCTGGACATGGAAGGGTTTCTGTGAACGGTTGGAGCAGAGTCACAGAGGTGACAATGTGAATCGGGATAAGAATGTTCTCGCGTGGAACAACTTGGTAATGTCCTCCAACCAAAGCAGTCCCTACCTGGATAAGGTTATCGATCTGATGTACAAGCTTAACTACACAGACTACCAGCAGGTTAAGGATAAGGTTAGGGTGGGGATAACGTCTGAGCTTTGGAAATCATCGGCGTTGAATACCCCTCACCCGGAAAGTCTCAACGATTACTTGGATTTGCTTCGGCAAGTTGGTCATAATCTCGAAGATGATAAGCATTTTGGACATCTCAATGATGATAAACCTGCGAAGCCACGAGAGAAGAGAGAGAAGGAAGCTTCTAAACCTACGGGAAGGTTTAAGAAGAAGGAGAAAGGTTTGTGTTGGAAGGACAACAAGGCGCGGAAGACTGCTACTGTTGGTGCCGGGAAGCAGGCAGGAACGTCTGAGTATGCAATTGCTCGTCAAGAAATCGCTCAGACCCTGATGGATAAACGACGCAACAATAAGCAATGCACTAAGTGTGGGAGAGAAGGTCACTTCTGGAGACAGTGTTCGGTGACCTCCCCGGTCGTTCATGCTGTAAGAAATACTGCAGGAGTGAAACGGTTACAACCCAAGGCGGAGTCCTCTGCAAGTGGCAATAAACTATTTAAGCGCATTGAAGCGTCCCATCCGCCGCCCTCTGGTCCCAAGCTCTTGGAAGTTCGCAAACCTTCTCCTACTATTATGGAGGTTGACACGGACCTCGGTAAAGGTAAGAACCTAATCCTAAGAAGAAGATAACATAGGCTGACCTCAGTGAAGATCTATGAAGATATCGAAGGAAGGATGGCCACACAAGTAAGACAAATTAAGGTAAGAACCAATTTGTGTGGACTAGTTCTTCAGTTCTGACAAAGTTGCCAATACGGGAGTATTGAGGGACTACCTGGTCAGGTAGATGTTATGGTCACACACGCTGTTTGGTCTTTTCATTTGGTTCTTGGGTCCTGTTATTTCTTATGTTTTTCCATGTGAGACATTCTGGGGAAATTACTTTCAGGTTTTTCTTTGGATGAGCATTCTGCTCCGAGGAGTCGCTCTGGAAAATGGGAACTGCACGACATTCGGATTGGGCTCAAAGATGCCCTGTTTGGCACTGGTTGACTGGACGTCTCCAGAGAGCAAATGTATTTCTTGTCTAATATGGGTCATTTGTCTTCTACAGTTGAATTTGTTGGGTCATTAGTCTTGAATAAAAGTTATCTGTCAAGTTTACCTGAAGAGGGTTTAGTACCCGAAATCATGCTGGCGTGATAGTAAACAGCACTCCAATTTCTCTTATTGATTAAAAACCATTCTTGAAACGTTTACTGACCTGTTGTGGCCGCTCTTGTGTCGAAAGGCAAGAGACTAGGAAGAATGAGTACCGTGAGACAAACCAAGAAGGCACGACACTCCAGCCCACCCAAATATAGCAAGTCTATTCACTTACGAGTGACACTAGACTGGCGCATAGGGTGCAGGTAAAAAAGTGCCGAAGCGCTATTACTATTAGATAGTGGAGCGACTGGCCCTGTGCTAAGTACTCAATGGGTTAAAAGTATCCAAGCTCCTTGTGTATGAAGAAGGATTCATACTCCAATGAAGGATGCAAGCGGTAACCACATACCAGGATCAGGTCTTCACTATACCAAGTCTTTAGATTTGAAGATAGGTGATCATATGAATGGTATGCGCTTTGAGGTAACCGACATCGCTGATACAAGCGTCGACGGCTATCTCCTGATGTCATGGTTGAAAAATCATAATCCCGACACAGATTTGAAAGTCGGATTGCTGACCTGGTGCTCAGATTTCTGTAAGGCGAACTGCCTGACAGAGCAGAGGTGGTTAGTATACATGTTTGATGAGGAGTTACTAGCAGAAGACCCGCAGAATGTATATTTTCTAGGGACATTACCGTTTGCCGATGAGAAAGGCGAAGATGTCACTATCCAACTCCTACCAGAGTATACGGATTATGGTGACATCTTTAGTCAAGAATGAATAGATGCTCTACCAGCACATTCTAAGTACGATCACAGGATTGACTTAATGCCAGCGACAGAGCCTCCATTCGGGCCTATCTATCCGCTATCAGAGAAGGAGCAGAAAGCACTCCGAGAGTTTCTCAATAAAATGTTAAGAACTGGGAAGATAGAAAGATCTACTTACGCATCAGCAGCCCCTATACTATTTGTCCCAAAGCGTAATGGCTCATTGAGATTAGTAATAGATTACCCAGGGCTAAATAAGATTACAGTAAAGAACAAGTATCCTCTCCCATGAATGAATGAGTTGAGAGAAAGGCTTGCAAATACCACCGTGTATACCTTAGTGGACCTCAAGAATGGATATTGGGGGGTCCATATGGCTAAGAAGACAGATAAGGATACACACCCTTATGAAGAGCTTACTGCTTTTCGTTGTCGTCACCGGTTGTACGACTTTAAGGTAATGCTTTTTGAACTATGCAATGCTCCCGCTACCTTTCAGAGTATGATAAATGATGTGTTCTGGGATATGCTGGATGAAGGCATCATCGCTTATATGGACGATATCCTGATTTATTCAGAAACAATTGAGGAACACATCGCTCTAGTAAGAAGGGTGATGGAAAGGCTGAGAGAAGCTCAACTATGTGCAAACATAAAAAAGTCATTCCTCCACTGACGTGAGATTGAATTCTTGGGTTACCGAATATCCGAGAAGGGGATATCAATGACAACAGAAAAGGAGGATTCCATATTGCAATGGAAACCACCCACTAATGTCGTCAGAGTCCAGAGTTTTATGGACTTTGCCAACTTCTATAAAAGGTTCATAGAAGGGTTTAGCCAGATAGCGAAACCTCTCATGGACCTCACTAAGAAGGATGTCCGATTTGATTGGACTCCTGCATGTGATTAAGCCTTCTGGTATTTAAAGGAAGCATTCACTTCGGGGCCAATTCTAGGACACTTCGATCCTGTCCGATCCACTAGACTGGAAACAGATGCAAGTGACTTTGCATTGGGTGCAGTACTATCTCAACTCTGTGAAGATGAGAAGTGGCACCTGGTGGCCTTTCATAGTGGGAAGTTCCACCCAGCTGAGATCTATTATGATGTCCATGACAAGGAAATGACTGCCATAGTGGCGGCTTTCAAGGAATGGGATCATTTGCTTAGATCGGTAGAGGGTGAAATTGCGATCTATACAGATCACAAGAATTTGGAGCACTTTAATAGTACTAAAATCCTCAACTGCCGACAGCATCCCTGGGCAGAATTCCTGCAGCCCTTCAATTTCAAGGTGTATTACCATGAAGAAAGGCTGAATACGAAGGCGGATACACTGTCTAGGTGTAGGGACTACCGCCCTGAAGGGGGGAGTAATTCTCTGTCAGAAACACCAAAGTCATTTTTTAGCCCCGGGCAATGGGTTGTGGGACAAGAGCGAGACCTCTTACGTCCTCATTCATTGGCAGCCTGTCAAGGCTATCAGTTGCAATCAGTGTTTTTAGATGCAGTGTGTACCGCTGCGAAACAGGATCCCATCTATATGAGTAACTTAAAGGCTGTGTTAGCAGGAGACAAAGGTGTCGACCGCAACCTGACGATCGGAAGAGATACCCTCCCATACAAGAATCTTACCATAGAGAGAGACCTTCTCCTATATAAGAATAGGTGGTATATTCCGGACTCACAAGAGCTGAAGGATAGGGTCATGGAAGCCGAACATGACTCCCGTATTGCGGGACACTTTGGGACATACAAGACGGTAGGCAGGGTTAGGGCTAACTTCTTTTGGCCAAAGATGGACAAGAGCATTTCGGACTATGTTCATATATATGATATCTGTCAACAGAACAAATCTGTTAAGCACAAGAAGTTTAGCTTGTTGGAACCTGTCGGAGTACCATTGAGGCCGTGGATGGACATCTCAATGGACTTCATAGTAGCACTACCGGAATCAGAGGGGTATACCAAGATTCGGGTAATTGTAGATAGATTCTCAAAGATGCCACACTTTATACGTTTAGCCACTGAAATCCCTATAAAGGATCTGGCCTTAATGTTCCTGAAGGAAATTTGGCAGCTCCATGGGCTCCCAGAATCTATTATCTCAGATCGAGGTAGGCGATTCACATCTAAGTTTTCCATGAGCCTGATGCAACAGTTGCAATTGAAACTATGGTTATCAACCAGTTTCCACTCTGAGACTGATAGGTAGACTGAGCAGGTGAACCAGAGCTTGGAACAATATTTAATGAATTATTGTTCATACCAGCAGGATGATTGGGCTTCACTACTACCTTTGGCGGAATATGCGGACAATACATCCACCTCCGAGTCAACCAAGTTATCTGCTTTTGAGATCAACTATGGCTTCAACCCACAGACCAATTGGTTGGGTATGGTCTCGGAGCAACAAGGTATTCACCCCAGTAGCGAGCGATTGCTAAAGAATTAGGAAGGGGTCTGGCAAGAAGTCCGAGATACACTTAAGCGAACTCAAAAGAGGCAACGGAAGTGGCATGATGAAAAACGGTTGCCGTCGCCAGAATAGGTTACGATGGAAGATGTCACGAATGGCAGGACAAAGAAGGCTGATCATGTGATGCTAAATGGAAAGAACATCCGCAATAAGCAACCTATGGAGAAGCTGGACCACCAAATATTTGGGCCCTGTGTGGTCAAGCGTAAGGTTGGTAAGTGAGCTTATGAACTCCAATTGCCGGCTTATTGGTCAATCTATCCGGTATTCAATGTCGGACTCTTAGAACCCAATCGTAAGGATGCAAGTGGTAAAAGGACTAAGGAAGTCCTAGTCCCCGAGGTAGTAGACAATGAGCGTAGTTATATTATTGAGGCAGTAGTAGACAGCCGATGGTACAGAAATATGAAAGCAAAATTTCCAAATCGCTTCGTACAGTACCTACTTTCATGTGAAGGCGATGGCGCAGAGGAGAACTCTTGGGAGCCATATGAGATGGTAGAAGGCACTGGCTTGGAAGCAAGGAAGGATTTCCACCATCAGTATCCCCATAAACCAAGAGAGCCTAGGGTTGAGGGTGAACTGAATCAGGTAAATAAAAGACGATGTTAGCAAACAGGGTCGGTCCTTAGAAAAGAGGGGAGTGATGTAACGACCATACGTTATAGAGCGATGGTAACCTAAGTCTATACGCATACATAACACTAAGAAGTCTGATGGTAGACGAGGCGGGTATGCAGACACATATCTGAGGAATATCTCATGGTCCGCATGTCCCTAAGAACAGAAGGTACTTAAGGAATTGGTGTACCTAAGGAGTGGTAGTAACGTGACATGTCCGCTCTGGCCTAAGGATAGGTCAGAAGGCTGGGTGAGTTTGCTCTATCCATGGAAGTCAAGTTACCCTACCATGGTGACTGGTTTCATGTTACCGTGGACATACTTACCCTACCTTTAGGACACGATTACCCTACCTTCGGTCAGGAATGTGCTCGGAGGAATTCCGGGAAATGGTAGGATTGTTTGTTACGCAATGATGATTGACGGGCACTTGTTTACACTTTGATTGAAAGACTCCAGGAGGAGCTATAATGCTCCGAACAAGCTGTCACTTGGTAGAATTATTCCGAACAGGTACCTGCGGCCCCAGTATACGCCCCGGGCGTCATTGGCCAAAAGGGGTGGAGTTGCTGTCTCACTAGTTAAATGGAGTTCATGAAGACATGTCCATAACACTCTATATGTCGCTGCGGTCCGTTTGACCGGAAGGCTGTTCGCGGGATATGCGAGGGACCCAAGGTGAGAAGGTCAAGTACCTTCTCCAAAAAGGACAGAGTAAAATGGACCAAAACTAACGGAGTTAGCGTGAGCTATCCGCAAGGGTCCCCAGAGTAGTCCCAGGTAGTACCGGAGACATGTGAGAAGGTTTTACGCCAATCAAGCCTACAGGTGCCCCTTTGCCGTAGGCTCTTTGTTGGTTGTTTGAAGACTCTGATAGCATGATACTTATCACGGTGAGTGGTGTGTCGGGGGTAAGAGACCATGGGTAGCGCCCACAGGTCCTGCCGCCGTCGAAGCTTTCTGCGGAAGCGTCGTAGACCCCCTAAGTTCGTACTCAAGAAAGATAGAACTTAGCCGTGAGACAGCTGATGTCTACAGGAGCTTGCATAGGTCATAGCACATGGGAAGAGAGTCATTTAGTTAGCTTTCCTAGGCGTCTCAACAGTTAGCTACTGATGACACACCGATGTGCAGAGGTTTTCACTCCGCCAGGTGTATTGGTAAACACCTCGCAGGAACTGATTTGGATATGGAAAATTTCTACTAGAGTGCGCTGACACCTTAATCTCTTCGGTGGCATGGTAATGGTGCTGGGGCAACCCTCACGGAGAAGGGCATACTCATGTTGGTAGGGGTAACCTGGTGGGGGAGATTTTGGTATAAGTCTGACTACTTAAAGATTATACGAGAACTCTCCTACCCCAACAGAATCAACATCCTCTTGAGAGACTTTAATTCAGATAAGCCACAGCTTAACAATCTTAAGTTTCACTGTGTACTTTTATTCTTTACACTTTTGCAAGAGCTGTGTTCGACAGAGTTCAAGTTTGGTGCCGTCGCATGCTTAGGAACCATCTACCTGAGGGAGCCCCTGTTACAGAAGGACTAATAAAACCCTGGTCTAAGCTTTCATCAATCCAGCCATTTAGGTCAGTAAGCTCTGATGGAGACAAGTTGTAGAGAGGGCTGAAAGGAGGGGTGAAGCCAGGTTTTAGGGGTATTTTGTAGTCTACTCCTAGTTGGCTGCATGGTAGTTGGGTTTGTTTCTTTTCCAGGAACACAGGTAGGAAGTCATGGTACTCTGGGGGCACAATTTCTTTGACTTCCTGTTATTCCAGGACTTTGTGATCAACTGCAGGTTGGATAGCATAGACCTTGAAAAAATGCCGGATTTTATATTCAATTCCTTGCATGCCAGTTACGTCGGAGGCAGAGTTCTTGAAGCAGTAATCAGATTCGAAGGTAATAGTGTTGGTGGCAAGTCGAATGGTGATATCGTGTTGCTTCAACCAAGGGATGCCAAGGGTCAGAGGATAGCTGCCAAGTTTCGTGCTGAAGGCAGGGATCAATTCCAGGTGGTCATTTATTTTCAGGTCGATACAAGCAATGTGTGTGACTGCTTCCGAGCTAATGGGTCTGCTGTCTATGACGGCAAGATGCAGGAGTTCTTGGAGTTAGTACAAGATGAGGTGATGACGGCTAGCAATGTCTATATCCATGAAAGCAAAGCCAGTTGCTCCGGAATCGATAACGGCATGGGCTCAGATTACATGTTGGTTGTCTATAATATCAGAGGCAACTACCAAGTGGTTATCCTTAATTCCATTTTCTATTTAGTCGAGAGATAAACGAGAAATAGTAACTAAACAAGAAGAACACTTAATATGTCCCATGTTAGTACTGGAGTCTGCACATAGGACCACTAGTTTTGCGACTCTTCTCAGGCAGAGAGGGGATCCTTAGGCGCAGGGGCAGGATGGATGGTGGCGCCGTACTTGGGGCGGGGTCCCTTGTTGTGACAAGCGCGAGCCATGTGGCCATGTTCTGCACAGGAGAGGCACAGGCCATGGTTGATCCCATCTGGCTGTTCAGCGGGGGTGAGCTTTTGACGGCCTGCGGAGAGGTCCATGGAGCTGGAGGCAGTACCCGTGGCTGTAGAGGTGGGAGTCTGGGCTGGGGCAGGAGGACCAGGAGGAGCCTTTCTTTTTGGCAGCTCAGGCATGGACATTATTGTCCAGCTGCTTGAGGAGAGAGAGATAGTCATTCAAAGACTCTGGGACACGATAGACATGTACTAGGACATCCCTCAGTTCGAGCCGAGACCCGGGTAGAGGGAGGTATATTTGGTGGCATCATTCCAGTAGGTGTCGAGAGCCAGATGCTGGAAGCCAGCAAGGTATTTCATGAAAGGTCAGTTCTTTTGCTGGAGGCTCCTCAGGGCATGGTCGGCCATTTGAACCCTGTTAGGATCTCCGGAAGCTTGCTCCAGTTCAGCAATAAGTGCATCCATATTCTCAAAGTCGATGTGTCTAGAGGTGACCCTGTGTTGGATCTGTATGAATGTGCAGCCACAGAGGAGACTGATGTTGTAGCTAAGGATGTGTTGTTTACTAGTGAACCGATAACTGTTATCCTGTAGCTTCATCCATAGTTGGGTAATGAAGAGGCAGAGCTTTTCGGTAGTACCATCCAATTGTTCAGGGTTGGAGATCAAGACTTACTTGTTACCGCCAGCAGGGGGGGCTGCAGCACCAGCAGCTGGCATGAGAGCAAGGGTGGTATTTAGGGAGGTGATAGTAGCGTTGGCCTGTGTGAGGCTAGCTTCGACAATAACAAGACAGGCCTCGAGGCCTTGACCTTTGGTATGGGCGTCATCCCATTCTTGGGTGAGGAGGTTACAGTGTTATTGTAATTGTTGGTACTGGGGGGTCTGTTCTGGTGGGACTGGGGTTGCATGTTGGGGAGGGAGAGCAAGTACTGCTTGGAGTTGGCAGGCCAGGTCCCTACTAAGGGTAAACTGGGCATGGAGCTGATTGGACGTCAGGGCTTAGATGTCTTTATCTCCAAGGGCTCTTATGGTATGAAGGGGGCCAGTGATATTAGCAGGGAGGTGGGATATGACCATGGTTTGGTGTGGGTTGGGTCCTGGTAGATGCAATCTTGTGTAACGGGCAGGGTCTGAGGGTTGGGTAGCCCAAGGTACACCATGATCGGAGCAGGCGGTGTTCGGTAATGAGGTCTAGGACCTGGTGTACAAGCTAACCGAGTTCTAGGAGGTGCAGGCTTCAGGGGTTCAGGGTTAGGGTTCACAGGTTCAAGAGGACGCGAAGCAGAAGAGAGATGTAATTCCTAGGTACAGATATCCAAATTCAATCTAAGTTTATTTATCCTAGTTATGCCAAAACATGGCATATGATCTAGCTAACATTCCTTGTAACCCATAAATTATAACAAAATCACTACCCTGGCCAAGCGTCCCATAACCCTCCTCTCAAACATTAATCCAGCAATCACTGCCAATGGGCTCACAGGCGCTCAGGCTGTAAACAATCTCCAGGATAAATGTGTCTTCCCGTCTCGCAACTCTATCCATTACTCACACCGCCATCAGCGATTTTATTTTCTACATATTCAACAAATGACATATACAATCTGTCCCAACAATGTCAAGTATTCCTCCAGTGACCCACAATATCAATAAATGTATCATTACAAGAAAAATATTGGGGTCCTTTAACAAACTCATAACTCCTCGCCCAAGACAACACATACGATACCTGCTCCACTAACTGCATATTATCCCATCGCTCATATGTCCGTATCCAGTGCAAATCCATACATTGGTCCGAACATGGTGGGGAGTCATTGAAATATGCACAAAAGGCCTGCATCATTGACTGTTCATGCAGTTGTCTCCCTTGTTTCATGATTTGAGTATCGCAACTAAGGTACACATTCCTTTTGGGAGGTAAAAAGAACCACTTGCTGACTACCCCCTTAATACTAGGCAGCCAACAGTATCTGTGTTCATGAGCCATCAGGCACCTTTCACACATCCAGCCGCCTTTCCTGATATATAAACTCTCTATCCTGCTCCACTAGCATAGTTCCATGGAACGTATTCCCAGCTACCACTAATTCTCTATCAACTTCAACCACATTCTTGGGGATGCCGAGTTCCAACCACGGATATTTCCTTCCTCATTCCCACCACCTTCCACCTTTGCTGTCCCTAAACAGGGTATCCACAGGTGGCCGATCTCGGAGATGTTGCTCAGTTCTAATCCTGTGGTCCCGGTCGCTCATACCAGGGTATTCATCGTAGCCCACCAGGCCCGTGCCACTGCGAATCCTGGTCAGCACATAAGCATCCAGCCTAGTAAGGCCCCAGAGGTATCGGGGTACAGCAGGTCCCCACTCGACAAAAATACTCATGACCTTCGGTAAGGTGCCAGTTGACCAATTCATTATGCGGCAACTCCCATGCCAGTGCCGCATGCCCGATACCCAAACTTATAACGTCCCAATCCACTGGTCATAGCCCCAGGTAAACTGTAACGACCCTACGATATAGAGGTATAGTAACCTACGTCTACCCCCATACATAAGACCAAGAGGTCAGATGGTAGACGAGGCGGGTATGCAGGCGCATATCCAAGAGAGAGCTGATGGTCCGGAAATCTCTAAGAACAGAAGGTACTTAAGGAATAGGTGTACCTAAGTAGTTATAACGTGACAATGTCCGCTCTAGCCTATGGATAGGTCAGAAGGCCGGGTGAGTTTATCCTGCCTAAGGAGGTCACGTTACCCTACCATGGAGACCGGTTTCGTGTCACCATGGACATACTTACCCTACCTTTGGGACACTATTACCCTACCTTCCGTCAGAAATATTCTCGGAGGAATTTCGGGAAATGTTAGGATTGTTTGTTACGCAATGACGATCGACGGGCACTTGATTGCACTTTGATCGGAAGACTACGGGAGGAGCTATAGTGCTCCGAACAAGCTGTAACTTGGTAGAATTATTCCTAACAGGTACCTGCGGCCCCAGGGTTCGCCCCGGGCGTCATGGGCCAAAATGGATGGAGTTGCCGTTATGCTAGTTAAATGGATTCTATGAAGACATGTCCATAACACTGTATGCGTCGTCGCCGTCCGTCCGACCGGAAGCTGTTCGCAGGATATATAAGGGGGCCAAGGTGAGAAGGTCAGGTACCTTCTCCAAAAAGAACGGAGTAAAACGGACCAGGGCTGACGGAGTTAGCGTGAGCTATCCAGAAGGGTCCCCAGAGTAGTCCCGGGTAGTGCCGGAGACATCTGGGAAGGTTTTAGGCCAATCAAGCCTACATGTGCCCCTTTGCCGTAAGCTCTTTGTGGGTTGTTTGTAGACTCTGATAGCATGACACTTATCACGGTGAGTGGTGTGCCGGGGGTAAGGGACCATGGGTAGCGCCTATGGGTCCCGCCACCGATACAGCTCTCCAGGGGAGCGTCGTAGACCCCCTAAGTTCGCAATCAAGGAAGATAGAACTTAGCCGGAGGACACCTGATGTCGACAAGTGCTTGTATAGGTCATAGCATATGGGAAGAGAGTCATTTAGTTAGCTTTCCCAAGGGTCTCGACAGTTAGCCACTGACGAGACACCGATGTGCAGAGGTTTTCACTCCGGCAGGTGTATTGGTAAACACCTCGCAGGAACTGATGTGCATATGGGAGATTTCTGCTAGAGTGCGCTGACACCTATAGCCCTTCGGGGACACGGTAATGGTGCCAGGGCAACCCTTACGGAGAAGGGCATAGTCACGTTGGTCGGGGTAACCTGATGGGGGAGTTTTTGGTATAAGTCTGACTACTTAAAGATTATACGAGAACTCTCCTACCCCGACACAATCAACATCCTCTCGAGAGACTTTAATTGAGATAAGCCTGAGCTTAACGATATTAAGTTTTACCGTTTACTTTTATTCTTTACACTTTTGCAAGAGCTTTGTTCGAGAGATTTGAAGTTTGGTGCAGTCGCATCCTTAGGAGCCATCTACCTGAGGGAGCCCCCGTTACATAAACGCACTTCTTGGCTTGTAGATCGATAGCTTCATTCCCGACCACCCAAGTATGCCTGGGGACCCATTCATAGGAGATCCTGCCACATCCATTCAGCAGCCAGGCAAAGACTTCCCACATTTCCACCCAGTTGCCTTGGGGAAACATCCCCTCTATCAGTATCAGCGCTGGGACACAGTCTAGGAATATGTGAGCATGTCGCAGGGGATGGACTTCCTTCAAATACTGCAGCACCCCCACAACTGTAAACAGTTCGCATTCCACAATGCTTCAAGAAGATGGGATGGCCTGTCCCATTATTCGAACTTTACCCTGGTGATACACCACCCATACTGCCCCCGCCTTCCCGGAGTGCTTTGATCTGTCAGTGTATACCACCAAGTCAGGAAATCCTAACAGCCCCTGGATCTTAGCATTGTGCCGGGCAGTGCCTACTTCCTTGCCTTTTCCAATTGTAACTGATGGCTGGGCCCGAAGCTCCACCTCTGATAACTGTTCTTTGCCAGCATGCCATCTTTCTTCCAGGCCAGTCTGATGTGTCCAAACCAGGGATGGTTGTCGCAATATCGCCGGTTGATGAACCAGCTATAGCAATGGTGCTGGAAGTACTGTCCTTGAATGTGAATTGGTGGTACACCAAATTCAGCCAATAAAATATTATTAGCCAGCTTAAAGGGGTAACGTGGACCTGAATCTGCTTTACATATGACCCGGAGAAGGACCCATAGTCAGTTACAAATTCAAGCCCATAGTAGACGGTCGGGAGGTAAGCTGCTTGCACTAGTTGGTAAGTCTCCTATGCTCTAATACTGCCTACACTACCCTGATGCTGCCCGAACGCCCCAATCCTCCTTCTCACCTCTAGTCCCCTTTCCAGCCAATACTTGACATGGGCAGAAAGATTAAGAAAGACATTAAACCTATATCCAAGTACTCGCAGGTCCTCAGATGGCTCAATCAGTTCTCCTTGCAATTCCATTCTATCCCATGCCCTATCTCCAAACCCAATCTACTGGGTCTTAAGGGCGCTGAACCCCATTCCTCTAGCTCTAGCCAACCTGTCACGGTCCAAGAACAGTTCATTAGCATGCCCCTTGGCTGCCCTCTGGCTTGATGCGGCAACAAGGATCACCACAACATGCCACCCTCTTGAGGAATATCACATCCTAGGTGCAAAAATATCAGCCACTTATGTGCCAAAATGGAATGGAGAAAGCGGCAATCCCTGGGGAATCCCCTTGCTAGTGTGGTACTGTTTGGAAACATGTCTATTAAACCAAAACTAGACTGTCCTATTAGCCTACCACCTGCGTATCCAACTGCACAACACTGAGGTGCATCCCCTAGCCATCAGGAAATCAGAAAGCAGGTCGACATCAATATTGTCAAACCCCCCTTCAACATCGACCAACAGCATCATCCGGTGGTATCCACCATTGTGTTTCAAGAATTCAAAGATGACAGCCATGGCATCATGCACCCCCCTCCTGCGTCATCATCTGAGCTGAACACATTCCAGACACTGAGCTAACCAGATGAGGATGACCTACTCGGCCACCTTAGCTAGTACAGGTAGCTGGTGTATCATTCTCCATGCCTTGACCACATTGTATCTTGGCTTACCAACTTTGGGGATCAATACCACCTCTGCCTCATACCAGTCCAGAATGTCATATCTCAGCCTGTAATCCACCAGGCATCTCAGATTGTCCAGCTGTCTCCTCATCCAGAACTGTAAAAAAGGATATCCCATGTTGTCAAGACCTGGTTCTGGATTGGTCAGTGACGATGTTAATACCAACTCTATTGCTTGGGCAGTGTCGACCTCCATCCTCGGAGGTGCCCACAGACATAGTTTTCCAGGCTCCAGCTGGGCTGCAATAGCATCCAGGATGTCACTGTGCGTAGCTGCAACCTTACTATCAGCAAGAACCATAGTAGGCAGCACCCTCCTTGCGTCCAGGTGTTGAACTAGTCGGAACACCCCGGGGTTCCCTGCTTGACTCAGTTGGTCTGAAATGTACTCGAACCGAGTCCTGGCAACGGATGCCCTGTAAACACATCTGGCAAGTTGGGAGTCAATAGCATAAGCTGGATCCATCCTGCCCAATTTGTGCACCCTTTGAATATCCCTCCATATCCACTCCAACTTAGGAGTCTACCACTTGCAGGGTATGCTGCTCGCTGGGGGTCTCGGTAATGCATCAACAATTCTGTGGGCCCCAGCCCATGAAGTACCGTCCGGTGCCCCCTGGAGTAGATCCAAGCCGGTCCCAACCTTATCCCAACAAACCTTCTCCCAAGCTGGCCGCGTCCAGATCATATCTGTGGGTGCTGTCACGTCCAGCTTGATCAACTGTCCCATGTGCTCACAACCCATAGCGTCACTGTATTGGTAGCGGATTGAGTCCAGGTAATAGAGACACAGGTCAATCCTTGATATATTCCTGAATGTAGGCTTGTTGGGGAAAGTTATGTTGTAATGGTTGTCAGTCATCCACTTCCTCAACCATTTCCCTGTAATTCCCACCAGCCGGGTCCCAATATGGATTGCGGGCATTGGATTTGCCCAACAACATATCACATCCCACCAGCTTCTTCTTTTTTTCACAAAACATACTCTTCCCCTCCTTGGGTAAGAGGGACATACTAGCTAACCTCCTTTCCATACCATTGTCATAACAACACACCAAAGAAAAACATCTCTCATGCCCCTCCACGTCAAATAGCCCATACAAAGATGAGCACACAAAAGCCTCAACACCTGAACCCTTAACAAATGAAAACAAATCCCATCCGTTAGCTTTATGTGGCACATGTAGACCATCAGCATCAACTGGTGGTTCCAAAACAAAAAACAAATCAAGATAAGAAAACAAATCAAATGCTGACTCCCAATTCCGCACCGCTCTTTTAACGTTTAGTGCAAGGATTGTAAAATGTATTAAAATGGGGATTCTGCGGAACCACATGAGCTAATAGAGCCCTCACCATGTAAAGTTGTATATTCCACAACAACGGGGTCTTCAACCATCCCTCCAACATATCTGGTTTTATCAAGGTGCCCAATCAGTAGGAGTCCATTCTTCTTAGTAGGTGGCGGTGGTGCTACTAGAAGTGGTGGGGGAGGGGAGGGGGAGGGGTCAACTTCCTTACCCTTGGCTGATGAGGCCTTCCTGCCCCAGCTCTTCCCATTGCTATTCCTCTTAACCTTCTCCTCCTTGCAGTCCTTGGCCACGTGTCCTGACTCATGGCAGTTATAACACCTGACTACCTTCTCCTTCCCACAGTTCCTAAACACATGTCCCACCTCATGGCAGTTGTTGCACCTGAGTGCCTGCTTGCACTCGTATGCCATATGCCTGATCTTGCTGCAGTTCCTGTACCTCCTAGTATATTTCCCGGATGGTACAATGGTGGCTCTTGTCTGGTTGTGGGATGCCTCAAGCATCTTACAGTAGTCTGCATCCTTTGACTCACCAGTATTCTTGCGTCGATTCCTCCTCGTCGTTCGGTCGGAGAAGCCTTTCCAGGCCGTATCATCAACGGTCTCCAGTGATCGGGCATGTGGTAGAAGAGTAGGTAGAGTGCCATTAGTTTCTGTCGCAGTACAGGACAGGTGACCAGTAAAGTGGTCAGACCTATCAGAAAGGAAACAAAGCCTCTGGGTCTGGAAACAAGCATTCCCTTTAACTCTAGGGCAGTTAATCATACCACACTCATGGTCCTTAGACTGGTGTGCCCCCAAACAAAACCAAAGATGAGAGGGGAAGGGGCATGTAACTTCCATGTATCAAACCTAGAGATACTTCTGGCACACCACAGGAGGGTGATGTTCCATGAAAATCCTCACTGGTCATGGGTGGCCCCTCAAACAGATGGTGCATTTAGCCAGGGTAGCCAGGATGGCATCATTCTTTTCGACCACAAACCTGATACCACACAGAGTGGCGTTGTGCTGTCTCATGGCCTTGGTGGATCCCAGCAGTGCAGGACGTCCTGCAGTCACCACCCCTGCGTTGGATTGCTCCATATAAAGGCAGAGGACATCATGAACCTTATCCCTGGTCCAGGAGTCGACTTTCCATACCAATCCATGTCCAGTGTCAGCCAAGGGAGCATGTCCCACACGAATGATGATTTTGTCCATATCACGTTGGAACTTGAAGGCCGGGATAGCCAGGTTCTGAAGGAGGATCATCCTTATCCATTCCAGTTGCCCACTAATTTGGGTAACTTCATGCTATACAAGCGTCATGAAGATTGAACCAATGGGGGTCTGGAATACTGCCTCCTTAACAGAGGGGACTGTTCCTGCAACCCTGCCCTTGTTTGACAGGAGAGTGTTGATACGAGATGAGATAGTCGCAGTTGGAACACCGTCGGGTAACTCCAGCGATTTCCGGTTCAGGAACCTGATAGTGAGGCTCGGGTCTGGGGTCTTAGCTATGGGAGTTGGCGATAAGGAGGATGGTGCAGACGTCTTGCTGTCACCCTTATCGAACCGAGTGTTGGCCAGGTAGCTCTTCTTTCCTACCACCGTCTTGCAGGCTCTCAGCACCACTGCTGCTGGTCCTTGAGGGAAGGATGGTTTCTCATCAGTCATGGGCGTCTCTACCACCTTGGGCTTCATAGACGTCAGCAATTGTAACGGGGGCTCCCTCAGGTAGATGGTTCCTAAGGATGCAACCGCACCAAACTTTGAATCACTCGAACACAGCTCTTGCAAAAGTGTAAAGAATAAAAGTAAACAGTAAAACTTAATATCGTGAAGCTCAGGCTTATCTCAATTAAAGTCTTTGGAAAGGATGTTGATTGTGTCGGGGTAGGAGAGTTCTCGTATAATCTTTAAGTAGTCAGACTTATACCAAAAGCTCTCCCATGAGGTTACCCCGACCATCATGAGTATGCCCGTCTCTGTAAGGATTGCCCCGGCACCATCACTGTGTCCCCAAAAGGGCTAAAGTGTCCGCGCACTCTGGCAGAATTCTCCTATATGCACATCAGTTCCTGCAGGGTCTTGACCAATACACCTGCCAGAGTGGAAACCTCTGCGCATTGGTGTCTCGCCAGTGGCTAACTGTCGAGACGCCTAGGAAAGCTAACTAAATAATGCTCTTCCCATGTACTATGACCTTTGCAAGCTCCTGTAGACATCAGCTGTCTCCCAGCTAAGCTCTATCGTTCTTGAATACGAACTTAGAGGGTCTACAGCGCTCCCACGTTGAGCTGTGTCAGTGGCGGGACCCATGGGCGCTACCCATGGTCCCTTACCCCCAGCACACCACTCAGCGTGATAAGTATCATGCTATTAGAGTCTTCAAACAACCCACAAAGAGTCTATGGCAAAGGGGCACATGTAGGCTTGATTGGCGTAAAACTTTCTCAGATGTCTCCGGTACTACCCGGGACTACTCTGGGGACCCTTCTGGATAGGTCACGCTAACCCCGTCAGTTTTGGTCCGTTTTACTCTGTTCCTTTTGGAGAAGGTACCTGACCTTCTCACCTTCACCTCCTTATATACCCTGTGAACAGCCTCCGGTCGGACGGACGGCCGCGACGTATACAGCTTTATGGACATGTCTTCATGAACTCCATTTAACTTGTAAGACAGCAACTTCACCCATTTTGGCCCATGACGCCCGGGGCAAACCCTGGGGCCGCAGGTACCTGTTAGGAATAATTCTACCAAGTTACAGCTTGTTCGGAGCACTATAGCTCCTCCCGTGGTCTTCCGATCAAAGTGCAACCAAGTGCCATTACTCAATCGTCATTGCGTAACAAACAATCCTAACTGTTCCTGAAATTCTTCCGAGAACATTTCCCACCGAAGGTAGGGTAATAGTGTCCTGAAGGTAGGGTAAGTATGTCCATAGTGACACGAAACTAGTCTCTATGGTAGGGTAACGTGACTCTCCTAGACAGGGTAAACTTACCTGGCCTTCCGTCCTAACCTTAGGCGGGAGCAGACATAGTCACTTTACTTGCACTACTTAGGTACACCTATTCCTTAAGTACCTTCTGTTCCTTAGCATATCTAGACCATCAGATATCTCTTGGACATCCGCCCGCATGCCCGCCTAGTTTACCGTGTTACCTCTTAGTGTTACGTATGGGTGTAGACTTAGGTTGTCATAGCTCTATAACGTAGGGTCGTTACAGCAATCTAGGTTTGGTCTTGACTTTCTTGTCAGCCTTGGTAGGAGTACCAGATACTCTACCATCACTGCCTGACCCAGTGAAGCTTGACGAGCTATTTCCTGACGGTCATGGCCATGGAAGGGCCACCTCCACAGGCTTCTTCTTCTCCATCTTAGGCTTCTTGCAGTCCCTCGCAATGTGCTCAATCATGCCACTGTTGTGATATTTCTTCCCCTTGTTATTAGCTGGGAGGGAGACCGGGGACGTGGTTGCAGCCTTGGTGGCTGCAGGATCCATGTATCTATTAGCCAGAGTGGCCCAAGACACTTTCTTAGCAGCAGGAGTAGCCATAGCTGACTGTCCACGTACTGATTGCATACTGCTCACAGGAGAGGGGGAGTGGGGCGGGAGGGCTTGGGGTAAGCCCAGTCCTCTTCCGAACTGCCTCCTCCAACTTGCTATTCTCCTCCTCTAACTCACAAACCCTATATCTCAGAGCCCTAGACATTGACTCCGATTTAGGCAACATCTGAAAGATCACTTTCATATCCTCTGTTACGTCCCCAAGGTTATCATAACCTTCCTTCCCACTGAACAACACCTAGCATACCTCTGTACCGTGGTAGTCAGATTCCGAACTGGAGCCCGAACTGTCTTGCAAGTGGGTGGAGGCATCGCCAGTACGTGGAATGGTAGCAGGGGTTCCCATCTCATCAATTGCTTCAAGAATAAAGTCCCAGGACACTACCAACTCTAAGCGCCTTGAGGGGGTGGTATACAAACTTTCCTTCACCTACCTCAATGCCACATCTGCCGCATCTACCTGCCTTGTCACATCCGCTACCCTAGCCACCCTGGCATCCATTGATTCAGGCCAGGTAGAGGGCTGTTGTATGATAGGTAAACTGGACCATTGCGGGGAGGAGGAGATTTCCTCAGAGTCCACATACTTACTGTCTCCCAAACCCGTGGCCTCGGTATTCCTATCACCACCTATATCCATAGAGGTGTCCATAGCAATCACCTCCGAAGAGCGAAGTACATCAGCTGTAGTCAAAGAAGGAGAACTTGCCCTATCTGTAGACTCAATGGTCGACGCCGGGTATGGGACCGGCTTGAGCCCTGGAGCAGTCTGCTATCTAATTTTACCCACGTAACGGGGGCACCCGCAGGTAGATAGTTCCTAAGGATGCGACCACACCAAACTTTGAAACTCTCGAACACAGCTCTTGTGAAGTGTAAAGAATAAAAATAAACGGTAAAATATAATATCGTTAAGCTCTGGCTTATCTCAATTAAAGTCTCCCAAGAGGCTGTGGATTGTGTCGGGGGAGGACAGTTCTCGTATAATCTTTAAGTAGTGAAACTTATACTAAAAACTCCCCCATCAGGTTACCACAACCAACATGAGTATGCCCTTCTCCATAAGGGTTGCTTAGCACCATTACCATATCCCCGAAGAGCCTTAGGGGTCAGCGCACTCTAGTAGAAATCGCCTGTATGCAAATCAGTTCCTGGGAGGTGTTTACCAATACACCTGCGGGAGTGAAAGCTTCTGCGCATTGGTGACTTGTCAGTGGCTAACTGTCGAGATGCCTAGGAAAGTCAAATAAATGACTCTCTTCCCCTGTGCAATGACCCATGCAAGCACTCGTAGTCATCAGCTGTCTTCCGATTAAGTTCTATCTATCTTGATTGTGAACTTAGAAGGTCTACAACGCTCCTGCGGAGAGCTGTGGTGGCAGCGGGTCCTGTGGGTGCTAGCCATGCTCCCTTATGTGCCGCACACCACTCACCATGATAAGTATCATGCTATTAGAGTCCTGAAACAACTAACAAAGAGCCTATGGCAAAGGGGCACCTGTAGGCTTGACTGGCGTAAAACCTTCTCAGAGGTCTTCAGCACTACCCAGGACTACTCTGAGGACCCTTCCCTATAGCTCATGCTAACTCCGTCACTTTTTTGTCTGTTTTACTCCATTCCTTTTGGAGAAGGTACCTGACCATGTCACCTTGACCCTCTTATATACCCTGCCAACAGCTTCCGGTCAGACAGAGGGCAGCGACATATACAGTAGTATGAACATGTCTTCTTAGACTCCATTTAACTAGTATGATGGCAACTTCAACCATTTTAGTCCATGATGCCCGGGGCAAACCCTGGGGCTGCAGGTACCAGATAGGAATAATTCTGCCAAGTTACAGCTTGTTCGGAGGACTATAGCCCCTCCCATAACCTTCCGATCAATGTGCAAGCAAGTGCCTATCAATCACCATTCCATAACAAACAATCCTAACATTTCCCGAAATTCCTCCAAGAATATTTCCGACTGAAGGCAGGGTAATAGTGTCCCAAACGTAGGGTAAGTAAGTCCGTGGTGACATGAAACAAGTCTCCATGGTAAGGTAACGTGACTCTCCTAGACAGGTTAAACTCACACGGCCTTCCGACCTATTCTTAGGTTGGAGCAGACATAGTCACATCACTTTACTACCTTGGTACACCTATGCCCTGATTACCTTCTGTTTCTTTGGGATAACTGGACCATCTGATAACCGTCGGACATGCGCCACCATGCCCACCTAGTCTACCTGCCAACCTCATGGTCTTATATATGGGCATAGACTTAGGTTGCCATAGCTCCATTACTCAGAGTTGTTACATCACTCCTCTCTTCTCTAAGGACCGACCTGGTGTGCTGAAGTCATCTCTTATTTCCCCAGTTCAGTTCGTCCTGAACCCTATGGTCTCCAGGTTTCTGGAAATACCCATGGTAGAAATCTTTCATGCCTTCTAACCCTGTGCCTTCTAGCATCTCATATGGCTCCCAAGGGTTTTCCTCTGCGCCATACTCTTTCCATGAAACTAGGTATTGTATGCAGGGATGAGGAAACTTCACTTTCATGTTAGCATACCATCAACTATTTACGACTGCCTCAATAATGTAGCTGAACTCCTTGTCTACTATCTCGGGGCCTAGGACTTCCCTAGTCCTTTTACCACTTGGGTTCTGATAATAGGGTTTTAAGAGTCTGACATTGAAGACAGGGTGGATAGACCAGCGGGCAGGCAATAGGAGTTCATAAGCTTGGTTTCCAAGCTTGTATTTGACCACAAAGGGCCCGAACATTTGGTGGTCCAGCTTCTCTATAGGTCGCTTAGTGCGAATGTTTTTTTTGATTTAGCATTACCTGGTCAGCGTTCTTTGTCCTGCCATTAGTCATGTCTTCCACCATAACATATTCAGGGGATGGCCACCATTTCTGGTCATGCCACTTCCTTTGTCTCTCTTGAGCTTGCTTAAGGGTATCTCAGACTTCTTGCCAGACACCGTCCCAGTTCTTAACTAACAGCTCGCTGCTGGGATGAACACCTTGTTGCTCCGATAACGTACCCGACAAATTAGTCCAGGGGTTAAAGCCACAGTTGATCGCAAACAGGGATAACTTGGTTGACTTGGAGGTGGATATATTGTATGCGTACTCCGTCAAGGGAAGTAGTGATGCCCAATCATCCTGTTGGTATGAGCAATAATTTCTTAAGTATTGTTCCAAGGTCTGGTTTACCCGCTCTGTCTCCCTATTAGTCAAAGGGTGGAAAGCAGCAAATAACCATAATTTTAGTTGTAACTGCTACAGTAGGCTCATCCAAAACTTGGATGTGCATCGGCTATCTTGGTCAAAGATAATAGCTTCTGGGAGCCCATGGAGCCGCCAAACTTCCTTCGGGAATATCAGGGCCAGATCCTTTATCGGGACCTCTTTGGCCACTGGTATGAAGTGCACCATCTTTGAGAATCTATCCACGATTACCCAAAATTTCATATACCCTTCTGATTCAGGTAGCGGTACTATGAAATCCATTGAGATATCCGTCCACGGCCTTGAAGGTACTCCGACAGGTTCTAACAAGCCAAACATCTTATGTTTAGCAGACTTATTCTGTTGACAGACATCATATGTACGAACATAGTCTGAAATGCTCTCATCCATCTTTAGCCAGAAGAAATTAGCCCTAACCCTGCCTACTGTCTTGTATGTCTCAAACTGTCCCTCAATATGCAAGTCATGTTCAGCTTCCATGATCTTATCCTTCAGATCCGGTGAGTTAGGAATGTACCACCTGTTCATATACAGGAGAAGCTCTCGTTCTATGTCAGGCTTCGGTCGACTCCTTTCTCTTCTGCTAACACAGCCTTTAAGTCCTTCATATAGACAGGATCCTGTTTCGCAGCCACTTGTAATGCATCCAAAAATGCTGATTGCAACCATTAGCCTTGACAGACTACCAATGTGTGCAGCTCTAAGAGGTCTCACTCCTGGCCCACAATCCATTGTCCAGTGTGAAAAAATGGCTTTTGTGTTTCTGACAGAGAATTACTCCCCCCTTCAGTGCGGTGTTCCCCACACCTCGACAGTGCATTAGCCTTCGTATTCAATCTTCCTTCACAGTAAACTACCTTGAAATTGAATGGCTGGAGGAATTCTGCCCAGCGATGTTATTGGCAGTTGAGGGTCTTGGTACGATTAAAGTACTCCAAACTCTTATGATTGGTGTAAACCGAAATTTGACCCTCTACTGACCTAAACAGATGTTCCCATTCTTTGAAAGCAGCTACTATGGCAGTCATTTCTTTGTCAGGGACAGCATAATTTATCTCAGCTGGGTGGAACTTCCTACTATGAAAGGCCACTAGGTGCCACCTCTCGTCTGTGGAGAACTGAGACAGTATGGCACCTAACACAAAGTCACTAGCATCTGTCTCCAGCCTAGTCTAACAGACAGGATCAAAGTGTGCTAGGATTGGTCGCGAGGTAAAGGCGTTCTTCAATTCATTGAAAGCCATTTCACAAGTAGGGGTCCAATTGAATTCCACATCCTTCTTAGTGAGACCCGTCAGAGGTTTTGCCATCTTGCTAAAACCTTCTATTAACCTTCTATAGAAGTTGGCGAAGCCCATAAAACTTTGGACTCTGACGATGCTAGTCAGTGGTTTCTATTCAAAGATGTAATCCACTTTCTTCATAGTCATAGATATCCTCTTTTCGGATATCCTATAACCCAGGAACTGAATCTCACGTCTGTGGAAGAATGTTTCTTTATGTTTGTACACAGTCGATGCTTCCTCAATGTTTCCATGACCCACCTGACTAAAGAGACAGGTTCCTAAATAGCTTCAGAGCAGATCAGCATATCGTCCATATAAGCCACGACTCCTTCTCCCAGCATATCTCTAAGTAGGTCATTTATCATACTCTGGAAGGTGGCAGGTGCGTTATACAGTCAGAAGTGCATAACCTCAAACTGATATAATCCCAACTGGCTACGAAAGGCTGTGAGCTCCTTATGTGAGTGTGTATCTCCTTTAGCCTTGTCAGCCATTCAGATTCCCTAATACCCATTGTTCAGATCTATTAAGCTATGCACCATAGCCTTTAAGAGCCTGCCTCACAAATCATTCATCAGCAGGAGAGGATATCTATTCTTCCCCATGATCTTATTTAGTCCTCCGTAATCTATCACTAATCTCAAGGTACCATCTGGTTTTGGTACAAAAAGTATAGGAGTGGAGGATGAGGAAGTAGATCTTTCTGTCTTCCCTGTTCTTAATATTACATTTATAAACTCCTTGAGTACTTGTTGCTTCTTCACTGATATCGGATAAATGGGCCCAAAGAGAGGTGTGCTTCCAGGAATTAAATCAATTCCGTGATCATACTTTGTATGTTCCGATAGCGTATCTATCCTTTCGTGACTGAAGATGTCCCCAAAGTCCTTATACTCAGGGAAGTGTTGAGCTGTAATATCTTTACCTCTCTTGTCCTAGAACTGTACTGTGCCAAGAAAATAGACGTTTTCGGGATCTTCGGCTAACAGTTCTTCGTCGATCATGTATACTAACTGCCTCTGCTCTGTCAGGCAATTTGCCTTACAAAAATCTGAGTGCCAGGTCAGTGATCCTACTTTCCAATCTATCTCTGGATTGCCATCCTTCAACCATGACATAGGAAGATAGCCATCGACCCTAGTGTCGGCAATGTCAGCTACTTCAAAGCGCAGACCATGCCTGTAA
>LN891025.1:32300-47421 GCA_900010015.1 Tuber aestivum | reverse complement strand
GAATCACCTATCCTCAAATCTAATGACTTAGTATAGTAAATACCTGATCCTGGTATGTGGTTACCAGTTGTATCTTTTATTGGAGTATGAATCCTCCTTCGTACACAAGGAGCTTGGGTACTCTTAACCTATTAACTACTTAGGACAGGGCCAGTAGCTCCACTATCTAATAGTAATAGCACTTCGGCACTTACTTAACTACACCCTATTTGCCAATTCAATCTCACTCGTAGGTGAATTGATTTGCTATGTTTGGGTGGACTTGAGTGTCTCGCCTTCTTGCTTCGTCTCGTAGTACACATTCTTCCTAGTCACTTGTCTTTCAACACAAGAGTGGCCACAACGGGTCAGTAAACATCTCCAAGAATAGTTTTAATCAATAAATGGATTGGAGTGCTGTTTACTATCACGCCAGCATGATTTCAGGGACTGTACCCTCCTCAGGGAAACTTGAAAGATAACTTTTGTTTAAGAGTAATAACCTAACCAATCCAAACATACA
Source organism: Tuber aestivum (assembly GCA_900010015.1). Taxonomy (NCBI): domain Eukaryota; kingdom Fungi; phylum Ascomycota; class Pezizomycetes; order Pezizales; family Tuberaceae; genus Tuber; species Tuber aestivum. The sequence continues at coordinate 46,919 of LN891025.1, read as the reverse complement.
AGGCAACCGATCCATGTGAGACAATAAAATACATTTGCTGTGCAGAGACATCCAGTCAACCAGTGCCAAACAGGATATCTTTGTGTCCCATCTGAATGTCGCATGGTTCCTATTTTCTGGAGCAACCCCTTGGAGCAAAATACTCATCCAAAGAAAAAACCTGAAAGTAATTCCTGTGAAAATGTCTGACATGAAATACATTATTCCCAATAAGAAATAACAGAACCCAAGAACCAAAAGGAAAAATCCAACTCCGTGCGTGACCATAACATCTACCTGACAAGGTAGTCTCCAATACTCCTGTAGTTATGACTTTGTCAGAACTGAAGAGCTAGTCAATGTGGATTGGTTCTTACCTAAATTCGTTCCACTTGAGTGGCTGTCTACTTTCCCTGGAGATCATCAGTGATCTAGAAAGGTTAGCCTATGTTATTCGTTCTTAAGATTAGGTTCATACCTTCTTCAAGGTCTGTATCAACCTCCATAATGGTGGGAGAAGGTTTACAGGCTTGAAGTGGCTTAGGACCGGATGGCGGTGGACATGATGCTTCAATACGCTTGAATTTCTTATTGCCCTTTTTTGAATGTGTATAGTATGGTACTAACTTAATAACTTAGTACTAAAATATGATGGAGTAGAAAGAGTATACCACGGGCACGTTACGGGAGGAGGAGTTTTGGTATGAAGGGAAATTAGTAGTAGTTCTTGTCCTTAATGTCTTTTAAGTGAGATGGGTGATAACACCTATTTATACTGGTGTGCATCCTTCAAGTAACTGAGAGAAAACATAAGGAAAAACACAAGTGTCCTTCTCTGCCACACTTCGTGCATTGCTTATTGTTGTATCATTTATCAGTCAGGTTTCAAGGGATGTCTCGATGAGCAATAGCATACTCCGACATTCCTGCCTGCTTTCTGGTACCAACATTAGCAGTCTTCCACGTTTTGTTGTTGTTTCAACCCGAACCTTTCTCCCTCTTCTTAAACCTTCCTGTAGATTTAGAAGTTTTCTTCTCTCTTTTCTCTCATGGTTTGGTGGGCTTCTCGTCAATGAGATGTCTGAAACATTTGTCGTCTTCTAGGTTATGACCAACCTGCCAAGGTAGATCCAGGTAATCATTTAGGGCTTGGGGTGGGGTCCCTTCAATGCCCATGAGGCCCGAAGTTTAGACGTTATGCCCACCTGAACCTTATCCTTAACCTGTTGATGCTCTGTGGAATTCAGCTTGTACATCAGATCAATAATCTTGTCCAGGTATGGACTACTCTGGTTGGGGGTCATCACCAAGCTATTCCATGGGAGAAGGTTCTTTTCCTGATTTACATTGTTACCTCCGTGACTCTGCTCCAACCGTTTACGGAATTCCTTCAATGTCCAGAGCAGATCATTCTTGTTGAACAGCATACCCGCTCTTTTCGCAGCTTCACCATTGATGTGAGCGTATATTCCAAGGTACCAGTTGCGGGCTTTATTTTCGAGATGAGGTAAGACCAAGTTGATCTTATCCATGTCTGTCAGATGGCAATTGGAAAAGTACTCAAACTTGACTTCAACCAAAGTTTAAAAACTAGCCAGATTGGCAATCACTCCCTTAAATGTGGGAATGCCGCTTAACTTCTCCAGCTTCCTTCGTCTCTAATGCAACGAGAAATGAGATTGGTTTTGCAACCCATCTCGTAGTGCTTCTGCCTGACCGTCATATGGGTCTTTCTTCTCGTTATTCCAGCCTTCATGGTGTGCTCCTAAAAAGGGTGTGACATCAGGTAAGGAATCAGCATCATCATCAGAGCTATGATCAGGGGTCAGAATCACTCAGGTCCCCTCCACCAGCCCCTAAGAATCCAGCACTGGGAGGTAAGTTACCACCAGCACTACCTCGGGCGTTGCTACCCAAGGTTTCCCTTGGTCTTTCATAACCATCAAATTGCTTGCCTCGACCAGCACAATTTCAATCATCCGGGGGACGCCCTCCTGATGGTACTTGTTGGGGCACTGTGCCTGCGGACTGGTTACTCCGTGACGGTATCAGGTTTGGCATCACCTGCAACATCGCTAACCATTCTGACAAAGCGGGACAGGTCTCTGGGAGCATTGGAGGTGCTTCATGTCCTCTCTTCTTCCAGTACTCATATTTGGGTCCTCCTCTTTCCTTTCCCTTATCATTCGTCTTCTCTGGATAGGGCGGAATAAAAAAATTGGTCATGTCTTCCTCCACTACCAGAGCACGTGGGGTGACACCATGGTGTTTGCCCAATAGGATTTGGCGGTAGCCTGAAACCAGAAAATCCAGCAATACCCGAAGGTTTAACCAGTGCCGAGGGCACTTGAATCGGTAGCCGACTGGTTGGAAGGAGTGTGGCCGCGATTGGGACAGGTGTGCCCTGTGAGGCTGTAGGAGGATGGGGGGGAGCTTGCATCAGTTGAAATGGTTCCAATGTATTTGCAATCCTTGCAGCAAGTCGAGAAGCTGGGTTCATCACTGGCCACAGGGTAGGGGCTCGAGTTGCCACTGGTGTCGGGGCTGAGCTGACAGGAGTAGCATGAGAAGAAGGGATGTTTGGCTTGGATAACAGCAGGAGTGCTGGCATTACAGTAATAGAGGGATATGGTGACCTCATGGGTCAATTGACAGTTTGACGGCAGGCCCGCGGAGATGCTCTTCTGAGCGTCCCAACAATTATACTTGCTGAGTGGGCTCGCACTACCGAGGTAGACAGTAATCAAGTGGTGGCTCGTACGAAGGATGACACTATTTCACAGTCTTCCGTAGTCTTCAGACTTGCTAGGATCGGTAGACCTCCCCGACTTAGTTCTGATCACTATCTCACATGTCTAGCCTATAGTGTCAGTTGCTGAGCAAAATTGTTAGGCTTATCCGTCACTAGGAGCAGTGCGGGAGCCACCTCTGTCATCAAGACATCATTGTCTTTATTAATCTGATATCCCTTCTTCCAAGCCTTCTCCAATATGTCCATCCATATCTTCCTAGCAAATTGATTCTTCAATAATGCTACGAAAGCCTGCCACTGCCTTTTCATCTATCCCACCAAACTCTCAACAATTTGTTTCCTAAATTGTTTTTGGGTCTTCTTGTTCCAATATAACAGTTCCTTTTTTGCACTAGTGACTTCTGGAATCACCTCGCGTAGGATATATGGTTCCACATAGTCATGGGCACATTCCGCAACAGAGGTAGAAGGGCGTTTCTTAGGTTCGTCAGGAATTTCCTTGTCTTCTTCCACCGAGGGGTCAGAGCCATCCAAAATACATTTAGGGAAAACGATGTTGTGCGTAAAGGAAAGTGCTGCAAGGCTGAGGTCTGCAAGAACCAAACTTCCACAGTCTGAACGGACTTGGAACGGTACTGCATCAAGTAGCATTTTCACGCTTCCTCCACCAATGTCCCGGGTTTCAGCTATACCTGAGGCCCTGAACAGGGCAGCCCCTAAAGAGTTGTCGTCAAGCCTAAAACTGCTATGCAAACTCGATGCTTTCTCTTCAATCGTGACTGCTAAAGCAGCCATGATGAGTTAAGGATGGTTCAATCAAAAATCAGGAGGAGAGTGAAGGGAGAAGGTTGCTTAATGATATACTATAATGGGGGGTCCCTCAGGTAGATGCTTGTTAAGGATGAGATCGCACCAAACTACGAATCTCTTGAGCCCGGCTCTTACAAAGTATAAAGGATAAAAGCAAATGGTAAAACTTAATATCGTTAAGCTCTGGCTTATCTCAATTAAAGTCTCTCAAGAGCATGTTCATTGCGTCGGGGTAGGAGAGTTCTTGTATAATATTTAAGTAGTCAAACTTATACTAAAAGCTTCTCCATCAGGTTACTCCGACTAACATGAGTATGCCCTTCTCTGTAAGGGTTGCCTGGCACCATTACCATATCGCCGAAGGGTCTTAGGTGTCAGCGCACTCTAGTAGAAATCTCCAGTATGCGCATCAGTTCCTGTGAGTTGTTTACCAATATATGTGCCTGAGTGAAAACCTCTGCACATTGGTGACTTGCCAGTGACTAACTGTCGAGACGCCTAGGAAAGCTAACTAAATGACTCTCTTCCCATGTGCTATGACCCATGCAAGTACTGGTAGACAACAGGTATCTTTAGGTTAAGTTCCATCTATCTTGATTGCGAACTTGGAAGGTCTACGACGCTTCTGCAGAGAGCTGTGGTGGTGGTAAGACCCATAGGTGCTACCCATGGTCCCTTCCCCCCAGCACACCACTGACTGTGATGAGTATCATACTATTAGAGTCCTCAAACAACCCACAAAGAGCTTAGGGCAAACGGGCACTTGTAGACTTGATTGGTGTAAAGCATTCTCGGATGTCTCCGACACTACCTGGGACTACTCTCAGGACCCTTCTGGCTAGCTCACGCTAACTCTGCTAGTTTTTTGGTCATTTTACTCGGTTCTTTTTGGAGCAGGTACCTGACCTTCTCACCTTGGCCCTGTTATATATTCTGCGAACAGCCACCAGTCGGACGGATGGGAGCGATGTATACAGTGTTATGGACATAGCTTTATCGACTCCATTTGACTAGTCTGACTGCAACTTCAACCATTTTGGCCCATGATGCACGGGGCAAGCCCTGGTGCCGCAGGTACCTGTTAGGAATAATTCTGCCAAGTTACAACTTGTTCGGAGCACTATAGCTCCTCTGGTAGCCTTCCGATCAATGTGCAAGCAAGTGCCCATCAATCATCATTGCGTAACAAACAATCCTAACATTTCCCAAAATTCCTCCAAGAACATTTCCCACAGAAGGTAGGGTAATAGGGTCCCAAAGGAAGGGCAAGTATGTACCTGGTGATATGAAACTAGTCTCCATGGGAGGATAACATGACTCTCCTAGCCTGTGTAAACTCACCTGGCCTTTCATCCAATCCTTATGTTAGAGCAGACATAGTCACATTACTTTACTACCTCTGGACACCTATCCCATAATTACATGCTGTTTGTTTGAGATATCTGGACCATCAGATATGCCTCGGGCATGAGCGAGCATACCCACCTAGTCTACTATCGACCTCATTGTCTTATGCATGGGCACAGACTTAGGTTGCCATAGCTTGATAACTTATGGTCATTACCACCCAAGGTCAGCTGGGCTCGCGGAATGACCATGATTTTTCGTCCCTCTGTGGTGGGTACTCCTTTGGTGGAAGTGAGCACTGAATCTGAGCTGCCACTGGATACAGGTACCAGGGTCGCGCCAGGGGATGGGGACTCCTCATGCTATTTTCCTACCATAAATAGGGGTGGCGTAGGTTTGTAGTCTGAGTCTGACCAAGCGTTAAGATCAAACTTGCCTCTTTCGTAAATTCCTCTATGTCTGGATGAGATCCAGGCCAGTAGGGAGGGGGTGGAGTGACTCGTGTGAGCCAGCGGGGCCAGTGTTTCCGGCACCATTGCCTCCACAATCAATTGAGACAGGATCAACCTCCACAGAGTCGATGGCCAAGTGGAGGCATCCTTAGTAGTAGGAGTGCCAGCCTAAGGGAGGACGGGAATGGAGGACTCTGTGTAACAGGGGCGCACTCAGGTGGATAGTTACTAAGAATGCGACTGCACCAAACTTCGAATCTCTCGAACACAGCTCTTGCAAAGTGTAAAGAATAAACGCAAACAGTAAAACTTAATATAGTTGAACTCTGGATTATCTCAATTAAAGTATCTCAGGATGATGTTGATTCTGTCGGTCTAGGAGAGTTCTCGAATAATTTTTAAGTAGTCAGCCTTATACCAGAAACTCCTCGATCAGGGCACCCCAACCAATATGAGTATGCCCTTCCCCGTAAGGGTTGCCCGGCACCGTTACCGTATCCCCAAAGTGCCTTAGGTATCAGCCCACTCTAGTAGAAATCTCCCATATGCGTATCAGTTTCTGTAAGGTGTTTACCAATACACCTGCTAGAGCGAAAACCTCTTGGCATCAGTGTCTCGCCAGTAGCTAACTTTCGAGCCGTCTAGGAAAGATAACTAAATGACTCTTTTCCCATATTCTATGACCCATGCCAGTACTCGTAGACATCACCTATCTTGCGGTTAAGTTCTATCTATTTTGACTACGAACTTAGAAGGTCTAAGACGCTCCCACCAAAGGCCCTCGTGGCGGTAGAACCTGTGGGTCCTACCCATGGTCCCTTACCCCCAGCACACCACTCACCATGATAAGTATCATCCTATTAGTGTCCTCAAACAACCCACAAAGAGCCTACGGCAAAGGGGCATGTATAGGCTTGATTGGCGTAAAACCTTCCCAGATATCTCCGGCACTACCTGGGACTACTCTGATGACTCTTCCAGATAGCTCATGCTAACTGCGTCAGTTTTGGTCCCTTGTACTCCATTCCTTATAGAGAAGGTACCTATCCTACTCAGCTTGGCCCCCTTATATACGCTGCGAACTGCTTCTTGTCGGACAGATGGCAGCGACATATACAGTGTTATGGACATGTCTTGACAGACTCCATTTAGCCAGTATGACGGCAACCTCCACCATTTTGACCCATGAGGTCTGGGGCGAACCCTGGGGCCGCAGGTGCCTCTCAGGGATACTGCTGCCAAGTTACAGCTTGTTCAGAGCACAATAGCTCCTCCCGTAGCCTTCCGATCAATGTGCAAGCAAGTGCCCATTGATCGTCTTTGCGTAACAAACAATCCTAACTTTTCCCAGAATTCCTGCTAGAACATTTCCGACTAAAGGTAGGGTAATAGTGTCCCAAAGGTAGGATAAGTATATCCACGCTGACATGAAACTAGTCTCCCTGGTAGGATAATGTGAGTCTCCTTGACAGGGTAAACTTATCTGGTCTTCCGACCTATCCTTGGGTCAGAGCAGACATAGCAACATTACTTCCACTACTTCGGTACTCCTATCCCATAAGTACCTTCTCTTTCTTGTAATATCTGGACCCTCAGATATCCCTCAGACATGCGCCAGCATGTCTGCCTAGTCCACCATCCAACCCCATGGTCTTGTATATCGGCGTAGACTTAGGTGGCCATAGCTCTGTAACTTAGAGTCATTACATCACTCCCCTCAGCTCTGAGGAGCGACCCGGTCCGAGAACATCTTCTCTTATTTCCCCTGTTCCGTTTGCCATGAACCCTATGGTCTCTGGGTTCATGGGGATACCAATGGCGGAAATCTTTCATGGCTTCTAAGCCAGTGCCTTCTAGTATCTCATATGGCTCCCAAGGGTTTTCCTCAGAGCTATAGCCTTCCCATGAAACTAGGTATTGTAAGAAGAGATTAGGAAACTTCGCTTTCATGTTACTATACCATTGACTATCTATGACTACCTTGATAATAACGCTGGGCTTATTGTCTACTATCTCGGAGACTGGGACTTCCCTAGTCCTTTTGCCCCTCGGATCCTCACACTAGGGTTCTAAGAGTCCGACATTGAATACAGTGTAGATTGACCAGCAAGCAGGCAACAGGAGTTCGTAAGCTTAGTTTCCAAGCTTGCACTTGACCACAAAGGGTCCAAATATTCGGTCGTCCGGCTTCTCCATAGATTGCTTAGTACGGATGGTTTTTTGATTTAGCATCACGTGGTCAGCTTTCTTTGCCCTGCCATTGGCTACGTCTTCCCTTATAACATATTCCGGGGATGGTAATCATTTCTGGTCATGCCATTTCGCTTGTCTGTCTGGAGCTCACTTAAGTGTATTTCGGACTTCCTGCAAGACACCTTCCCAATTATTTACCAACAGCTCACTACTGGGATGAACACCTTGCTGTCCCGAGACTGTATCCGACCAATTAGTCCGTGGGTTAAAACCATAGTTGATCTCTAATAGAGATAACTTTGTGGACTTAAAGGTGGATGTATTGTATGCATACTCTGCTAAGGGTAGTAACGATGCCCAATCATCCTGTTACTATGAAGAATAATTTCTTAAATATTGTTCCAAGGTCTGGTTCACCTGCTCCATCTGCTCATCAATCTCAGGGTGGAAAGCAGTTGATATCCATAGTTTTAGTTGTAACTGTTTCATTAAGCTCATCCAAAACTTGGATGTGAATTGGCTATCTCGGTCCGAGATATTAGATTCTGGGAGCCCATGGAGCTGCCAAACTTCTTTCAGGAATATTAGGGCCAGATCCTTTATCGGGACCTCTGTGGCCAAAGGTATAAAGTGTGGCATCTTTGAGAATCTATCCACGATTAGCCACATTTTAGTATACCCTTCTGATTCTGGTAGCACTACTATGAAGTGCATTGTGATATCCATCCATGGCCTCAAAGATACTCTGACAGGTTCTAACAAGCCAAACTTCTTGTCTTTAATGGACTTGTTCCATTGACTGACATCACATGTATGAACATGGTCCGTAATACTCTTATCCATCTTTGGCCAGAAGAAATTAGCCCTAACCCTGCCTACCGTCTCGTATGTCCCAAAGTGTCCTGCAATATGGGAGTCAGGCTCACCTTGCATGATCTTATCCTTCAGATCCTGTAAGTCAGGAATGTACCACCTATTCTTGTACAGGAGAAGCTCTCGATCTATTGTTAGGCTTCGGTCAACACCTTTCTCTTCCGCTAGCACATCCTTTAAGTCCTTCATATAGACAGAATCCTGTTTCGCAGCAACTCGTAATGCATCCAAAAATGCTGATTGCAACCAGTAGCCTTGACAGACTGCCAATGTGTGCGGCCATAAGAGGTCTTGCTCTTGGCCTCCAATCCATTGTCCTGTGCAAAAAAATGGCTTTTGTGTTTCTGACAGAGAATTACTCCTCCCCTCAGGGTGGTGGTCCTGTCACGGCCACTGGACTATGGAGACGGAATATGCATGGAGTTTGGGTTGCATATATTGGTTGTGGTTTTCTTGGTTGCGTAGTTGAATTTCCTTTGTATAAGTGATTGGGATACGTTGCTGCGCAATGAAGATGGCGGAACCATACAGAAGAATTGTGGCTGTGTCTGATGCCCCAAACTTTCTTTCGTATTAGTGATCATGGAGGATTTCCTTAATATATAAAGGGGTGTGCCCCTTTAGATTTTGCTTTCTTTATGCAATCTGGTAATCTTCTTCGGACACCTTTTCTTACATTCTCGAGAATTATCTTATCTACCACGATACGTTTCTTTGGCCCGACCGGGGTCAAAGTTTCTCCTTATCACTTCCATTATGGGGTCTTCACCCCCACTCGTTTCACAACCTCCTACGCAGCCTGACGGGGCTTCGCAGGTTCGGCCATCACCTGTTTTCCTGTGTCAGGGCCCCCCCTCGCTTAAATGCCCACGAAGTGGCACCACCACAACCATATGATACTCAAGCAACCATTTTGATGCTCCTAATGGTGCCTTCATGCAAATGTTTGAACAGTTGGCAGAGGCAGAGAAGACTGAAGCGCCGTTCAGTTTTGCAAAAGCCTTTCCTATTATGATCCACATGATGCAAATTTTGCACAAAGACTACAGGAAGGCGACTGATGGGCTAACCGAGCACATCACAGCCTACACTGAGGAGTTGGATACCCTCTGTGCCTCCACTCTATCTCAGGCTGCTCCTACCACTGCCCCGCCGGCACCTCCTACTACCGATACTACAGTGCAGCCCTCTGTCCCTCCTCCACCTTCCACCCTTCCCCATACCCTACCTCCTGGCCAGGCAGCTCCTCCTTCTTAGGCTACCATCACTAGGAGGGCAAGGAAGCCTTCTCAAAAACCCACAAAGCCTGGCCCCAAGCTAGCCAAAGCCTCCTCCTCCTCGGTTAAGTCCCTTACCGAGAAGAAAAAGGGCCTCACCATGCCCGAGCATCGGCTCATCATCAAAAGAGATGCTGCCCCCCTTACTGAGAAGAAAAAGGGTCTCACCATGCCTGAGCGTCGGCTCATCATCAAAAGAGACGCTGCCCCCCTTACCTCTACTGCTGTACAGCTACACGACAGCATCAACCAGGCCCTGGCCTCCACTGTCATCCAGTCTGTCTCCTTCTTGGATGGACATGTAACCCTCACTACTATGGACACGGTTAGAGCGACCATGGTCAACAGTAAAGTGGGCACCTTTTTGCACCTCATTCCTGGTGCCTCTACTGTCCATCTCGACATCCCTGCCACCCAGCTTCTGGTACATGGCATTGCCACCTCCACCCCTCTGGCATCACTTGCCCAAGAACTTACCAACTTTAACTCAGGTTTATCTCTCACCGAACAGCCTAGGTGGCTTACCTCAGATATAGCACGCATCGGCAAACTTACCTCAACTGTTATTATTTCCATCACTGGACCCAAGGCTTCTTCTTTTGTTGGTAAATGCCTCTCTGCCTTTTCCAACACCTACCGTACCAAACGCTATTTACGCTTCAACAAATACACCCAGTGTGCCAACTGTCACACGTTTGACCACCACAGCCTCAAATGCATCCTGCCTCCTTCCTGCCGCTGGTGCCTCCTCCTTCACCCTACTGGGGATCACTCCTGTCCCACTGCTACCTGCCGTCTTCGCAGCCATCCTTGCAGTCATGCCACACTCAGGTGTGTGAACTGTGATGGCCCACACGAATCCCACTCGCCTGTCTGCCCTTCTTGCCCCCGTCCAGATACCCACAAATCTGAGGCCTCAGAGGAACATGAAGAAGAGGTAGATATGGTTGGTTCTACATAGGGTGGGATATCTATAACAATAATGCCCTAGGGGTGTCCTGGGTTGGCTATTATGGTGCAAGGGGTATGGCTGTTAGGCTTGCCTCGACTGATTGCTTAGGAGAAACTGGCCTCGTACCGCCCCTCTGTCATGGCCCTTCTAAGAGACAGTACTGGAACGTTTTCTTGGGTGCTGGGTGGGGTTGATGTTGGTGGATTTCTTTTGTTATGATGTTATGAGGAATGAGGCGCGAGGCTGGAGCAATGCTGCCAGTGGTAGTAATTTATTGATTGTGCTGGGATTTCCGTGGCCTGGCTAGGTAGAGCGGATGGGTGCTGAACAGTTGATGGACTTGTACTTCAGCTTTGGTGTTGGTGCTTGCTCACCGGAGTGGTCAACTGTACGGAAACGGAGGATCGGTATCTTATATTTAGTTGCCTGTTTTTAGCGCGGGTAGCAGGGCCCCAGTCACAGCAGCGCCTCCTGGCCAGTGTTAAGCTCCTGTTAGGGGGGCGCTCGATCATATAGCATGTTTTGGCTTGACGAGTATAAATAAACTGAGATTGAATTCGGACACCTGTACCTACGAATTACACTCTCTATTATCTGGCGTCCTCTTGAACCCCCTGAACCCAGACCCTAAACTCCTGAATCCCGAACCTCGCACAACTCACGTGAGTGGTGGCCCCGTACCTAGACCTCATCTCCAGAATCCTGCCAGTCCTCATCGTTGTGTGCCTTAGGCTACCCAACCCTCAGACCCTGTCTGTTACAGGTCCCCACGCCTTGACAATCTATCACCCTTCATATTCAGCCTTCCTTCATGGTAAACTACCTTGAAATTAAATGGCTGCAGGAATTCTGCCCAGCGATATTGTCAGCTGTTGAGGGTCTTAGTACTATTAAAGTACTCCAAATTCTTGTGATCGGTGTCAACTAAACTTTCACGCTCTATCGACCTAACCTGATGTTCCTACTCCTTGAAAGCTGCTACTATGGCTGTCATCTCTTTGTCATGGATATCATAATTTATCTCAGCTGGGTGGAACTTCCTACTATGAATGGCCACTGGGTGCCACTTCTCGTCTTTGCAGAACTGGGACACTACAGCACCTAACGCAAAGTCACTAGCATCCATTTCCAGCTTCGTCTAGCAGACAGGATCGAAGTATGCTAGGATTGGTCACGAGGTAAAGGCCTTCTTCAATTCATTGAAAGTCTTTTTACAAGTTGGGGTCCAACCAAATTGCACATCCTTCTTAGTGAGGTCCGTCAAAGGTTTTACTATCTTGCTAAAACCTTCTATGAACCTTCTATAGAAATTGGTGAAGCCTATAAAACTTGGGACTCCTACGACCCTAGTCGGTAGTTTCCATTCCAGGATAGAATCCACCTTCTTGGTCATCATTGATATTTTCTTTTCGGATATCCTCCAACCTAAAAACTCAATCTCATGCCTGTGGAAAAATGATTTCTTTATGTTTCCACATAATCGAAGCTTCCTCAGCCTTTCCATCACCTATCTTACTAGAGAGACATGTTCCTCAATAGTTTCAGAGTAAATCAAGATATCATCCATATAAGTGACAACTCCTTTTCCCAGCATGTCTCAAAATATGTCATTTATCATACTCTGGAAAGTGGCAGTAGCATTACATAGTCCGAAGGGTATAACCTCAAACTGATATAAACCCAACTCACTATGGAAGCCTGTGAGTTCCTTATGCGAGTGAATATCTCCTTTAGCCTTTTCGGCCCTTTGGATTCCGCAATATCTATTCTTCAGGTCCATCAAGCTATACACTGTATCCTTCGAGACCCTACCTCACAATTCATTCATCAGCAGGAGAGGATATCTGTTCTTCACTGTGATCTTATTTTGCCCTCTATAATCTATTACTAATCTTAAGGTACCATCTGGCTTTGGTACAAAAAGTATAGGGGCAGAGGACGTGGAAGTAGATCTTTCTATCTTCCCTGTTCATAACATTTCATTTGTGAACTCCTTGACACCTCCTCACTCCTTCACCGATATCGGATAGATAGCACCAAAGGGAGGGGTACTTCTGGGAAAAAATCAATTCTGTGATCATACTTTGTAGGTTTCAGTAGTGCATCTACCCTTTCTTGACTGAAGATGTCTCTAAAGTTCTTATACTCTGGTAAGAGTTGGACCGTAACATCGTCTCCTTTCTCATCCGAGAACTGCACTAACCTAAGAACATATACATTCTCACAATCTTCGGCTAACAGTTCTTCATTGGTCATATATACTAACCGCCTCTGTTTTTTCACGCAATTTGCCTTACAAAGGTCTGAGCACCTGGTCAGCGATTCCACATTCCAATCTATGTCTGGATTGTAGTCCTTTAACCACCACATAGGTAGATAGCCATCGACACGAGTGTTGGCTATCTCTGCACCCGCGAAATGCATACCATTCACATGATTGCCTATCTTCAGATTCAAGGACTCGGTATAATGAAGACCCGATCCCGGTATGCGATTACCACTTGCATCAGGTATTGGAGTATGAATCCTTCTTTTCATACAAGGTGCTTGGGTACTCTTCACCCATTGCCTACTTAGCACAGGGCCAGTAGCTCCACTATCTAATAGTAATAGTCCTTAGGCACTTACTTGCCTAGACTCTATTTGCCAATCCAGTATTACTCGTAGGTGAATTGATTTACTATGTTTGGGTGGACTTGAGTGCCTCGCCTTCTTGCATTGTCTTGTAGTACTCATACTTGCTAGTCTCTTCCCTTTTGACAGAAGAGTGGCCATAACAGGTGGGTAAATGTTTTCAAGAATAGTTTTAATCATCCCAGCATGATTTCGGGTACTAAACCGGCCTCAGGTAAACTTGAAAGATAACTTTTGTTCAAGACTAATAACCCAACCAATCCAAACGTACAAGACAACCGATCCATATGAGACAATAAAATCCATTTGCTCTCCGGAGATGTCCAGTCAAGCGGTGCCAAACAGGGCATCTTTGTACCCTGTCCAAATGTCCAGCGGTTGCCATTTTTGGGAGTGACCCCTTGGAGCAGAATGCTCATTCAAAGAAAAAACCTGAAAGTAATTCCCCTTAAATGTGCGACATGAAGTGCTTTATTACCAATAAGAAATAACAGAACCCAAGAACAAAAAGGAAAAATACAACACTATACACGACCATAACATCTACCAGTCAAGTTAGTCTCCAATACTCCTGTACCGATGACTTTGTCAGAACTGAAGAGCTAGTCAATGCTGATTGGTTCTCACCTGAACTTGTTCCACTTGAGTGGCCGTCCACTTTCCTTTGAGATCATCATTAATCTAGAAAAGTTAGCCTATGTCATTCCTTCTCAGGATTAGGTTCTTACCTTCTTCGATGTCTGTATCACCCTCCGTAATAGTAGGAGAAGGTTTGCAGGTTTCTAAGAGCTGGGGACCAGATAGCCACAGATGTGACGCTTCAACATACTTGAATAGCTTATTGCCCTTTGCTGAGGATTCCGCCTTGGGTCCTGATAGTTTCACTCCCGCGGTATTCCTCACAGCATGAACGACAGGGGAGGTTACTAAATACTCTCTCTAGAATTGTCCTTCTCTCTCACACTTTGTGTATTACTTATTGTTGCGTCCTTTATCAGTCAGCGTTTAAGGGATGTCTGGATGAGCAATAGCATACTCAGACATTCCTGGCTGCGTTCTGGTGCCAATATTAGCGGTCTTCTGCATTTAGTTGTCCTTTCAACCTGAACCTTTCTCCTTCTTCTTAAACCTTCCCATAGGTTTAAAAGTTTTCTTCTCTCTTTTCTCTCGTGGTTTGGTGGGCTTCTCATCCATGAGATGTCCAAAACATTTGTCGTCTTCTAGGTTATGACCAACCTGGCAAAGTAGATCTAGGTAATCATTTAGGGCTTTAGGGTGGGGTGCCTTCAATGCCCTCAAGGACCGAAGTTTAGGAGTTATCCCTACCCGAATCTTATCCTTAATGGGTTC
>LN891025.1:0-23221 GCA_900010015.1 Tuber aestivum | reverse complement strand
TTGATGGTCTGTATAATTCACCTTGTAGATCAGATCAATACTCTTGTCCAGGTATAGACTACTCTAGTTGGGGGTCATTACCAAGCTATTTCACTCGAGAAGAATCGTATCCTGATTCACATTGTCACCTCCGTGACTCTGCTCCAACCGTTCACAGGATCCTTTCTATGTCCGGAGCGGACCATTCTTGTTGAATGGTATACCCACTCTTTTCACATCTTCACAGTTGAGGAGAGCATGTATCCCAAGGTACCAGTGGCAGGCTGCATTTTCGAGAAGAGGTATGACCAAGTTGATCTTATCCATGTCCATCAGATGACTATCAGAAAAGTACTCAAACAGGACTTCAACCAGAGTCAGAAAACTAGCCAGATTGGCAATCACTCCCTTAAATGTAAGAATTCCGCTTAGCTTCTCCAGCTTTCTTCATCTCAACTGCGATGAGAAACAAGATTGGTTCTGCAACTGTTATCGTAGTGCTTCGGCCCGATGGTCAGCTCAGTCTTTCTTCTTGTCATTCCAGCCATCGCAGCGTGGTTCTAAAAAGCATGTGAATATCAGGTAGGGAATTGGCATCATCATGAGAGCTAGCATCAAGGTCGGAATCACCCGGGTCCCTTCCGCCAGACCCTATAAATCCACTGCCGGGAGGTAGGTTACCACCCCCAATGCCTCAGGCATTGCTACCGAAGTTTTCCCTGGGTCGCTCATAACCATCAACTTGCTCACCTAGACTACCACGGTTCCCATTATCCATAGGACCCCCTCCTGATAGTACTTGTAGTGGCACTGAGCCTGATGGCTGGTTACTCTCCAACAGTATCGGGTTTGGCGCAGCCTGTGACACCGCTAACTATTCCGTCAAAGCGGGACAGGTCCCTGGGTGTATTGGAGGTGCTTTCTTGCCTCTATCTTTGTAATACCCACACAGGGGTCCTTCTTTTTCCTTTCCCTTATCCTTTGATGTCTCTGGATAGTGGGGAACAGAAAAAGGGTCATGTCTTCCTCCACTACCAGGGCACCTGGGGTGAGACCATGGTGTTCGCCCAATAGGATTTGGCGGTGGCCCGAAACCAGAAACTCCAGCAATACCTGAAGGTTTAACCTGTACCGAGGGTACTTCAATCAGTAGCCAACTGGTTGGACAGGGCATGGCCGCAATAGGAACAGGTGTAACTTGCGAGGCAGTAGGAGGATGAGGAGTAGCTCGCGTTGGTTGAAATTGTTCTAAGGTATTTTCAATTCTTTAGGCCAGTTGTGAAACTGGATTTATCACGGGCCATGTGGTAGGGAGTAGAGTTGCCGCTGGTGTCTGGGCTAAGCAGATAGGAGAAGCGTGAGGAGGAGGGATGTTTGGTTTTGGTAATGGCAGAGGTGCTGGCGTTACTGTAATGGAGGGAGATGGTAACCTCCTAGATTGATTCACAGTTTGATGGGGGGCCCACAGAGATACTCTTCTACGTGTCCCAACAATTGGACTTGCTAAGTGGCTTCAGACTACTGAGGTAGACCGCAATCAACTGGTGGCTTGTACAAAGGACAATGGTATTTCATAGTCTTCCATGGTCTTCAGATTTTCAAGGCTCTGTACACCCAACGGACTTAGTTCTGGTTGTCATCTCTGATCTCTAGCATATAGTGTCAGTTGCTGAGCAAAAGTGTCAGGCTTATCTGCCACTAGGGGTAGTACTGGAGCCACCTCTATCATCAAGACATTATTGTCCTCATCAATGTGGCATTCCTCCTTTCAAGCCTTCTCCAGTGGGTCCATCTAGGTGTTCATAGTAAATTGATTTTTCAATAATGCCATGAAAGCCTCCTGCTGTCTTGTCATCCATCCCTCCGAACTCTCAACAATTTGTTTGCTAAATTGTTACTGGGTCTTCTTGTTCCAATGTAATAGTTCCTTTGTTGCGTTGGTGACTTTGGGAATCATCTCAGGTAGGAAATATAGTTCTACGGAATCGTGAGCGAATTCTGCAACTCAGATGGAAGGGGCTTTCTTATGTTGATCAGGAATTTCCAGGTCTTCTTCCACCGAGGGGTCAAAGCCATCTGAAATGCTTCGAGAAAAGAGGGGATATTATTCCTGAAGGTGAGTGCCATGGGGCTCTGGTCTAGGAGGAGCAAACTTCCACAGTCTGAAGGGACTTCGAATGGTACTGCATCAAGTAGCATTTTTGCGCTTCCTCCACCAATGCCCCAGGTGTCAGCTACAACTGAGGCCCTGAACAGGGCAGTCTCTATAACGACCCTACATTTGAGAGCTATGGTAACCTATGTCTATGCCCATACATAAGACCAGGAGGTTAGAGGGTAGACTAGGGAGGCATGCTTACACATATCCCAGGGATATCTGATGGTTTGGATATCTTTAAGAACAGAAGATACTTAAGGAATAGATGTACCTTAGTGGTAGTAAAGTGACAATGTCCGCTCTTGCCTAAGGATAGGTCAGAGGGCCCGGTGAGCTTACCCGGTCTAAAGAAGTCACGTTACCCTACCATCGAGACTGGTTTCGTGTCACCAAGGACATACTTATACTACGTTAGGGACACTATTACCCTACCTTCCATCGGAAATATTCTCGGAGGAATTCCAAGAAGTGTTAGGATTGTTTGTTACGCAATGGTGATCGACAGGCACTTGCTTGCACATTGATTGAAAGGTTATGGGAGGAGCTATAGCGCTCCGAACAGGCTATAACTTGGCAGGATTATTTCTAACAGGTACCTACAGCCCCAGGGTTCGCCCCTGGCATCATGGGCCAAAATGGGGGGAGTTGCCGTCTTACAAGTTAAATGGAGTCTATGAAGACATGTCCATAACACGGTATATGTCGCTACTGTCCGTCCGACCGGAGGCTAGTCGCAGGATATATATGGGGGCCAAGTTGAGAAGTTCAGGCACCTTCTCCGAAAAGAACTGAGTAAAATGGACGTGAAACTAATGGAGTTAGCATGAGCTATCCGGAAGGGTCCCCAGAGTAATCCCGAGTAGTGCTGGAGACATCTGGGAAGGTTTTACGCCAATCAAGCCTACACATGCCCCTTTGCTGTAGGCTCTTTGCGGGTTGTTTGAGAACTCAAATAGCATGATACTTATCATGGTGAGTGGTGTGTCGGGGGTAAGGGACCATGGGTAGCGCCCATGGGTCCCGCCGCCACCGCAGCTCTCCGCGGGAGCATTATAGACCTTCTAAGTTTGCAATCAAGAAAGATAGAACTTAACTGGAAGACTGCGGATGTCTATGGGAGCTTGCATAGGTCATGGCACATGGGAAGAGAGTCATTTAGTTAGCTTTCCTAGACATCTCGACAGTTAGCCACTGGGGAGACACCGATGTGCAGAGGTTTACACTCTAGTAGGTGTATTGGTAAACACCTCGCAGGAACTGATGTACATATAGGAGAATTCTGCTAGAGTGCACTGACACCTTAGGCCCTTTGGGGGCGCAGTAATGGTGCCGGGGCAACCCTTACGGAGAAGGGCATACTCATGTTAGTCAGGGTAACCTGGTGGGGGAGTTTTTAGTATAAGTCTGACTACATAAAGATTATACGAGAACTCTCCTACCCTGATACAATCAACATCCTCTCGAGAGAGTTTAATTGAGATAAGTCTGAGCTTAACGATATTAAGTTTTACCGTTTACATTTATTCTTTACACTTTTGCAAGAGTTGTGTTCGAGAGATTCGAAGTTTGGTGTGGTCACATCCTTAGGAACTGTCTACCTGAGGGAGTCCCCATTACAGCCTCTGAAGAGTTCTCGTCAAGCCAAAACAGCTATTCAAACTCGATGGTTCCTTTTCAATCGTGACTGCTAAAGCAGCCCTGGCAAGTTAAGGTCGATTCAATCAAAAATCAGGAGGAGAGTTAAGCAAGAAGCCTGCTTAAAGATATACTGTAATAGGGGCTCCCTCAGGTAGATGGTTTCTAAGGATGCGACCGTACCAAACTTCAAATGTCTTAAACATGGCTCTTGCAAAGTGTAAGGAATAAAAGTAAATGGTAAAACTTTATATTGTTAAGCTCTAGCTTATGTCAATTAAAGTCTCTTGAGAGGTTCTTGATTGTTGTAACAATGCTACGTTAAAGAGCTATGGTAACCTAAGTCTATGCCCATACATAAGACCAAGAGGTCAGATGGTGGACTAGGTAGGCTGCAGAAGCATATCCGAGGGATATCTGATGGTCGAGATATCCTTAAGTACAGAAGGTACTTGAGGAATTGGTGTACCTAAGCGTAGTAGTAACGTGACAATGTCAGCTCTGGTCTAAAGATAGGTCAGATGGGCGGGTGAGTTTATCCTATCTAAGGAAGTCATGTTACCCTACCATGGAGACCAGTTTCGTGTTACCATGGACATACTTACCCTACCTTTGGGACACTATTACCCTACCTTCCATCGGGAAAGTTCTTGGAGGAATTCCGAGAAATGTTAGAATTGTTTGTTACGCAATAATGATTGACGGGCACTTGCTTGCACATTGATCGGAAGGCTACAGGAGGAGCTATCGTGCTCTGAACAAGCTGTAATTTGGTAGAATTATTTCTACCAGGTCCCTGCGGCCCCAGGGATCGCCCCGGGCGTCATGGGCCAAAATGGGTAGAGTTGCTGTCTGTAACGGGGGCTCCCTCAGGTAGATGGTTCCTAAGGATGCGACCGCACCAAACTTCAAATCTCTCAAACACAGCTCTTGCAAAAGTGTAAAGAATAAAAGTAAACGGTACAACTTAATATCGTTAAGCTCTGGCTTATCTCAATTAAAGTCTCTCGAGAGGATGTTGATGGTGTCACGGTAGGAGAGTTCTTGTAAAATCATTAAATAGTCAGACTTATACAAAAAACTCCTCCATCAGGTTACCCCTACCAACCTGAGTATGCCCTTCTCCGTAAGGGGTGCCCCGGCACCATTACTGTGTCCCTGTAGGGCCTAAGGTGTCAGTGCACTCTAGCAGAATTCTCCTATATACACATCAGTTCCTGCGAGGTGTTTGCCAATACACCTGCCGGAGTGAAAACCTCTGCGCATCAGTGTCTAGCCAGTGGCCAACTGTCGAGCCGCCTAGGAAACCTAACTAAATGACTCTCTTCCCATGTGCTATGACCGATGCAAGCACCAGTAGACATCAGCTGTCTTCCAGTTAAGTTCTATCTGTCTTCATTGCGAACTTAGAAGGTCTACGACGCTCGCGCGCACAGCTGTACCGGCGGTGTGACCCGTGCGCGCTACCTATTGTCCCTTACCCCCGACACACCACTCACCATGATAAGTATCATGCTATTAGAGTCCTCGAACAACCCAGAAAGAGCCTATGCCAAAGGGGCACATGTAGCCTTGATTGGCGTCCAACCTTCCCAGATGTCTCCGGCACTACCTGGGACTACTCTGGGGACCCTTCCGGATAGCTTACGCTAACTCCATCAGTTTTGGTCCGTTTTACTCCATTCCTTTTGGAGAAGGTACCTGACCTTCTCGTCTTGGCCCCCTTATATATCCTGTGAACAGCCTCCGGACAGATGGACGGCAGCGATGTATCCAGTGTTATGGACATGTCTTCATCGACTCCATTTAACTAGCAAGACGGCAACTCCACCTATTTTTGCCCATGACACCCAGGGTGAACCCTGGGGCCGCAGGTACCTGTTGGAAATAATCCTGCCAAGTTACAGCATGTTCGCAGTACTATGGCTCCTCCCGTAGCCTTTCTATCAATGTACAAGCAAGTGCCCGTCAATCATCATTGCGTAACCAACAATCCTATCATTTTCCGGAATTCCTCCGAGAACATTTCTGACGGAAGGTAGGGTAATAGTGTCCTGAAGGTAGGGTAAGCATATCCATGGTGACATGCAACTGGTCTCCATGGTAGAGTAACGTAATGTCCTTAGACAAGGTAAACTTACCTGGCCCTCTGACCTATCCTTAGGCCAGAGCAGACATTGTTACATTACTACCACTATTTTGATACACCTATTCCTTAAGTACCTTCTGTTCTTAGGGATATCCAGACCCTCAGATATCCCTTGGATATGCATCAGCACACCTGTCTAGTCTACCATCTGGCCTCTTGGTCTTATGTATGGCCATAGACTTAGGTTGCCATAGCTCTATAACGTAGGGTCGTTACAGTATATTAGAATACTATCTGTCGAAGTCTGCTATTTCCATCATAGAAATCAGTGGTCTTTTTAACTACTTGTCCTTGAGTACAATCATGGATTCTCACTCATGTTTCCACTCAAGCAACGCATAAAATAACCGGCTATTAACCATGCAGCAGCTCCGATTACACCTTACAGAAACTATTGTGTATATAGGAGATTGCTACTTGAGTATGCTGACATCTTAGGTCCTTCAGGGATGCTGTAATAGTGCCAGGCAACTCTCAGCAGAGAAGGACATACTCATGTCAGTCCAGCTAACCTGATTGGAGAGTTTTCAGTATCAGTCTGACTACTTAAAAATTATACAAGAACTCTCCAACCCTCATACTATCAACATTCTCTTAAGAGACTTCAATTGAGATTAGCTTACTTAATAATATTAAGTTTTACTATTACTTCTATTCTTTATATTTTGCAAGTGTTGTATTCAAGAGATTTGAAGTTTGGTGCAGTTACTTCCTTATAATCTATCTTCCTGATGGAGTCCCTACTATATTTAACTACAAATATGAATCATTAGAGATACGTTACTAGCCTGAGGTTTACTGTAATGATATGAAAAAATGAAATATCAAAAGTGATAAAAATGTAGGTTCTAATTTAAATTTATATTCTATTATAAACTACGGTAGTGGAAATACAAAATCTGAAACTAAAATTACAAACGCTTGAAATAGAGTATGGTAGAGTTCTATACCCATTGTGGCTCTACTTTTATATTTGTAAACATTACACTTAGCATTTAAGTTACATGCTAAATTGTCACTTTTTTATTATGAAGTTGGTATAGAAGCTAATCTTTCAGAATCATACCTCTGTAGCATTTAGAATTATCAGCAAATAGGGAAGAAATCTTATCAATATATTCATTATATATCAATAGCTGCTTTTTACTTACAAGCTTTCTGGAACATTCTCAAAAAACCTTACCAGCGCTAGTTATAATTTGTTTTACCTTGAGAATTGGCTACTGCCTAATACTAGCTACTACTTTATACCACTTCCTCTTAAAGTTTAGTCAACCGAAGAATTTGACTTAAAGATATTAAGAACTGATATCTACTGTAACTTCTCCTTATCTTAGTTTATATGAAACCTTGCCCTTACACTTGTAATTATTTTGCCCCTTAGGGGGAGCAATTATGGATGGCCAGAGTGGAGAAGGTTGTCAATAGAATTCTACTTTACTAATCAGGTAAGAAGTATACTTTAGACTACGGACCATGGTTCCTCACAATCTAATCAATAGCTGAAATTGTCTGAAAAATCTCCAAAAGACAAGGATCATGCCCTTCTCAACTCCATTAAACTCTTTGCATGATGTCTTGGGTGCTATGGTTGATGCTGTTGTTAAAAGTTGATTGGTCTTCTTTGTTACTGAGATGTATTGTCTTCACTTATCTACCATTTTCACTAAGACTTTTGCTTAGGTGATTGACTGTACTAGCACTTTGGGCTATGGCCAACCTAAGTTGCTCAGCATCTGAGCTGCAGAACTCACCGACTTAATACATCAGGTCCACCTGGCAATACCTCTACCGGTAGTGATACGGCACGTAGAAAAAATGTGGCTTATTTCTCGGGGAGCTAACCATGCCAACGATACTTGTAACTAATTGTTTGGACATGGCCTCGCAGTTTTGTTGAAGCCAGGTACAGTGGTGTACTACTGAGGAACCCGTTGAAAATTTATCCTGCAGCGCGCGCTCGACCACGGACAGTGGTACGGTACTATACCACTCTACGCGGTTTATATGCGGTCCGAGTATTCTTGTTGTGGGGACAGGTACGGGGGACGGGGGCCTATTGTATGGTACTAGGATTCTTGGCACGGCCGATATCGACTCCCGAATTTTGACCAATGTCATTATTAAATTGGTATGCGCTGCACGCACATATTCAATACCATATAATTATTATACTCTACCGTCCCGATACGCCAACTGAATTCCCTATCCCGATGTCTTGTTGCCATACCACCATTTTAATCACTCTTGACCCGGCCCCCAATCCCTGTAGCCTTCGTGCCGTATCATATTGTGCTGTACAGCTCTGCTTTCCATGAATTTCCGAGAGGCCAACGGGGCCCACTTTCGTAAATGGCGTACACCAAATGAGTGACTCTCCCTTAACTGCTCGGCGCTGTTCGGGACGCTCAAGTCGGAGAGTTCGGTACCTAAATTATGTGGCAATTCCAAGTGGCGCCTCCCAAAGAACTGCCAAGCGCTCATAAATTCTCACTCGCCGAAACAGGACCTTCTACAGTTTTCTTGTCCCGGGGCGGCCCCCGGCCCCTAGTGTGCTTCCATAGAGGACTATGGGGCTGGTTGTGCATGTGGCCCGTCCATAAAATTCAATAACGTATTCTACCTAGTGTTGGGACATCCTGTAGTAATGGGACACCACTCAAAAATGGGACACCACATGTAAACTGATGAATTAAGGCAGCCACAACACTTAGAACCAGTTTATGCTTATTATTTAGCTTTGAATTTTCATCTAAATTACATATGCTCAGGCTTATTGCCTATACTAGTTGTTGAGAACTGCTGTTAGGAAAAGTGTAGAGAGAGTGAGAATCTGTGATTGGAGTAGTTAGAAATTATTTAAATTAGGATAAAAAATTGGAAAATTATTTGGTTACCTGGCAGAGATAGGTGTACGTCCTGCCCTGAATTAGGAAGCTTAATCTTGGTATTTGGAGCTCTAATGAAGTCAGGTCGTTAGTTTGAAAATACCTAATATTTCTTGTCCTTAATTTACATACCTCAGTAGCTGCCTCAATATCACTTGTATTCTCGCTCACACTTTCATCATCCAACAAGTCCTCCTCCTTATCATCCACCGAGGTGAGAGCAGCATTCCTGCTGCTGGCTTTCATAATAACTCTCTTCTGAGGCCTTTTTTTTCCTCTCTGCTCCTGTTTTTTTACTATGCGTTTGGCTGCTGCTTCAGCTTTCTTTTTATCCAGCTGCTCTCGTTTTCGATACAGCTTTGCTACATGCTTGGTACTGAGGAGCAACCCTCCAGGCAATTGCCGGCGATCTGCTTTTGCTGGTTTCAGTAGCTGTCTTGCCTCCATAACCTCTACCTCTGCAATTTTCTTTTCTGCTTCAAGAACCTTTGCAACTTGAATGCACTGACTCAGAAGCTCCTTAACTGGACAATTGCTTTCAGTTTCCACAATTGTCTTGTTTGCATTCTGGATTTGATCAATCACGGTAGCCTCTCCTAAGCGCTGTGGTAATGGTTGAAGACCCACTCGCTTTTCTGACAAGAGTGTTTTAGGAACCATCTTTGCCTGCAATTGGGGATTGTCCAGAATTTGGCTTTTGCAAAATGGAACAAGACCACATGCGCACCATGCAGACTTGATATTCTCTGGTGTAAAAGTTTTGCTCCTTGCTGTTTGCAGCATAGGAAAGACATCTCCTTTTTTAATTGTTCCAAAAGGACCTTGCCTGCGAACTCGATCCTCCAATTCTTGCTTGTAATATGTAGAAAGGGGACCAAAGATCCCAACATCAAGAGGCTGGAGAATATGAGTAGAGTGCAATGGGAGACAGAGTAGATGAATATTGTGATCAATTGCATGTTGAATAAAGTTTACATTTTCAACATGAGCGGAGTGACCATCGAGAATTAGAATTCGATGTGCTTGTAGGCCATGATCTGATCTTGTATGTGGTTCAAATACCTCTTTGAACCACTCGCAGGTAATATCGGTATTGGTATATCCCTTTGAAGAGGTTGAAAAAAAGGTGTCTTCCTTTTCTTCAATTCTGATATTTGTATGATGACCCATCAAGTGAGTATTTGCTTTGAAGATAATAAGTGGCGGAAGCACCTTGGCTTCAGTGGATATTGCTTCCACAAGAGTTACCCATTCTCTGCCACCATCTTGAATAACTTTAGGATTCCGACGTGAAGTATGGCAAATCATACTTCCAGCTCCACCAAGTCCCATAGCAAATCCTTTCTCATCTGTATTCCAGATGTCTGCCTCTCTTACATGAAACTTGCACTTGATGTGATAGAAACGATTCATATAAATTTTGAACGAGTTCAAATCGGTAGCAAGAGCCCTTTCTTTGTCTAAACATTTTCCCACTTTGGAGTTTAGATCTGAATGGCGACCAAGAAACCGCTGTAACCAATTCCCCCCCACCTGATCCCTGCAGCCTCTGGCCCGTAAGAGACTCTGTACCATTTGATAAACATGTCTGCGTCGTGTGGGAAATCCAAAGTCATCCCACTTTTGTATCCACGAACTAAGTGCTTCTTCCTCAGCGGCCGTAAGAAGTTGTTGTTCCTCATGGGCCATTTTAGCACATGCTGACTTATTGGCCAAGCGGTTGTGAATTGTAGATTTGAGAAGTTGAAACATGAGAGCGAGTTTACAGATTGAAAGTTCAGGATTTTCTTGATGGGCTTGTAATCCCTGCTGAATCCTTTCTTCCTTATTTCGTTGAGAGGCCGATATTTGGAAAACTTGTTCGATTAATATAGGAGTTGAGGTATGGAGTGTAAATTATTCAAATGGTGAGAAAGTATAAGGATAAACTTGTCTTTTTGCATTAGTAAATAGTATAGAAAAATATAAAGTATTTAGAACTAACGACTTGACTTCATCAGAGCTCCAAACAATAGAATTAAACTTTTTACTTAAGGACCAGATATACATCTACCTCTGCCAGGTAACCAAATAATTTTCCAATTTTTTATCCTAATTTAAATAATTTCTAACTACTCCAATCACAGATTCTCACTCTCTCTACACTTTTCCCAACAGCAGTTCTCAACAACTAGTATAGGCAATAAGCCTGAGCATATGTAATTTAGATGAAAATTCAAAGCTAAATAATAAGCATAAACTGGTTCTAAGTGTTGTGGCTGCCTTAATTCATCAGTTTACATGTGGTGTCCCATTTTTGAGTGGTGTCCCATTACTACAGGGTGTCCCAACACTAGGTAGAATACGTTAGCTTCGGACAGGGCACTCATTTCCGCTAATTATGAGTTCATCTAGTCGATCAGGCGAGCATTTGACCGCTCCGGGCTAAGGGCGGCTGAAGTGTGCACAGGCAGGTGCTGCGGGGTTTGGATTGTTTATTAATAGCCCGGGAATTTGTTTCTGTTTCTCTCCACGATAAAGTGTACCATGGGGAGTGGTATTTCAGTCGTATCGGATTGTGGGGGTGTCGTGATTCCGTTATGTGCAATTCCTGAACACTAACTGGTGCATGTGAGACATCCTTTCCCCCTTTACCGTACGGTTTAGGCCAGAAATTTGCCAACCTAGGGGTGCAAGTGGGTCATCCTCGATCACTCGGGGTCATATCTTGCAGAGCTCAATCATAGGTTTTAGGCCGCATAAGTTAGCCATAACACCATTGATTTTCACCCACTAACACACACACACACAAAACGCGCTTCTAGGACATATACAGCTATTATACACTCAAATTTCTGCTTTAACCCTCTTAAGAGGGGATGTGGGCATGATACCGCTTCTCCCACCTCCACCTGCACCCGCCTCTTCATCGCTGTCGCCATCACCATAATTTTTTCTCTTCTTCTGCCCCCTGAACCTCCCTCTGGCTTCCACCTTCCCCTCAGCCGGTAACACCCGAGTGCCCGCAAATATCACACCCTCTGCCCCTCCACGCGCAGTCATCACAGGGTGTGTTCTACCGGGTAACACCTGCCACTTGCGAACCCTCGTTTCGTGTACGGTAGGCGCAAGCACCATGGTTGGATCTCCAACTGCATCTTGGTCTTCCATCACCCCTTCGCCTTCGCCTTCGTTCATCCACTCGGCTTTCCTCGTTGCGGAATAGCAATCCGCGAGTTCTATCACGGATTCGCGGTTCTGACTATATGCTACAATTTGTGCGGAGCCCTTGAGGAGTGGAATAGTGTGTCGAAGAATGCCCTTTAGGTCCATGAACGCTGCTATCAGTAAGCCGTCGAAACCGCCTTTTTGAGCCTCTGCCACTATGCGTGATGTTTTTTCCCAGCGACGGTATTTGCGCCAATATGCCGCACGCTTTCCTCCCTTGATTGTGGCCAGGGTTTCGGCTGAAATTTCTTCGGGTTTTTCGAGGGAGCTGTCGGTGTTTGGGTCAACCAGTTGTAGCCAGTTTAAGGTTCTGAGATGCGTGTGTAGCGGATGGGATGCACTGGGGCTGTTGGTGTCGTAGGAAAAGTATTTTAGTAGTGAGAGGTTTGGCTGCTCGTTTGGGTGAATGAGGGTTATTGTGTTCGCAGTGGGAAGGGGGGTATCTGGGTAGCGCTTTCGGGCCGCGTCTTCCTCTCTTGACTCTTCGGATTCCGTGGGCATGTGTTCTAGTAGGCCGAGCCTTTCAGCTATGGCCGATACTAGTAGTCCGCCAGATTCATCGATCACCAAGTAGCGACCACCGTAATGGACATTGCCAAGGGAGAGCATTACGGCAATAGTTTCGTTGCGCATTTCGAGAATTTTCATGGGCTCCTTGGTATCGAGGAGGTAGGTTATTAATGAGGCAACAGTTAAGGGAAGAGCGGTGAATCGGCGAAGAAACTTTTTAGTCTTGCGGAGGGTATATTTCTGCAATGCGAAAGGTGTCTTCTGATGGATGGCTGTATGTGAGTCTAACAGTCTCTGAATCAAGTCCTACCAGATCCTCAAGTTAGCGTTAGCGGGACACTCGACTAAGCACATGGAGGTGGATGTTACCCTTCCAGAACCGGTTCCCTGTTTCTTAAGCTGCTCAATCTCCACCCAACTCAACTTCTGACTGAGCGGATCGTCAATGGTCTCCTTATTTGTTCGCATCACTTCGCCTCCATCCTCCTCCGAGTCACCTGCGATCTCTAAATCGTAATGGCCTGTCCCTTCTGCTTCGGCATCTTCACCACCTCCAAGTATGTCTCGTGTCACCTCCTCTGCCGAAACAAGCCGTAATCCCGCAGCCGGGGGGTCAAGAATGTCAAAGGTAAGGTTGTAAGGTCTGTAAAGTAAGGCATTTGAAGGGAAAGAGCCGAATTTCCCGAGCGAGATAGTGACGTCGGGTATAAGTCGTACCACTCGAGGAGCCCCCGATGGAAGGCGGAGTAGCAGGTAGGTGTAGGGAAGAATTCGCTCTTCCGGCATTTGAGGAGTGCTTGGGTGTTTGATGGGACCCTTCTTTCTTTCCTTTTTTTTTTTTGGAGGTTCATCGGTAGAGAGTTGAACGGAGAGTTATCTTATCAAATGGTCTTATCTAATCTTGATTGTTGGTACGGTACATATGCTCCGGTTTGGATAAATTAAGTTTCCTTACTTGTACAAGTACAGTCTTCACCGGGGGCGTGACGAAACTGGGCGGGTGACGAACAGGGGAGGGTATCACACTAAACCAAATGTGAATATCAAGTGGATCTGTGTTACCAGAGGCCTTGGCATAGGGTATACACCATGGGGCCCTTGTGTCAGGGGACAAATTGTTAGTAAAATGAGTTGTATATGTCCCTTGAAATCAGTACTTGCTACAAGTAAAACATCGTGAGAGTATATACAAAGACTGTAGAAATTTCTATGAAGTTGAGTCATAGTCTGGAACAATTAAATAGAGAGGATAAAGAAAGCTGGTAGGAAAGAAGAATAAACTTACGGGATTAAAAATTTCAACTATGTCAACCTCTTTTTCTTCCTCCTCTTTGTTCCCAGGTTTCCAAATATCAGTTCCTGATATTGATCATTCACAAATCTATTCACAATCTGAACGCCTAGAATTAGCCTTAAGTCATTACCATTCCGAGCAACATACCTACCAATCAAACCCAACGATTAAAAAAAGACCTGTAGTATTGCAAATTGCAAAAACTTATGGTATTTCAGAGGCTACCCTACGAAGATATATCAAAAATCCACATCAGCAAACAGTGCAGCAGGCAGCTGAAAATGCACAAGTATTAACATGTGCAGAAGAAAGTGTCCTAGTGGATCGATTGATTTTCCTCGATGATTGCAACATACCAGCTGATCGCGAAATATTTTACCAATTAGCCCATAAACTTCTCCACTGCCGAGTACCCAACCGTGAACTGGGCTGAGATTGGATTACACAATTTTTAGAACGGCACCCAGAGGTAAAATATGTCTATGTAAAGACAATAGCCACATCAAGGGCAAATGTAAAGAGTTGGGACATTATGGATGACTTTTTTTGGAAGGTATATTGATTATTGTCTCTTACATATTTAATCTATGTACATAATTAACTTAAATTAGTTAGGAGAGGTTATAAAAAAGTACTCGATAGCACCAAGAAATATTTACAATTTGGATGAGAAGGGGTATCAATTGGGCATCGGACGAGCCGTAAAGCGAATTACATGAAATATACGAACCACATCAGTCTATAAAGAACCATGTGTTCATGAATCATGTACTGTTGTTGAAGCAATTGGAATAGATGGATTCTTTCTCACTCCTCTGATCATATTCCACGGGGAAAATCAACTAGCTAGCTGGCATCAATTACAAAAAGAGATGGAATTTTGGTACGGTAATGCTACTAAGGGCTTTAACAATAGTGTTATATGCCTAGAGTACTTTGAGAAGATATTTGAACCCAAAACTAGAAGTTAGTAAGTAAATGTAACGGACAGGGTCTGAGGGTCGGGTAGCCCAAGGCACACCACGATCAGGATAGGTAGGAATCTGGAGACGAGGTCTAGGTGCGGGGGTACAACCGAGGCGAGTTGTACGAGGTTCGGGGTTCAGGGGTTCAGGGTCAGGGTTCAGGGGTTCAAGAGGACGCCAGAAAGTAGAGAGTGTAATTCCTAGGTACAGGTGTCCGAATTCAATCTAAGTTTATTTATCTTAGTCGCGCCAAAACATGGCTTATGATCTAGCTAACATCCCTCGTAACCCATAAATCATAACAAAATCACTACCACGGCAGACCGTCCCGCAACCCTCCTCCCAAACATAAATCCAAAAATCACTACCAACAGGCTCACGGGCGCTCAGACCGCAAGCAGCCTCCCGGATTAACGCGTCTTCCTGTCTCGCAAATCCTATCCATCACCAACACCGCCATCAGCAATTTCAGTCTGCACATACTCAACAAAGGAAAGATACAACCTGTCTCAACACCGTGTCGTGTTTCTCCAATGACCCGAAATATCAACAAACGTGCCATCACAAAAACAACAGTGGGGTCCTTTAACAAACTCATAACTCCTCGCCCAAGCCAACACACTAGACACCTGTTCGCCAAACTCCATGTCCCCCCACCTTCCAAACGCCCGAACCCAGTACAAACTCATACATCGATCCAAGCAGGGCGGGGAGGCCGCAACGTGGACACGGAAGGCCTTAATCAGTGACTGCCCTTCTAACTGTCGACCTCGTTTCGCAATCGCGGTGCTGCAGCCGGGGCATACAGTCATATCTGGGGGGAGGAAGAACCACTTATTGCCCCCGATCCTTGCAGTAGGCAACCGGCAGTAACCGTATTCGTGGGTCGTGGAGCATCTAACACACTCCCACCCGTTCTCCTTGACGATTAGCTTCCCGTCCCGCTCCACCAAGAGTGTTCCATCAAACGGATTCCCGGCAACCACCAACTCGCCATCCACCTCAACAACACTTTTCGGAATTCCCAGTCCCAACCACCGGTGTCCCCTCCACCACTCTTGCCACTCCCTGACCTTCCTGTCCTCGAACAACGTATCTGCTGAAGGCCGGTCCCGAAGGTAGCGCATGGTTTTGATCCAATGATTCCGGTCGTCACGACCCGGGCAATCATCATGTCCTACCAGTCCAGTGCCGCTTCGTATCCATATCAGGACATATGCATCTAGCCTGGTAAGGCCCCTCAGGTGTCGCGGCGCGGCGGGCGCCCGGTCGTAGTAGCCATGGCCTTGTGCACGGTGCCACTCTGCCCACTCGTGTCGGCGTAACTCCCGCGCCATTGCCGCATGTCCGATGCCAAAGCTAACACCTTCCCAGTCAGTGGGTTTCAGCACGCAGGACACACACTCTTTCGCCTTCAAGTCGACCAGCTCATTCCCGGCAACGCCAGTATGCCCTGGGACCCACTCGCAGTGTACCTTCCCGCACCCGTTCAGCAACGGGGCGAGCACTTCCCAGGCCTCAGCCGAATCGCCTTCGGGGATCATGCTCTCAATCAACATCAGCGCAGGGACACAATCCAAGAAGATACGAGCGCTAGTTCCGGGGTGAACCTCCTTCAGGTACCTCAAAGCCCCCACGACCGCAAACAGCTCACATTCCACAATGCTCCATGATGGAGGCACTGCCTGTCCCATTACTCGCGCTTCCCCTCGATGGTACACAGCCCATGCAGCACCGGCCTTGCCTGAGTGTTTGGACCCATCAGTGTACACCACCACCCCCGGTGAGTTCATAAGGCCAGCGATCTTGCCGTTATGTTGGGCAGTGATCACCTCCTTGCCTTTCCCGATAACAACCGTAGGCCGCTCTCGTAGCTCGATGTCCGACGTCTGTCGTTGTGCCATCATGCCTTCCTCCTTCCAGTTTTGCCTGATGTGCCCGAACGAAGGGTGGTCAGCACAATGCTGCAGGTTGATGAACCGGCTGTAGCATCGTCGTTGGAGGTACCGCCCCTGTATATAAACGGGCGGTACACCAAACTCGGCTAACAGGATATTGTTAGCCAGCTTAAAGGGGGTACGGAACACGGATCGCAGGCAGTTGTTGACATGGACCTGAATCTGTTTCACATACGACTTATAGTCGGTTACAAATTCAAGCCCATAGTAGACGGTCGGGAGGTAGGCTGCTTGCACCAAACGGTAAGTTTCCCACGCCCCAATTCCACCCACACCACCATATCTCCGCCCCAACGCCATCACCCTTCTTCTCACATCCAACCCCCTATCCAACCAATACCTCATATGAGCCGAAAAATTAAGGAAAACATTAAACCTATACCCAAGTACCCTCAGATCCTCAGACGGTTCAACCAGTTCCCCCATCAATTCCATCCCATCCCAAGCCCTATCCCCAAACCCAATCCACTGGGTCTTAAGGGCACTGAAACCCATACCACGAGCCCTTGCTACCCTGTCGAGGTCCGAGAACAGTTCCTCAGCATGTCCTTGGGCGGCCCTCCGACTTCCGGCAGCCACCAGGACCACCCCGTCATCCACATAGGATACTACCACATGTCGCACGCCCGGAGTGTATCGCAACCTAGGTGAAAAGATATCGGCCACATACGCACCAAACAAGAACGGGGACAGGGGAGACCCCTGTGGGATACCTTTACTCATATGGTACCTCTTAGAAACCCGCCCGTTAAATCGGAACCGAACTGTTCGGTTAGCACACCATCGCCGTATCCAACGACACAGTGCGACGGTGCAGCCTCTTGCCACCAAAAAATCGGAGAGGAGGTCAATATCAATATTATCAAACCCTCCTTCCACATCCACCGATAGCATCATCCTATGGTATCCTTCGTTGTGCTTCAGGAACTCAAAAACGACTGCCATGGCATCGTGGACACCCCGTTTCCGTCGCGAGCCGAACTGGGTGTCTCCCAACTCCAGGCACTGTGCCAGCCTAATGAGAATCACCCGTTCTGCCACCTTGGCCATGACTGGTAATAGGTGGATCATCCTCCATGCCTTGACCACGTCATATCGTGGTTTGCCAACCTTAGGGATGAGCACCACTTCAGCCTCGTGCCAGTCCGGGACATCGTATCTTAGTCCATGGTCCAGCATTCGCCTCATATCTTCAGGACACCCTCTCTTCCAAAATCTCAAAAAAGGGTACCCCATGTCATCCAGCCCCGGACCTGTGTTGGTGGGCGATCTCTGCAGTGCCAATTCCATTTCCCGGGCAGATTCCAGAGCCACTTCAACGGGGGCCCATTCAGGCTGCGCCCCGGGTTCCAGCTGTGCTGCGATGGCATCTGAGATGTCCTCATGTGTTGTCGCAATCGTGCCATCTGATAGCTCCATAGCCGGCAGCGTCCTTCTGGCGTCCAAACGTCGTACCATGTTAAACACAGCTGGGTCCTCGGCCTGGCTTAGTTGTCCACAGATGTACTCAAACCGTGCCCAGACGACCGATGCCCTATACACACACCTCGCCAACCGATAGTCAGCATTGTAATCGGGGTCGCGTCGCCCAAACCGCCTCAATCTTCGGACATCCTGTCGCATTCGCTCCAGTTCAGGTGTCCACCATCGGCACGGAATCCTACTGGGCGGCGGCCTAGGTAGAGCGTCGACAATTCCTCGAGCCGCAGTCCAAAGCTCATTGTCCGGCACCCCTTTCAGAGCCTCCAGTTCCGTAGCGACCTTCTCCCAACAAACTTTCTTCCATGCTGGGCGCGTCCTAGTAATATCAGTGGGTGCTGTCACATCCAGCCTAATCAGCTGCCCCACGTGCTCACACCCAACAATGTCGCTGTACCGATGTCGGATCGAGTTCGCATAGTGTATGCACAGGTCGATCCTTGAGATGTTGCGGAAGGTAGGCTCCGCAGGGAAGGTCATGTTGTATCCGTTATCCTGCATCCACCTCTTCAACCATCCACCCCTGTGGTTTTGGCCATCGGGGTCCCAGTAAGGGTCTCGGGCGTTCCAATCACCCACCAGCACATCACACCCCGCCAGCTTCTCCAACTCTCCGCAAAACACATCTTTGCCATCCTTGGGCGGAAGGTAAACACCAGCAAGCTTCCTCTCCACCCCACCATCATAACATCGCACCAAAGAAAAACATCTCTCATGCCCCACAACATCAAAAAGCCCGCACAAAGCCGAGCGCACAAAAACCTCAACGCCTGAACCTTTAACAAATGAAAATAAATCCCACCCGTTGGCTTCATGTGGCACATGTAAAC
Organism: Tuber aestivum; assembly: GCA_900010015.1. Lineage (NCBI taxonomy): Eukaryota > Fungi > Ascomycota > Pezizomycetes > Pezizales > Tuberaceae > Tuber > Tuber aestivum. The sequence goes on along the minus strand of LN891025.1, from coordinate 4,169 downwards.
CATCCGCATCAACCGGCGGTTCCAAAACAAAAAACAAATCAACATAGGAAAACAACTCAAACGCCGCCTCCCGATTCCTCACCCCCCGACCAACATTTAATGCAAGGGTTGTAAAATGCATTAATAATGGAATGAGGCCGGAGCCTCTGCGGAACCACGTGAGCTCACTGAGCCCTCACCATGAGTAGTTGTATACCCTACAACAATGGGGTTATCAAGCATGCCGCTCACATACTTGTTCTGGTCAAGCCTCCCAATTCGTGGCAGACCATTCCTCTTGGTAGGCGGTGGTGGAGATACCGGAGGGGGAGGGGGAGGGGAGGGGGAGGGGTCAACTTCCTTGCCCTTAGACGAAGGGGCCTTCTTGCCCCGACTCTTCCTGTTCCTGTTCCTCCTGACCTTCTCCTCCTCGCAGTCTTTGGTCACATGCCCTTCCTCATAACAGTTAAAGCACCGGATAACCTTCTCCTTCTCGCAGTTCCTCAACACATGTCCAACTGTCTTGCAATTACTGCACCATAGTGCCTTCTTGCACTCAAACCACATATGCCCAACCTCTTTGCAGGCCCTGCAACTCCCAGTAAATCTCCCGGAAGGCACAACAGCCGCCTGTTTCTCAGAGGCTTCCAGTTCCTTGCAATATTCCTCATCCCTCGACTTCCCTTCACTCTCTCTCCGATTCCGTCTCATCGTTTGGTCGGAGAATCCCTTGCGGGCGGTGTCGTCAACTGTTTCTGGCGACGGAGCATCTGGCGGGAGTGTGGGTGGGGTGCCACGAGTCTCGGTGGCGGTGCAGGACAGGTGACCCGTGAAGTGGTCCGACCTATCACAAAGTAAACAAAGCCTTCGGGTGTGGGAACAAGCGTTCCCTTTAGCCCCGGGGCAGTTAATCATGCCACACTCATGGTCCTTAGACAAGTGTGACCCTAAACAAAATCGGCAACGGGAGGGGAAGGCGCAGGTAACCTGCATGTGTCCGACCTGGAGGCATCTCTGGCACACCACCGGGGGGCGATGTTCCATGAAGATCCTCACAGGCCTGGGGCGGCCCCTTAAACAAACAGTACCCTTAGTCAGGGCTGCCAAAATGGCATCATTCTTCTCCACCACAAACCTAATCCCACACGTGGAGGCATTCATCTGCCTCATGGCCTTGGCGGATCCCAGCATAGCAGGTCGCCCAGCGGTGTTCACACCAGGGTTAGATTGTTCCAGGTCAAGGCGGAGCCCATCATAGGCCTTGTCTCCAGTCCAGGATTCCACTTTCCAAATGGAGCCGTGACCAGTGTCCGCCAGAGGTACTTGACCTACACGAATGGTGATCTTATCCATGTCGCGCTGGAACTCAAAGTCCGGAATAGCCAGCTCTTTGAGGAGGATCATCCGGATCCGTTCCAACTGCCCACTGATCTGGCCAACCTCATGCTGTGCCAGCGTCATAAAGATGCAGCCAATCGGGGTCCGGAACACTGCCTCCTTGATGTACCGGACCGTCCCCGTAACCCTGCCCTTGTTGGACAAGAGAATATTGATGCGAGACCGGATGGTCTCAGTCGTAACTCCATCCGGCAGCTCCACCGATTTCCGGTTAAGGAACCTGATCGTGAGACCACGGCTCTTGGCCTTAGGGGTTGGTGAGGAGGGAGGGGGTGCAGGCATCTTGCTGTCTTCTCTGTCGAACCTAGTGTTAGCAAGGTAACTCCTCTTACCTACTACAGTCTTCCATGCCCCAGGTACCGCTGCTGCTGGTCCTTCTGGGAGGGAGGGTTCTTCATCAGTCGAGGGTGTTTCCACCACCAGTGCCTTCTTCATCTGAACCAATTTAGGCTTGGTCTTGGCCTTTGTACCAGCCTTGGGGGTGGGGGTAACCGATACTCCACCATCACTGTCCGAGCTGGAGGAGCTTGATGAGCCACCCCCCGCCGGCAGTGGAAGGGCCACCTCCACAGGCTTCTTCTTCTCCTTTCTGGGCTTCGTGCAGTCGGCCGACAGGTGTCCCCTTGTCTTGCAATTGAAGCACTGCCTCTTCTCCTTGTCGTCAGCCTTGGAAGGGGCCGAGGAGGGTGTGGCTCTGGTGGCATCGGGTGCCATATGCCTATTGGCCACTGCGGCCCAAGACACCTTTTTAGCAGCAGGAGGGGCCGCAGCCGACTCCCCACTCACAGACGGAGTGTTCCTCACAGGGGGGGGAGGGGGGGCAGGGGAGTTTCCTGTCAATCCAGTCCTCCTCCGAACTGCCTCCTCTAGTTTCCTGTTTTCCTCCTCCAAGTCAAAAACCCTGTTCCTCAGGCTCCTGTACAACGACTTGTATTCATCCAGCATCCGGAATACAGTCCTCATATCCTCAGACACGTCGTCAAGGTTACTGTACCCTTTCTCCTGGTTAAATAACACCCTCCTAACCTCCTCATCTTCGTAGTCCGATTCAGAACTCGAATCCGAACTGTCCTCTGAGGGGCTAGGGGCATCCCCAGTACACGGGATAGCCGCAGGGGTCCCTATCTCGTCAAGTACCCCAAGAATCAAGTCCCGGGATACTACCGATTCCGAGCGTCTAGAGGGGGGGGCATACAGCTCCTCATCCAACCTTCTCAGATCATCATCCACCCTGTCCAGCTGTCTCATTGCATCCAGCGCCCTTGCGACTCGTGCATCGGCGGACTCAGGTTGGGTAGGAGGTTGTGCCACAATGGGCGAACTTGATCGAACCGGAGAGGAAGGGACCGCCTCAGAATCCACCCACTTGCTGTCTCCCAATCCCGTAGCCTCGGTATTTTTGTCACCACCCATGTCCATGGGGGTGTCCCTAACAATGACCTCCGAAGAGGGAATCACATCAGCAGTAGCCAAAGGGGGGAAACTTGCCCTGTCCGATGACTCGATAATAGATGACGGGTAAGGGACCTGCTTGAATCCCGGAGCCGTTTGTTGTCTGATTTCTTCCAAGGTCCGTTGTTCCTTGGGAATCACCATCATCTTCCTCCCTTCCCTAGTCGGCACCCCCTTAGTAGGAGTGAGAACCGAACCCGAACTGCCACTGGACACGGATACCAATGTGGGGTCAGGGGAGGGGGATCGTCCACGTCGTTTTCGTTCCGCGAATGGGGGCGGCGTGGGTCTGTAGTCGGAGTCTGAACTGGCATTAAGCCCAAACTTTCCTCTCAAGTAAATTTTCTCATGCCCAGAAGACAGCGACATTGCGTCCAACAGGGCGGGGGTGGAATGACTTCGGAGAGCCAGGGGTGCCAACGTTTCCGGCGCCATTCCTTCCACAACAGACCTTGACATGATCTGTTTCGGGGGGGTAGATGCCCAACTGGACGCCTCCATGGTAGTAGAGGGCTCCCTATCCAGAGGGGCGGGTGCGAGGGATTCTGGGATCACCGCTTGTGAGTCACCAGGTGCCGAGGAGTCGTGGGATGGTGCGAATTCCGATCCCCCATCAGGATTGTATCGATCGAAGAATCCAGTGGTCAAAGCGAGGTCCAGGCCACATCCAGCCACACAGCCCCTACCAATCAACCAACCCTTCACTAAACATTCCACATCTTTCATCGTGACAGGCTTGGCAGCAATGACCATAGCCCTCACTTCATCGTCAAACGCCTCGTTGACCGCGTTGACGCAACCGTAATCGTGATCAAACGAGAGGAACTTGTAGTCACCTCCCGGAGCCCGGTATGACCGGATCTCAAAAGGAACAAGGGCGCGGTGGTGTTTCACCTTATCGTGTGGTGGGACCGCGACGTCGAGGATAACCGAGGGCGTGCCCAAGGAGAAGGAGGAAGGTTCCGCATCCGTAAGCATGGACGAGGAAACCTCAAACGACAAGGCCGAAGCCTGAGGGGAATGGGAGGGAGACGACATGTCTGCCCGCCCGACTGCACCAGGGATTACCGGGCTTAAACCACGGATATCTCGCCCAAAGTGCCTTCGAGGCCAGGTAGCGCATACCAACTCAACCCTAAGCGAGGGGAGGAGGGAAGTATCTGTTTCAAGTGTGGTGAAACAAAATAAACAAACAAAGTGCAAGATAAATAACCGAGCCGAAAAACTTCAAAGAGGTAAAGGAATATCCCTGGCACGTAAGGAAGGGTGTCCGAATTCAATCTAAGTTTATTTATCCTAGTCGCGCCAAACATGGCTTATGATCTAGCTAGCATCCCTCA
>LN891024.1:479851-508181 GCA_900010015.1 Tuber aestivum | reverse complement strand
CGTCAGGTGGTGAGGCAGACGCAAGGCCGCGAGCGCTGTGATCAGAGCGACGGTTTTGCAGTAGCAACGTAGGGACGTGATCCAGACGTTCAACCGAGGGGCCAGAGGGTACCGGAGGTGAGCATGCGAGGGAGTGGTGACGGGACGCAGGGGACGTAGGGGGGCGTCGGGGCTGGAAGCCCGGATGCACGGGACGCAGTGGGGCGTTGCAACCAGAATCAGGACGCACAGGACGCAGGGGACGCAAAAAAAAAAGAACTCGGCGTCAGGACGCGCCGCCCACGCATCAGACGCAGAGTTTTTTTTTCCTGATGGATGTCTTATCGTTCCGTGCGATAATATGATATCGTCACGATAACTATGGCAGGGCCCACAGTCGAACATGTGACCTTATGCATTTAGTCACGTGCCGCACCGATTATGCTTCTATGTGCAACACATCCAGTGTAGTGTTGAGGGGTTTGAGGAAAATCGGCCAACTATTGCACTCACATAAGCAACATCAGGCCTAGTCGCAGTCGTCATGCTTGCATAGATTAGACATCTAACAGCTTCTTGATACTGCTATTTTTCCATGGCCTCTTCCTCATCCAAGTGCTTATAAAGTTTGCACTTTGGATCCATTGGCGTAGGACACTCCTTGCAATTCTCCATGCCAAATTTTTGTAGTATACTTTTGAGGTATGCTCTCTGACTATGACTACGGTAAATTTGCTTCTTTTCACTGTCTCTTTCCATGAGCAACCTCAGGAAAAATTTTACATTCCCAAGATCCTGGACTTGGAATCACTCACTAATTGCAGCCTTCATCCAGTTGACTTCAGCTCAACTTCCAATCAGCAGCATATCATCAACCCAGACGATAATGGTTGCCCCAGACTTCATTCGATAAATTCTAACATCAAACTTTGAGCTCTGCATTTCTGGACAATTCTTGAGGCGCAACTCAAGTGTGTTATACCAGTTACAGCCTGCTTGTTTTAGGCTGTACAAACTTTTCTTTAGACGAATGATCATATTTTGGACCTTTGTGCTGGTAGGACAACCACTTTCTAGCTCTCAGAGAATAACTTTTCCCTTTGCAGAGATACCAAACTCCTTCGGCAATTGCAGGTAGATCTCCTCTTCAATTCTTCTTTCCAGAAAGGTAGTAACAATGTCAAGTTGTACAATCTCCTTGTCTTTAACCACAACCTTTGACAAGACCATTCGAATCGCAGGAAAAGAGATCGCTGAACTATATGTTTCAATGAAATCAACTCCAGGATGCTGTTGAAAATCGTGGGTGACCAAATGAGCTTTGTGGCGTGTTATCTGTCCATCCTCACCCAGTTTTTCCTATAGCACCATTCTTGATGAGATTGTTCCCAGACTTTTAATCTTGTCTTTACCAGTTTGTACCACTGACCACATATCACGGGCTTCCAAGGACTCCAGTTCCAACTTGATCGCATCAATCCACTCCTCCTTGTCTGGTCCTCTCAAAGCAGCCCTAATCGATTCTCGTCCATTTGCCACCATGAATGCATAGTCTGTTACCACCTTCGTAATATCTTCCTCACTACCAGTATCTTCTTCATCTTTACTTCCACTTCTTTCCTCCATCTCTGCTTCTTCATCTAGCTCCTGATTCTTCTCTGCCCCAATATTTTCTCTCTGCCACATACTCTACTATTAGGACTACTCATCTCATTTCCTTCTACGCTCCTCTTGTACATTGCAGAATGGGTCCAAACTGCTCTGAATCTTTTTCATTAAACGATCATCTCTCCTGGTATCCGAGTCTTCTTGGGTGGTCCACTCGATGGCATGTAGACTTCCAATTCCGAGGAGGGTCTCACATGCTGTGGGAATGATGGTGGTAATAGTGGCAGTAGTGGTAAATCAGGAGATGGAGGCATTTGTGATTGTGGTCTCGAGGTAGGATGAATTTCTGTCTCAATCTTACTGGTAAATGGAAAAAAAACCTTTTACTGCATGGGTTTAAAGTACAAGGTATCTTCATGGAATACCACATCTCGCAAGAGCACCAACTTCTTTGTAACAAGATTGTAAAGTCTATATTGCCTGGTAGACTTGGCATATCTGATAAACATCAGCCTTTCTGCTCGTGCATTCCATTTTTTATCTGAACACTTGGCTGGATGGATATAGGAATAGGCCACACATCACCATATCCTTAGATGTTTGAGATCCGATTTCAATCTAAACCATAACTCAAATGGTGTCACATCCTTTTCCTGAGTATCTTTCCTTAAGGAAACATTTTTGAGGTACATAGTAGTCTGCAAAGTTTCTGCCCAGTAACTTCTTGGAGCTTCCGCATGCTGTAGCAGAGTATTGGCCTTCCCCACCAGAACACGGTTACTGTTTTCTGATACTCTATCTTCCTGTGATGTATAGGGAATTGTAACTTCCTACTCAATTCCATTGCGCTTTAGCTTGCATTGAAATTCATGGCTGGAATATTCTCCACCTCCATCAGTTCGAAGTGCCTTAATTCGGCATCAATCAGACTTTCCACAGAAGTGATTCTCAACCGCCACCTTGTAGTTCCGAAAGTGTTTGATCAACTCATTTTTCACTTTAAGGAAGTAAACTACTATATACTTTCAAGTTGTGAAGTTGTCTATAAAGAGTATGAAGTACTGACATCCACTCAGTGACTTGTTTTGCATAGGCCCACCCAAGTCTGAGTGTATCAACTGTAAAGGTGCGGTAGTCCTGGGTACTGAGGCTTTGAAGGGAGAACGCGTCATCTTGCCTATAAGACATGTGGTACACCGATTTTCCACATAATTAGCTTACAAACAAGGCATTCCAGTTACAACTTCAGTGTTACTCATCTTTAGGGCCGCAGAGCGGTGGATGTGCCCAAGTCGATAATGCCACAAACCTGTCGCCAAATTATCTTTTGGAGAAACCAATATTCCATAGTTGAGGCCCTTATTGTTCTGGACTAGTTTGTATAGTTTGTTATGCTTTTCTGCAATACCAACCAGGATTCCATCCTGATAAAACTCAGCAGCATCATTTGTAAAGGCAATTTTGATACCTTTTCTTGTCAATTGACTGACGGAAATAAGACCTGTCTCCGTTGCCCCTGGTACATGGAGTACTTCCTTCAAAAACAAATGCTGTTGTCCCCCACTTGGAGTCCAAACGTTGGTCTAAATAGTTCCGATACCAGCTGCAGACACAATCTCCCCAGTTGCGGTTTTCATCTATGGTTGGTTTGCTGATAGTGCGATATACGTATCTGCGACAAAGGCCTCTCGCTGTCCAATTATGTGATTAGTACACCCAGAGTCAACCACCCATTCCAGATTGCTAGCCACTTCAACTCCTCACAGAACACTCTCAATTGTGGATCTGCCATCTTCTTTTTGTCTATGTTCTATCGCTCCTCCTGACAAAGCCTTCTCTTTAGGCATCGTATCCTCTTGGCCATCATCTCTACTCAGCCACGCTTGATCACTCACTGCTCTCATATGATCTTTGGCCTTAGGTCTCCATCCTGACCCTGGTTTCCCTCTTCTGGCTCCCCTACTAGGCCTGCTTCTCCCTCTCTCATGCCAGCAATCAGCTTTCTTGTAACCAGTTTTACCACAACCATGACACTTTCCATTAAAAGGTTGAAATCCGGAATTTGGTGCACTCAAATTTTGATGTCGTAACGTTTGCTCTGGCTGGGAGGATTTTTCATGGGGTTTGAAATATGCTTTTCGAGTTTTGGTAAATAAAGCTTGATCTGATAGTATGGCTTGCTCGACCTCGTATGCGGTTAGGAGGGACTTCAACTTTGTGTAACTAGTAATTGTTGTCAGCAATGGAAGGACTCCCTTGGTTACCATCGTCTATGTCTTCCACTCAGAGGTCTTCGGCAAACCCTCAAAGATGTGAAAGATCAACTGTGCATGTGTCAGGGGCTGCCTGCACATCACCAGCTTATTGCGAAGCTCTCGTATCTATTTAAGGTATTCGAGGACAGTACCAGACTGCTCGAATGTACATTCATACACCTCTTTTTGAAGATGATTAGAGTCGTAGCAGGTAGCTGTCTTGTAGTTTGCGTTGACATTTTCAAAGTTCCCTGATTTTTACTGGTGTTGTCCAGGCTGATCTGGAATGACTCACTGTGATGGCATCCATCATGACTAAACATAGGGTACCGATTGCTTTTTGAATTCGCCGACGCTGTCCTTGGTACTTTTTGAGCTTTTTCTCATATCCTTCTTCATCAGTTCCCATCTTTGACTTTTCTAGGATCTTTGCCTCTTCCATGGTAAAGTCCCATTGACCTTCTCTTTGCAACAGGTCTGTCATCCTCATCACCCATGTCCTGTAGTTGGACCCATCAAGTTTGGGGAAACTCATCCCAACCAGCGATAATGAACCTTCTTGTTCATTCATCACTATTCTCACTTTCACTGGTACTGCTCATTAGAATGTTAACTGTAATGATGCTGTATTTTTTAAGCAAACTTGGGGGGTGTGACTTAAGTTGAAAAATGTGGTACGAAAACAGTCATCAAAGTGGTTTTCTCTCTCTCCTCCGGGCTCATAACCTGATGGCAACACTTTTCCGTAGAGAACTAAATGTGCAGAGGAATACTGACTGAATAGAAACACCGGAGGGTGGCGGATACTGAGGTGGCGTTGCAGAATCCACTGGTGAGAAATGGCACGGAAACATTGAGGAGTGGAGATGGGTTATGGATGATCTATCTCCAGAAAGAAAACAAAGGAAAGCAAACTAGGAACACTTGGTGGTAGCTCCTCACACCAAGGGCTAACCACTGTGCAAAACATAGAAATGACAGTCCTGCTAAACAGGAGGACAAACCCACTCCAGTCAGCATACCCTAATACCATATGATATGATGGGATTACTCCATCAGTTTCTACATTGACTTCGCATCACGTAAGGAGCAGTCTCCGACGAGCGTGCTCTGTTCTATATTGAAACAGATTGTCGCTGGATTGGAAAGGATCCCGGAGGAGATAAGTCGGAACTTTCAAGCTCACAAAAAGGTCATTGGTGGAAGGGGACTGCGAGTGTCCGAAATCGTGGAGATGCTACAGACTGCTGCATCGTTACGGCCGACATTTATATGTGTTGATGCTCTGGACGAAAGTGCTGAAGGGTATCGGGCTGAGGTTCTAGACTCGTTAAAGCAAGTCATCGATAAGTCCCCAAACACACGGGTATTCTTGACTGGAAGACGGCACATCAAGGGCGAGATCGAGAGGCACCTTCCCGGAAGAGCCGCAACTTTATACGTAAAACCCAACAATGATGATATCGTGGGATACATCAAGAAGAAATTGAGTACAGACACTTGTCCTGACCCGATGGATAGTGTTCTGGAGGCAGAAATCATCAGCAGCATTGTCGAGAACATTCCTGAAACGTAAGTGGGTAGCATGATCGAAAAGTTTATTTCACATTCGCTGTTAACCAACACGTCTAGATTTCTACTGATTTCCCTAACCATTGATGCAATTCTGAGGGAAACCACAGTCCACGGCAGGCGACGAAGGCTCAAGGCCGCGACTGATGGCCTGAGTTTGAAGGATGTTTACGGTGCGACTCTAGAACGGATCAGGGAGCAGGGCGGGGATAAAACAAGACTCGGGATGGCAGCACTGATGTGGATCTCGCATTCGGAGCGGTTGTTACAACCCGATGAGCTCTTCCACGCCCTGGCTGTCGAGATAGGATCTACGGATCTCAACCCGCAAAGGATTCCTTCGGCGGAGACATTATTGAGTTGTTGTTTAGGGCTCGTCGTGGTAGATAGCGAGGCTCCGACTATTCGCTTGGTCCATTTCACCCTTCAGGAGTATCTTTACACCTTTCCCGATCTTTTTGGAGAAATTCACTCGGTAATGGCTCAAACCTGCCTGACATACCTAAACTTTCCGATTATTAAGGAGATTTCGCCCACGCGCTTTGCTCCCCCTCATTCAACTATCTTCCTCAAATATTCTTCGCTTTATTGGGGGGTTCACGCTAGGAGAGAGGCTACAAGAGACGTGATATCACTCGCGCTCAAGCTTTTCAGTCAAATTGAAAGTCACATATCCACAAAGTTGCTTTTGGCTGATCTTGTATCGAAGACTGGCCGATATACCGGTGATATCCCAATAAACTCTCACCTGATCGGGTTTACCGGCCTGCATTGTGCATCGGTTTTCGGCATTGTTGAAATCGCTACCACCCTCATTGACCTGCCAAATTGCGATCTCAACCAAAGGGATTTTCTTGGTATTACGCCGCTGATATGGACTGCTATATGTGGGCAAGAGGAGCTAGCAAAGGCTTTGCTAGAGCAGGAGGCCGTGATTCTCGATAAACCGGATAATTACTTTCGCCGAACACCTCTCGCGTGGGCTGCTGGGAAGGGACATGAGGGAATCGTAAGGCTCTTTCCTGGCCGGGCATCTGCCAAACCCGATGGAACGGATGGCTGGTGGGGGAAGACGCCCCGAGTGATGAACATGGCCCTACGGAGAAGATACGTCGACCCCAACAGGCCGGATAAATATGGCCAAACCCCAATATCATTGGCTGCAGAGGAGGGGCATGAGGGGGCGGTGGAGGTACTTTTGGCAAGGAAGGATGTCAAACCCGACGTGGCAGATGGATACGGTCACACGCCCCTCTTCTGGGCTTCAATTAAAGGGCGTGAGGGGGTAGTAAAGCTGTTATTAGAACGGGGAAATGTCAACCTCAATAGGCCTGACAAAAATGGTCAGACTCTACTTTTGTCGGCTGCAGAAAGCGGATATGAGGGAGTCGTGGGGCTACTATTGGGAAGGAAGGATATTAACCCCAACACGCGCGGAACAGCTGGCCAGACGCCACTATCGCTGGCTTCTGAGAAGGGGCATGGTAGAGTAGTGCAGCTACTATTGGGGCGCGAGGACGTCAACCCCAATTTGCTAGACCGTGGTGATCGAGCACCGCTCTTGTTAGCTGCGATGAATGGGCATGATGAGGTCGTGGGACTGTTACTAGGACGGGAAGATACCAAACCCGATATCCCAGACAATGGTGGTCACACACCGCTCTCGTTTGCCGCAACTAGTGGCCATGATGGAGTGGTGAAGTTGCTATTGGGGCGGGAAGATGTCAACCCCAATATGGTTGATAATGGTGGCCGAACGCCTATCTCGTTGGCTTCCGAGAACGGGCGTGATGGAGCTGTGATGCTATTAATGGGACGGAAAGACATTAACCCTGAATGCCAGACCATGGGGGCAGATCACCGCTCTCCTTGGCTTCCGAGGAAGGCCATGACGAAGTAGTGAAGATGCTGTTGGGGCGGGAAGACGTTTACCCCGATATGCAGGAAGCGTGGCGTGGTCGAACACCGCTCTCATTCGCCTCCGAGAAAGGGCATGATGGAATAGTGAACCTACTATTAGGGCGGGAAGACGTCAACACAAATGCGCCAGAAGTGTGGCATGGCCGAACGCCGCTCTCGTTCGCTGCCATGAATGGACACGATGAGGTAGTAATGCTACTTTTGGGGCGGAAAGACATCAATCCCGATGCACCAGACCATGGTGGCCGAACGCCATTCTCGTTAGCCACCACGAACGGCCACGATGGAGTAGTGAAGCTGCTGTTGGGACAGGAAGATGTCAACCCCAACATGCCAGACCATTGTGGCCGGATCCCACTCTTGTTTGCTGCCATGAATGGGCATGGCGGAGTAGTAAAGCAACTGTTAAGACGGGGGGACATCAGCCCCAATATGCCAGACCACGATGGTCAATCACCGCTCTCATTTGCCACCACGAATGGGCATGTTGGAGTTGTGAACCTATTGTTGGGGGAGAAAGGTGTCCACCCCAATATGCCAAACCACGTTGGCCGAACGCCACTCTGGTTGGCTGCCATGAATGGGCATGAGGGAGTAGTAGGGATGCTTCTAGAGAAGAAAGATATCAATCTCAACAAGCCCAATAAAGATGGTCTGACGCCGCTCTCAGTGGCTTCCAAGAAGGGGCACGCAGGAGTGGTGAAGCTGCTCCAAGCCCGCCAATCTGAGAATCTGAGCACTTCTCAATTCTAATAGCGCAAAACCTTCCCTCTAATCTACGGAAACTGCTATGCGCTGCATCCTGTGCACTACTATACGTACGCGCTTATACCCCTGCCCGCTCTCCGTCCCGCCAACCACTCCCCCCCCCCCCCCCAGACTGTACGACAATACCATGGATATCTCTGTTTTTTTACTTCCTTCCAGATTCAACCTAAAATTCCCCTCAGAAGCCGTAACCGCCTCTAATCGGAGCTCGGAACTTCACACATACCGGTTTCAGAATTTATTGGCATTCGCCCGTAGTCGCGTGAAGATCTTTGGTTTAATCCTATTTCTAATGAAGATGTACTACTCTTGTAATTATGATGAGAATTTTTAGTCTTTGTATTGCTTATTTCATTTCTCCCCCGCGTCAATTTTGTATTTAGATTTAGATGGGCCATCCTTTCCTACTTATACATTCTGACCTGGACCATTTTTCCTTATTGATAAACTACTTTCCTCTCTCCTGCCGGCGATACCATAGCTTCCCCCCAGCTTTCCACTACCAGCGGCAGAAGATTGAAGAAGCGGTGGTTCAACAACACACCCACGATACTCACCGAGAATTAGTAGGAGGAGCCTAAGTTAGTTCGCCACCCCCGAACATCGCACGACATTCCAGGCCCAATGCCGGGCTCGGGTAGCTACAACCGGACACGAAAGCGCCATTTATCATATCCGAGAATTCTATAACGGTCTGCCGGAAATTCAACTTACAACTCACGAACCCCACGCTTTCCAACCACCCCCACCCGTTCACAGTGGATATTGCCGCTTATGCAGCGATTTCTTTCTCCTGTGTCTGCTCTGGGATATGACGATGTTGTTCGTATACCCGCATCCTGAAAATGTACCCCGCTCCGAGCCCCATAATCTGCTGTCATCTAGTACAATGCTTCCAGGTCAGGCTAGAGTTAAGAGCGACTGGGTTTGAAGCTACTGGTGTCGTTTTTTTCGGAATACTTGACCGATGATGAGATTCTATTCATTATTATCTAATAGTGAAACCGCCATTTCAATGGTTCGAATTATTTTCATACTGAGTGACTTGTTGCCTGATGTTAGAAGAGCGCTACCGTATACGATTCTAGGAGGTTTCACTATTGGGTACCGTAGTCCCATTTTTGCCTTTAACATGTGTGATGGGGACGATTTTTTGCAGCGAGGAACATACGAATTCTTGTGCATATTTGGGTTTTCTTGCGCTATAACTTTATTGGCACGGGTAGTTACGAGCCCAAGTGGACCATCCGGTAACATTTAGCATACTCTACTACTGGTACCCATGCCCGGCCCCCTGCCCGGTCCAACTCTTTTTCATCAGGTTGGGGCGAGCTTGGTTCCCCGGTTGAAAAGGTTATGCGATACCCTAACCCTTAATACCCTGCCGCTCCCTCTGGTCAGGTAGGTATATATACCGGTCTCCATAGTTCACGTTGCGCGATGCCAAATTCCTGGCATGAGAGGATTAGTTGGAGATGCAACTGATACTACAAAGTTTTTATTCCGACTTTTGTCCCCATATACCGCCCAGTCCTCCCGAACATAAGCTCCAAGCGGATGAGTACCATACGAAGAGCAAATTTGAAACCGCTGGCCAGATCAAGGGATAAATTTGCCAAGGCGGCGTAAAACACGGCACGGCAGATGTTGACCTCCAACTGGAGCACTAGATTTTGGAGACTTTGGATGGATATGTCGGACATTTTTCCTTCGGGGCCAAGTCTTGCTTTCTTTACCCTGAGTCCGGAAGTGGGACTTTGATAAAGCTCGGCCAGCTGTAGTGAGGCAGCTGGGCTCGAAATTGCACGGCAGAGTGAGGCAGAGTGATATGGTGTTTGCTGCACTCACGAAGAGAAGTGGAGTGAAAGAAATACGGGAAGGGGGCGAGGAGAGGCGGAAAGGGAGTGGCAGATTAGCAGGTTTGATAAAGCTTGGAGAGTGTACAATTTCCTACCCCGCATAGCTTGCGGTGTAGAACGTCAATAATGGAGATGCGTAGATGGCAAGTCTAATATGAGGTGGAAATTGGAGAGGAGGAAAGTGGAGTGATATTTCGCGATAAAGGTTGTAGGGTGCGGAATGGGGGGTGAATCTATTGGGTGGCCTCCATCGAAGAGAAACCTACTATCGTATAGTTCTTGGTCAAAAGTCATCGTCGGTAGGCCTAAGTACCGCCCAAAACACACCAAAATCAATTGAGACTGGGACTTGGGAAATCCTGATTTGCATCTCCACCTCGTAACGAATTAACTTTAAAATGTATCCGTAGCTAGCCAAAGAACTAGCGATTCTGAAATTCATATTTCTATAATAAATTCCTTTGTTCTGTGTGCAACACTCATTGTCTAGAGTGACTGATTCAAAAAACCGGAGATAAGCGCCGTGAATTTGTATGGCTCCCCACAGAAAAAGATACCTGTTTTTAAAATCGCTAATTTCACACCGCTACAGTTCACACAATATTGCATCATATGTTTCAAGATTTTGATACTGTGAATTCAACACTCAGAATCATCATTTCCACAAGAATTGATTTAATTTCACAGCAAGTGGTGGAGTGTCGATGCTGTGGAAAACCGTACTTTTGGTGTAAAAGTGGCCATCAACGATGATATTTGTCACCTTAATGGTACAACTTATCCTCGGTTCTTGTCCATCCATCAATCTGTCCGATTTTTTACGAACCGAAGGCAAAATTCATGTGGAAGCCGATAGGGAAAAATGGAGTAGTGGATACACAACATATGTTGGTTTAGAAGCATGGAAGAAAGAATAGAATGAAATTATCATAGATTGCCTGCTCTCACAGCAGCCGGGCATGGTCGTGATAGAGTTTCAGGCTGCGGGAGGCCCGAAAGGTTGCGACCTCAAGCGCAATATTAGGTCCTAGAGATATGAGCTCATTCTGCGCCTTAAAACCTAACCTATGCCCCTTTACTGTTGGACTGCCTACCGGGCATACGGTTAGGAGATAGTATATAGGTTCTAGGTTCTAATGATACCACTTGCGATGGAGTATCAGGTATCGGGTATTTCTTTTGGTTTGTTTCTTAACACCAAATACCATGAGGCATCCAGTAGTTGTTAAAAGGCAGCATGGAGGGTCGTCTAGGTCACCTCTGCTCAGTTTTCTTTAGCCCATTCTGTCTGTGCTCTGGACGCTTCGTCCTTTACCTCCTTTAATAGTTTCATAATTTACGACATCTCCAGAGACCCCACAGCCGTTCTTTCTATCCTATCCTCCGATCACGACCTTGCCAGTCAGAAGGATGGATGAGATCATGGACATCGCCGTTTTTGGGTACCGGGAATGTCAGGTGGATAGGTTTAGTCGATGCCATCCGGGGGGGGGGGGGGCGGTGTGCGAAGCACTGGTACGTTCACTTTTCGGTTTCCCGTTCCTTTTTCCCGGGAATTCGGAGACTGAGGCTAGGGGCGTTCTCTCACAGCTCTAGCCTTCAACTACCCGCCTATTTCTCCACGCCCTTGTTCAGGCCGGGAGTCATCTACTGAATTACTTTTAGCAGATCTTATATCGAGGGCCCGTTAATAAAATGGTGATATACCAACCAATCGCTCGGATTCACTAGAATACATTATGTATCAGTCCTTAACACCGCCGAAAGCGCGATTGCGCACATCAGCCAGCCAATCCTGATATCGTCATAAAGAATTTTTTGAGTATTCTACTGGTTATATGGGCTGCCATACTGGTACGTGGGCGGACGGAAGCCAAACTGATAGTTGGACGGCAGTTGTCGTACCCGAAAAATTGAATAGTTGATCTCGCCAATATTATGGGCTTCCGGGAAAAGAAACGGGGGAACAGGGACTGTTTTTTTGGTCGGGCATTCCAAGACCCATTGCCAATCGGACAAGGCGCTCCGAGTGACGAACGCCGGTATAGTTCTGGGGAGGAGACGTGTCAACCCCAGCAAGCCACACGAGTACGGTCAAGAACAAATCCCGCTGGCTGCTGAAGAGGGTACGAGGAAGTGGTGAAACTATTATACTCGTGGAAGAGGGGGATGTCGGCTCTGGTTGGCGACATATCAACGGCCAAGCCTCTTTTCTTGGCTGTCGCGTCCGTAGACACCTGCGGTTCGGATAGAGTTGATAGTAAGAATTGAACAAGCATCTGTAATCCATCATCCAAACCCTTGGTACCGGTACATACCTCCTCCAAAACAAAGGGATATGCTTCCTATTTACCGTACTATCTTGAAAACAGCGAATTTTCTCAGGACATCTACAGTAGATTTCCCTTCCAAGGCGTTGTTTTTTTTTAGTGAAAGGACAACAGACAATTTCTCTCGTCCCCCTCAAAATACCGATGGGAAGCTCGGGCCTCCGAGGACAATTCGCTCTTGTTCAAGTTAATACGGGTACGGTACGGTATACCTTTGTTGGAGTTACACAAGGTACACGCCCCATACTACTGAAATGCCGGTACTCACGCTTGTAACTACAGGTTTGCTATACGATCAGCTCAGATCTGTAATGTCATGTATGAGTCATCATCCGTATGAGTCATCACAACGGAGATCATCCCATACGTGTACCCTCCACCACCACCGGGAGTGAATGGTACCAACGCCAACACTCGTGGCGCGGTTAGCAAGATACCACTCCCTTTCACTACCGGGAAGGGCATGGTGGAGTAAGAAAACTACAGCTGGAACGGAGAGACCTCAAGCCCGATATGCCGGACATCCCCGGCCGAACACCGCTCTTGTTGGCTGCCGGGAATGGGCATTATGAAGTAGTGAAGTTGCTACTAGGACGAGAAGACGTCAATCCTAATACACCAGAAATTTTTTGCCAAACACCACTCTGGCGGGCTGCCGAGAAGGGATATGATGGAGTAGTGGAGCTGCTATTGGGACGGGAAGACGTCAACCCCAATATGCCAGACATTTTTGGCCAAACACCGCTTTGGCGGGCCGCCATGAAGGGGCACGATGGAGTAGTGAAGCTACTGTTGGGACGGGAAGACGTGAACCCCGATATGCCAGACAATCTTGGCCAAACACCGATCTTGTGGGCTGCCATGAAGGGACATGATGAAGTAGTGAAGCTACTTTTGGGACGGGAAGACGTCAACCCCTACATGCCAGATAATCTTGGCCAAACACCGCTCTCGTTGGCTGCCGGTAAGGGGCATGATGGAGTAGTGAAACTACTGTTGGGACAGAAGACGTCAACCCCGGTATCCTAGACAATGGTTGCCGAACACCTCTCTCGTGGACTGCCGGGTATGGTCATGGTGGCGCAGAAAAGCTAATGTTGGGGCTAGCAGACGTCAACCCCAGCATGCCCGACAAATGCGCTCAGACACCACTCGGACATAATGGATCAGTAAATCTACAACAAGGCCATCAATCTGTGGGACCCAGCAATGCAAAGCCTACCCTGTCGTCCTCAAAAGAAACCAATTTATGTGCCGCCCCTCTGCATCCCAGGAGTCACCTATATATATCCCGCCGGCTCCCCCAGACAACTTTCGCCTCTCTCCCTCGAGTTTACCGCCCCTGGGACATCGCTGTTTTTTCTTTCCTTCCGGATTCACCTTAAACCCTTTCCGAGCAGCTATTGCTGCCAGTGACCGAAGCCGGGAACCTAGCATCCACATACCTGTCAGAACCCATGGGCATTTGCTAGTGGGGATTTATCATTCCATCCTATTACATCTCGGCGTATAGATGAAGATACATTATCCTTGTATTTATGATGGGAATTTTCAGTCTTTGGTTTTGTTTTTATCCTATTCCCTCCTTCTCTCGATTTTTCATTTAAGTTCAGGTTGGCCATCGTTTCTTGCTTATGGATTGGGAATTTGTCAATTTTTTACTTGTGGACTTTCCATAGGAATTTCGGGAAATCGGGAGCTTAGAAAGAAATCTAGATGACAGATCATTCCTGTAGAATAAAACGATTTTCTTAATTGCTAGATTATGAACTTAGTAGATAATTGCAGGAAATGGGTTTTTATCGATTGCATCCCACAGTAGTTTGCCGGTTCTCCTCTTTGTGTATTCAGAAATTATGCCCACCTAGGGCAGAACTGTGGCTTTGGAGTTGGTCGACCATGATGCACAGGTTTCTAGTCCCCAGAATATTTCAATTCCGAATCGGGGGAAGAGGGGACGGTACGGCGGTGTTTAAGGGCAAAGTTCTAGAAATAAAATTCTGGGTAACAACGGCAGCGTGCCGCCTGTTAGTCCTCCCGTGGTAATAGGGGAGCGATGTTGATATTCATCGTTGCGATCAAACCACCCGCCTCTCTGATACCATGCGAGGAACTCAAAACTAGACACTAGTGGACAACCTGTTAACACCTTCAGTAAGGACCGAGGGAACTACTCTCTTTGGCAATAAAGTAGCTTATTATCTTCGGAATATCAGGGAAAAATTAGAAATCCTTCTTTTTTTTTAGTCAAGCGATTAAAGCATTAGGGGGGGCACAGTTTGGGCGGGGACAATTGAATGTTCAGAGTATCTCGAGGGGGGGGAGGAGAAAGCAAAAAAGTGATGTCCTGTGGCCGGAATACAGGGCCGGAGGAATCCATCAAACAAAGTAAATGGTCCGGCCCGGCAACAATCACATGGGAATTGGAGGGAATATTGGTAAAACAAAAGCCTGCCCATTCCAAGAATATTCTAGCTTGCTAGGCCCACACGAGACTACCACCGGGCTTCCTGCACCGACAATATTTCCTGAAATCCACTTTCCCGAATAGGTACTATAATCTCAGAAACCCGAGCCAGAGGATCCGAGAAGGATCAGCATTCTCTTAAAGAGGCAAGAGATCAATCCACCTGGCATCCAGGATCTTATTAACTAGCGTAACCTGCATTCGACCCCATGGCATCCGAGAAACTATTCTCCTTGCGGTGGTCCAAACTATCCGAGCATTTCGGCTACCTACAATCACCTCACAAAAGTATTGTCCCACTTTCTAAAACCACACCAAAAAGTGCATAAACGTGGGTAATTAGCTAGCCCATCTCTATAAAATAAAATTTTATGGAAAAATATGGAAAAATATGGAAAATTTAGGCCCTGTTTGGCGTGCAAGAAAAATGGCATTTTTCTCATTTAAATAGCATTTTTTCTTCACATATCTATAAATATATAGAGGTGTGCTTGGCAAACAAATTAAAATGGAGTTTTTCCGTATTCAATTTTGAATTTCACTTCTTTTTTTTTTCTTTATCTTAAGGTATAGAGTATATTAGGTATAAGGATTTAGGAATTATTACAAAATTGATGTCTAAATATATAGTTTTGACAAAAAGAGAGGAATAAAGGCTCAAGCAATTTGTAGAAACAAATCCTTTCTATTAACTCCTCTATTTGACTCTGTTTAATATAAATTATTGATTGCAAATTAATTTTTACCAATTCATAGATAGGAAAGAGAGCATCTAGAGTACAAAGACCTGGTGGATGATGTACTGTAGCAAAACCCAGTCATAAGCCTAATTTTTTCAACCCTGAAATAGTACTACAAGAACCTGCCAAACAGTAATATTTTAGAAAACAGTACTTTTATTTTATTTTAGCTTATAAGATATTTTCATGAAAAATGACATTTTTTTACATGGCTACACGTCAAACAGGGCCTAAATCTTCTATTTTCCCAACCACCCACTCTTTCCCCCGCTTATATTCGAAAGGTTCACGAATTAGGGATTGTTGATATTTGCCAACAAACTGGGTGGAGGGCTGATAAGCTAATGGTTCTAGGAAAAACTATATCCTACCTAAACCTATTGAGTCTCATATGTGAAATTTAATTTTATCATACCACAAAGGTCGCCAACGAGCAGGTTCGAAAATTATTTTCTCATGGGGATGATTCGAGTTCAGGTTTTTCCTTCCAAGCTCCATATTCTTGCAAGCTCCTGCAGGGGGGTCCTCCGGTGGGAGTTGGACAAGTATTATGGAGACTCATACTAGTAAATTTACAGTAGTTTATTCTACACTCCCGCGCCATCCTCTAAGGCAAAGGGAAGCCCTTCCAATATACCCTTCTGACATTACACAAAGAACATGATCAATACCCATGGGATAACCATGACGCGTATCCTACAACCAGTGTTAGCACGAAGTGGGGAGGTTGGTGATAAAAACTAAGGAAGGCCTTGGGACCCATGTTTGTGAACTCCCCCCTCCGAAGGCCTGAAGGGGTTGTGAATTCTACAAGAGCACGACTAAATTGAAACTACACTATTGGCACAAAAAGGCCAGGATGCCTAGTTTAGAGTGTATCCCTGTCACCCTCAGCACTGCTACCCACATTTCTCCTCTACACGATCACCTAAAGTTTAAGTCTGGTCCAACTGCTGAGAAGGTCTCTGAATTCGTGCGGAAAAGGCTGTAAAAAACCCCGAGAAACCTGCCTAGAATCAGCCCTGGCAAACCCGACATTCAGAAGCTGTTTGACAAACCACCCCTTCGAACCCCTGCCTATGCCCCTCCCAGCCCCCCTGCGTACTACATAGCCGGGTTACATCAGCTGATTATGTCATGCATGAGTCATCAGCTACATGACTCATGAATTCAGATCGCATGAGTACCAGTACTTTTTGACACCGCCGTCGGGAATGAATAACAATAACCGCAACACTCTGGTACGGCTAGCAAGATGCTACCCTCGTTGGATATCGGGAAGGGCGAAGAAGCAGGAAAGCTACAGTTGCGGCGGAGAGATCTCAATCCAGATATACCGGACAACCACGGCCGAACACCACTATTGTGGGCTATCCGGAGTGAGCACGAAGAAGTGGTGAAGCTACTACTGGGGCGGGAGGATGTCGACCCCAACAGAATAACGCTCTATTACCGAACACCTCTCTCGTTAGCTATCGATAAGGGGCATGATGGAGTAGTAAAATTACTGTTGGCGCGGGATGACATCAACCCCAATATGCCGGACGATGATGGCCGAACGCCGCTCTTTTGGGCTGCAATGTGTGGGCGTCAAGGAGTGGCTAAACAACTGCTCGAAAGGAATGATGTCAACCCCGACCCACCTGACATAGGCGGCCGGACACCGCTCTCGTGGGCTGCCATGTGTGGATATGACTGCGTAGTGAGGTTACTGTTGGGGCGGGAAGAAATCAACCCCGATATGCCAGACCATGATGGCCGAACACCGCTCTCGTGGGCTGCAATGTGTGGGCGTGGAGGAGTGGTTGAGCAACTGCTAGAAAGGAATGATGTCAACCCTATCATGCCTGACAAATACCGCATTATCTGGTCATATCCGCAATGGCGCTAGAGTGCGGGGAAACCACGTGGGTAGAAAGTGAGGGGGGTGACTAAATAGGCGAGTATCAAAACGAAAGCAAGCAATCTTTTGTACTAATGAGAAAAAAACTATGAAACTAGAGAAACTTAACAGGAATAACAAAGTTCATATACAGAAATAAGCTTAATCACGATCAACAAATTCTATAACAGTATCATCTGTATTCAGATCCGCCATATACCTCTCTGCAGAACCAACAATCTCAGTCTCCTCCTCCTCCCTTCTGGATCCCACATGCCAGTCTCCAACTTTAAGTAAGGAAGAGTCAATTCCCTTAATCGAAAGCTCTGAATCTAGGGTGCCATCGATCGGAAGAGTGAGACCAAGCTTTCGGAATGTCGTAACAATAAGGTTTGAGTATTTTGTTGAAAAGCGCTCCCACGCTTCCCCTACAGCCCAAGTGACTAGGAGTCGACGTTCTGCAATGGCCTTCATGTTGGATCTGGGGAGTTCGCGGAGGTTTAAGTTGTAATCGTGTTCATAGATATCGAGTGCATCATCTAGAATATTCCGGAGAATATCTTTTAGTGGCTTGTTAACTGCGACATCGAGTGGCTGCACAAGGCCAGTACAGCCAGCTGGGACAAGGGAGGGTGTAATGTGATGACTCCGGAGACAGTCAAGGACTTCTCTTTTCGTATGGAATTTCGCAACATCGAGGACGAGGAGCCGGGGACCATTCGCGAGTGCTGGTGCTAACTGGTGATTGATCCAGTCAATGAGGATATCGGCATTGCAGTAGGCGGTCTCATTCCATTTCGTGGTAATACGGGGGTCATATCTTGCGGTTTCTGCTTCTCGTTTTGCTTTTAGGATCTGACTTCGGGGTCCCTCGTACTTTTCCGTTCCTTTGAAAATAAGGAGAGGCTTTATAGGCGGCTCACCACTACCAAAAACAGCTAAAACTAAGGTTGCCTGTCTTTTATCCCAACCACTACAGGTTGCTCGAACCTGAACCGAGTGACTACCCTTACTTGCATAGGTTTGGCCATAGAGGTACTCAAATGGAAGTGGTGTTTCATCCATATTAACGATACTGTTTAGCAAATACCGATCAACCTCCCGCTGTTCATCACCCATTGCTAGCCGGACCTGAGAATTTCGACGTTTAAATCGCAGCCATGAGAGAATTACCGCAAGGTAATCATTCAGAATCTTTTGTGACTTATTGGTCGTGAATCGAAGACTAATTGAGTGTCTGGAGAGAAAACCAGAAAACCAGCTATCTGAAAACCAAAACTCGTCCAGCTCTGAGTCTGGATAGCACTCATGAAAAACCTCCTTAGCTTGTCGCTCAAGCCAACTTCTTCTTACTGCTTTTCTCTCATTTCGGCGTTGAGTATAACGCTTATAAAGGCCATCTTCCAACTGTGGCCACCTGCAATGTCGGACTTGAGACCTGTTCACACGCTCTCCCTTCTTGCTTTCTAAGATATTCTTTGTATTCAATCCCCAATCGCGGATGGTTGAAATCAGGACCAAAAATCGCTCTGCCACCTCACGGAGAAATGGTCGCCTTGCTCCTCCTTCATTCATCCTATCATCAGTAGGAATGCTCTCTCGACTCCACCAATTCCGTACCATTATCTTAAATTCTCAGGTGTATGAGCGCTTTATTTGCTTTCGTGGATTGCTGAAATATCCCATATTCAGGGACCGATTCTCCAGGCTTCTCGCTATCATTCCGGGTCTGTTGGAAAGGAAAGCTCCTGGAGTTGATACTGGGTTGTGCGGGGTAGACTGAGCCAATTCACTGGCTGTGGGCTGGCGCCATATTGCCATGAGATGACCTATTGCTGCATCTCTATCCTCGCCTTCCTCCTCCGTTGGAATCGGGTTCAGCAAGAGTTGTATATCCATCCTTCTAGTAACAAGAAGACCGCTTCTCCCACGATTTACGAAACTTGATTTATCCTGGACAGCATTGGCCTTTTATTTCTTATGTTCACACAAAGGCATATGACATACAATGCTTTTAGAAATCATAACGTTGAATTCTTAGTGTTTCTAGTGGACCCTTCACTGATAAGCTGCCGGGCAACCGAGTGGCAAGCTCGCTTATTTATCCTTTCTAATTCTAGGTCCCTCTAGTGCCATTGCGGATATGACCAGATAATGCGGTATGGTCAGACACCGCTCTCTCTGGCCTCCAGGGTGGACAGTATGGTAGTAGTAAACCTACTGCAAGACCGCCAATCTGCAAACCCCAACAGGCTTTAATCCCAACAACACGAATCCTTCCCTATCGCCCTCAAAAACTGGTACCGCCCCCCGAAATCCTCATCCTCAAGAACATATCCGTCAGCTCCGCTAGATTGCTTTTACCTCCACCCCCGGAGTGTACTGAAACCGTGGATATCGTAGCCACTTTCCTTCCCCTTCCCCTTCCTTCCGGATCCAACCTAGAGCTCTTTTCGGCAGTCGTCGTCCCCTGCGATCGAAGCTTCGAACGTAACATGCACATACCTTTGGAATTTGTGGGCATTCGCTGGTGGTTGGTTGAGGGTTCACGGTTTCATCCGCTTACTTTCCCGCATACATCGATGTGCTACTCCTGTAATTAGGACCGGAATTTCCTGTTCTTGCCTTGCATTCACTTTCTTACCCCCCCTACACCAATTCCGCATTTAGGCTTATATTGGCCATCTTTGTACGCATATAGGTTAAGATTTTTGTCCATCTCATCTTTTACTATTCCTAAGTCACTCTTTTCTCTCCCCTAGGCGATGCATGTACTATAGCGTGTCCCTATTCGAGCCTTCCCTCACCCCATCTATGGCTATGGAATAAATGACTACTTAACCACGATCTCGCGACTATTATCTAGAGGATCTGTCATCATTGGCATCGCATTATTCCTGGTGCGTTTCCAGACCCTGGGACTCCGCTCTCGCAGGTTTGAGTGATGCCGGCGCGTGGCTCTGAGCTAATAGGGGTCCATCTAGCTCACTGTCAGCTGAATCGTTAATAAGGTTTACAGAATTAAGTTGATAGATGTTAACGAATGTTAAAGTGCAACAAATACATATCGTAACAAGGCAAGCGCCTTCTAAAAGCATTTTGAATCGGCGAACGACCCAATCGGTCGGGAACCAAACGGACCCTAGGTTACCGGTACTACCTAGCGCTCTTCTCCCTTTAAACCCCTTGCTATCAATCGGGTATAACAATCCCATGCCAGTATTGGCGTCCGATGTTCCGAAAACCGGTATCCATCTGGCCCATCACTAATCCTACCCCCCCCCCCCGGCGCTTGGTTGTGTTACTCGTGTATTGTCTCTTCTTCTAAGCCTCTACTCCCGTGCTTTCTTTGCCCTTTAGCAACTTCCAGGCAGCTCCTTGAATTTAGAGTTCCCTTCTCCGCTCACATTTATTTTAACTCCGGGATTCCCCACCTGTATATATATGCGGGTGGAGGTACTCACAATAAGCATCTGCGTTCTCGCCCCCTGCTTTGCATGTGGCCACTTCCCGCGCTAATCTTACATCGTACCTACAGAAGAGTCGACTTCGGAACTAAATACCCACTCACTCACGAGATCGGAGCAGAGGCCAGAATTTCAAGCGGAAAAATGTCCGACCCCCCCCGCCGGTTACCTTAGAACGATGTAACGCAATATATCATACCAAAGCGATATGGGGAATGCATGTAACCCCCTAGTGAAGAGTGACTTGAGTGTAATATTGAGCCTGCCATTGTTCTAAACTCCAGAATCGCCGGTTTGGCTGACTCCTCCCGTACTCGTGCGTCTCAGCCAAGAATTGGTTTCCCCATTTTTGGTAGCGGGTGTGGGATAGTACTTTTCCACAAAAGAGGTATAGCGGAGAATGAGCTGAGGGGTCTAACTACCCGGGGAATTGCCTCATCCTACTCTCACTTCTCTGACGATGCTATCTTATTCTACTACTAGAGCCTGAGGATCTATTATTCTAATCAAATAACATTGGAGGGCGGTCAACGAACAGGGGGTCTGGTGAACAGTGGTCCAGTGAATGGTGGTCCGGTGAATAGGGCAAATTAATGTTTATCAAGAGACTTTTATTGAACCGTCCACTGGCATAGAGCACCCATTCCAGTATTTGTTGACCTTGCTTCCAGTCTACTTCCAATCACTAAAACCAACAAAATATTTCGACAAATCCAAGGTATGCACCGGCCCCACTCCTCGATTCCTGTTACCTAAATGTTGCCCAAAAATCCCACCCATCAATCCGAGGACTCAGAGGTTGTCAGAACAGTCCACCTTCGATTCTTGGAGTTGTCGGAATGGATGATAATATAACCGGTGGTTTCTGGTGCTTTTCTAAATTAAGTGTTACCATTAGTATTATCAAACTTGAAGGTCAATCAACTGGATCGTATAGGTTATTATTATTACCTGAATTAAGCATTGAACTTTTTATCCCCCCCCAGGTTTGAACCTGTAACAGATTTAGGTGAAAATTCATGCAAAACCTGTCAACTATCTCTTGAGGCATCCAATCCCACTCAAGCTTTGAAGCATTGACCACCTCTTCTCGTGTCTGTACACTTGTACCAATGAAATAATATTCCATCATTGCATCCTTGAGATAATTCCAGCAAGGCTCGATCTCGTTTAAGTCGGGTGAGTTTGCTGGCCATTTCAGAATACGGCGGATGCCCCTTGCAGCTGCCTCCTCCTTATCCATCCTTGCTACTGTTGTATGATTGTCTGCATTATCTTCTACTAGCCAACATTGTCGTCCTGCTTGCTCTTGAATGGATTCAATGAAAGGATAGATATGGCGATGAAGAATTTCATTACTATATATAAACTAATCCAAACCTCCACCAACACTGTGACCTCGTATTTCTTCATTGAACTCCCTGTAAGGACAGCGGGGCATATGGCAGGGGTCATTTGGTCCTCGATTGGCATTATAGTCAGCTATGTTTCGATTAAGTGCCTGCAAGTATTCGTATTCTTTGGTGTCTGGAACTGTAGCATTCACTCGGCGCTACTCCCTTCGCTGTGCTTTTTCCTCGTTTTCTAGGTACAGTTGCTGGTCATTTGCTCTTTGCTCTTCAGGTGTTTCCTTGACCCATACCCATAATGGACCTTTAAACCCAAGGGCAATTGTACCTGAAACTATGATACTGAAACCAGACTTCTTCTTATCTAGTATTGCTGTAGCGTAGGGATCTTCACCATTTTGTCTAGTGATATTTTGCGGTCTCCTCGGTGCTCCTACTTCGAAAATCATTTCATCACTGAAGACAAACGATTCTATTGGCTGGGCCAACCCCCATTCTACCAACTCCAATCTATCCAATTTACCTTCAGGCAAGAGAGGTGGCTTCAACCGGTGTTTATAGCTGAATAAATTATAATGTTTCTGCATCATACGATATGCGGTTGCTCAATTTCAGGAAAGGTCATAAGCCAGTGCTCAATATCTTGCAAAGCAAGTTCTCGCATCCAATTAGATTCTTCTGAACCTTTTGGATACTTTTGTGGAACAGCAGGTTCTGCACGGCTCTTATCTCTAGCGTCAACTGTTGCTAACAAATCCTTAATACGGCGAGTATGTGGGGAGCGTTCCTATTGACATATAATTTATTCCTGTTAATTTTCTAATCATAGAATCTTGATTTCTTCTCCTTACTAACCTCAATTCGTTTGAAGATCCGTCTTGCTGTTTCTTTATTGACTTCTAGGCAGACAGATACCTGGTCAAAGGTCATTCCTGCGCATACATGAAGGGCAACAATAGCGGCTTTGGTTGATATTGAAAGACTCTTTCCACTAGGCATTATGGAGTACTCAAGTAGATACGATGATGTTAAACCTTCTCGAATGTTTACAAAAGATTACAGGTTTCTTGATCACGCACTAATTATGCAATATCCTTGCACTATACTTGTTTGGTGGAAAAGTTCCGGCCCGCACATACTACTACAAATGGGGAAACCAATTCTTGGCTGAGACGCACGAGTATGCAGACTAGGGGGTCAAAGTTGGAGGTTACTGCTTCCCCCTGCGGTTTCCAGCCCCATTAAGTGCCTTACCTTACAGTAAGTTTACCCGGCTATATCCCAATAACAGGACCAAACATCACCAAACACGACTCGACAATCACCTGATTCGCATAGTATAATATCCTGCGAACTGCAGACATCAGTAGCAGATCACACTACCCTAGTAGAATAAAACCGATTCCAAAATTGGAACGTCCCTCGGCCACCCCCGCGGCCCTCCCTGCTCCCCATTGCCGAGTGATTCCCCATGACTACCCAGATACAAAAATTAGAGCCACGGTTGTCCCATCCCATATATCCGAAAAAGCATCCAGAAACCCGGGAATGGTTTGGACCGGGAGTGGTGTGTGGGGACGGATTTACACAGACGACCTGAGCAAGCCTTTGAGTGGACCCGGCCGATTACCGTTAATTGTGGCCTCCCGAGACCGCGCTTTGCCCAGCCGCCGAGCAACCATTCCCGAAAAGCCGAAAGGCCAGCCAACCATTGCTAGCCCCGCAAAAATGAAAGGTCAAAGCACAGCCCCTGAGGCAGCCAGACCTGCGAGGCGCGAGGTGCCGGTATCAGCGAATCCTCCACCGGACGTCAAACAGATCCAGTAGACCCCGTGGCACAACAAGGGCAGAACGCTCCCTCCACGGAGAAACCATAATTGTCATTTTTATTTTCTATCTCTATATCACGCAACATGCATAGTAGCAAGTGATGAATTTCTTAAATCGTTTTTCCAGCCGTCCGACTAGTTTCAACCACTCCAAGCCAGGTCTTCTGGCCCTATTCACCACACTGGCTTGGTTTTAACACGTCGAGCCCACTGATAGTGCTGATCGTGGATTCCGCTTATGGGATGACCTGGGAAGTATCCCGAGATGACTGAACTGAAAAATATCTGTTTACGAGGCACAGTAATGTGTCGGGAAATTGTCAACAAGAAATTCTATGCTATACAGTATCATTCTATAATTTTAATGGCCTTGAGCTTCATGGTTTCCCAATGTTTCCAGGGTAAAATTTCTGACAATGAAATCACTAATGAACCACCTTCCTCCTGGTGTCATACCCCGAGAATCCCACCTTCTTTCGCTTCTCAATCACCTCGAGCTACATACCGAGTGGGTGATACCAGGATAATTGAGTACCCCGAAATCAGTTCTCAAATTATCCAATTGGTTAAATATAACCAGGAGCATATCCCCTCACACTGGAAGTGGCCTGCCAAGGCCACCATCCTATGAGTCCCAAGTCCATTTCCCGATATTAACCTTTACGAACCTGACCTGTGGGATACCCAAGGCTCTGCTTTCACTGTGGTGCACAAATTGAATCAAAATTTTTACCACCGCGCAACGAGCACCCAGCCAGAAACCAGAGAGAAGAAAAAAGCAACTCTCATATGCGTGACTGTAGGGCTACCAGAACCTCCTAACAAAGAGTTGGTTGTGTCAAACTATGTCCCTTAAATCTTTGATATAGAAAAAGCAAACATTAATTACTGTACTAAACATTCAATCCTATCCCTGAGAGATACCGGCAGCGTAAACTATCCTGGACAAAAGCCTCCTGGGCATCATAGCGTTAGGAGTCTAGCAACTCACCCAACATGCGTTTATCCTATCCATCAGGAGCAATCACCAGAATAAAATCACCTAAAGAGGGCCCCAGTCAATCTAAAGGTCTCTAAAAGTAGTAGCGGTACGTGGAGCAAGGGGTTGGGGGAGTGCTACAGCTAGAGCGCTTACAGGTTAAGAATAAAATTACCTTTTCTCCATCCATCCCTGAGTTATCAACTACCGCTAAGTCACGTTGATTCTCATTTTACCCACGGCATGAAACACCACGGTATCCTCCACCCCACCCCCTCTAGTATCCCTCTATCACCTCGGCTCGTTTCGCATAGGGGTCATCTCCCTGCTTATCTTCTTCCCCTTATCTCCTCTCCTCTTCCCCTCCTTCGCATTCCGCCGTTAGCACCACCTTTCTCCTCTCCACTACTTTCTCCCACTCCCCCCACTCCACATAATGTCATTAATGATCTTACCCACAATCCTTCCCAAATTATTTCCTAATACCCCTTCGTCATTCCCTTGCATATTCGTTTCCAACACTCAATCATCACTCCTCACACTAAATCTCCTCAGCACAGAATCTCCCCCCAGCAGCACAAACAAAACTCCTCAGAACTTTCAGACACCCTCCAATCAATGTGCTCACCAAGCTCTGCCTCTGCTGCCCCAACAACCACCATACCAGTCTTCCCAACCATCCTCAACCCCCCCGACCACGTTGGTATAAAATCAATATATGCACTCCCCACTCTCAACTAGATGCTCTTCCATTTACTCATACCTCCATCGCTTGTATCCCCGCTCTCATCTATACCAATATGAAATACTCCAAGGCGACATATTCCAAGAAAGTGGGTAGGAAATACCAATTTAAAACAATACCGTGTGCTAGAGTGGTGGAGGTGGCACGTACACGATAGAGATGGGCCTCGGAGAGGGGCACTAGATTTTGGAGATCATGTCCGTAGCAAGGTGATTAAGCTGGAAATTTGGTAACAGGGGTGAGGTTGGGTGGCGTGATATCTACTGTCCAAATTTTGGCGGTGTTAGGGAGGTAGGTGAGGTCGAGCGGGAGATGTCGGAGTAAAGGATGGATGGTTGTCGAAAGAAGGTAGTAGGCACCAAAGTTGGACTAAGTTTGGAAAGCGGGTTAACCCTGTACCGTAAACCCCAAGAATGTAGAATGTCAAGGGATGAGCGTACCCGGGAGGTCCAATATTCGGTAGAAGTTGGTCAAGAGAGTGATAATTCGTGATCTGACTTTCGAGACCAAAATCCGAGATGAATTCGCAGTACAAAATAGTATCCATTGAAGAGTAACACACCTTATAGCCAGTGCTCATCTGCCACCCATGTATCCTATTTCTATGGACCAAGCACAGGACCCGCGGCGAAACCAATTGGGATAAAAAAAGTGTGGAAGATACAGTACACAGCAGGACATCTGTTAAAGATAGTACTGCATATATTGAAAATAGAGAAAAGGCGCAAAAGTAGATTGTATGCTCCTGGAGATACCAGGGGCTGGAGTTGTGAAACATGAAGCCTCTAAAGGCTCTAAAGGTTGCGGGCCGAAACGTGATATACCGCCCTGGAGATATGACCTCATTTTGTCACTTTGAACCTGGGCTCGACCAGTTCACAACATTAACGGACATTTACGACACTTCCTTCTACACCTCTGAGGATTCTCATTTGGCTACCCAGAGCCGTGAGTTAGCTCCATGAACACCACCAATCGTCGGCACCGGAAATATTGGGTGAACAGGGTCCGTTGATGACATAAAGTATGAAACATATGCGAAGTATGATATTGATATTTTTGGCTTCTTATTTATTCTTTTTCCGGTGATCCGAAGAGGTTGGAGACTTGCTAGGATATCTCCAACCTCTACCGCCT
Organism: Tuber aestivum; assembly: GCA_900010015.1. Taxonomy (NCBI): domain Eukaryota; kingdom Fungi; phylum Ascomycota; class Pezizomycetes; order Pezizales; family Tuberaceae; genus Tuber; species Tuber aestivum. The sequence continues at coordinate 481,295 of LN891024.1, read as the reverse complement.
ACCTATTTATCCACCTCATTGCCAAACTAAAAGCTATATATTCAAGTCGCTTTGGCGGATCTCGCATCGTGGACCGGTTTATATAAGGGTGATATCCCCACCAACCACCACCTGGTCGGGTTCATTGGGCTATATTTCGGATTAGCCCTCAACATCCCGGGAGTAGCCGGAAATCTAGGTTTTTTCCCCAAGCTCCATACTTTCAGAAATTCCTACAGGAAGTCCTCCGGTAAGAGAGTTGAACAAATGTTGTGAAGACTTATACTCACACTGTAGTTTTACTCTCCAAGCCTGTGCCATCCCCTAAAACAAAGCGGAGTCCTTCCAATATACTCTCCCGACCTCACAAAATACATGACCAATACCAACGGGATAACCATGACCCGTTAGTATCATAGAACCAGCGTTGGTACTAAGGGGAGGAGTCGGTTCTAAACACCAATGAAAGGGTTAGGGCTCAGGTTCATGGATCCCCCTTCTGGTCTTCGAAGGGGTTCAGAAATGTTCAAGTGTTGATCTTTCCTGTTGCTATTCACCATCGAGTGAAGATATGTTTTTGCTTTTTTTCCCCTCCCCGTCTTTCTCCCCGCTACCAACCCCTTCCTAGCAACCCCTTCCTAGCATAGTCAGTGGTATGTCTACGAGTAGATTCGACCAGCGATGGAAAATCTCCCCTCTCATCAGAGCTTACGCTCAACCATTTGCCCCCCCCCCGATCCGGATGAATAACACCTCCGGTTTGCATGCCCTCCATTTCCCCATTCAATATATAAAAGATAGCGCTTTCGCATTCAATTCTCACATATCTCCATCTACGAAATCACCCAAAGCCCAGGTCCAACTGCGGGGAAGGTCTCTGAATTCATGCGGAAAAAGCCGCAAAAAAAACCAAGAATTTTGCCTAAAATCACCACTGGCCAACCCCACCTTCGCAGGCCGCGCCACAAACCACCCCTTGAACCCCGCCCTCCGAATCCCCGCCCTAGTCCCTACCAGGCCCCCTCACAACACTGCATAGAACAACGGGGCTACGCCGGCTGATATGTCATGCATGAGTCATCACGTACATGAGTCAGGAATTGAGATCGCACGAGTACGAGCACATTTTGACACCACCAACAGGAATGAATGACAATAACTCCAATGCGCACGGAACGACTAGCAAGATGATACTTCCGTTGGTTACCACGAAGGGGGATGGTGGAACAGGAATGCCACAGCTGGGATGGAGAGACCTCAAGCTCGATATACCGGACAACCATGGTCGAACACCGCTCTTGTGGGCTGCAGAGAATGGGCGCGATGAAGTAGTGAAGCTGCTGTTAGTGCTAGAGAGCGTCAACCCCGATATGCCGAACAACTATAACCGAACACCACTCTTGTGGGCCGCCATGATGGGGCATGATGGAGTAGTGGAACTACTGTTGAAGCGGGAGGGCGTCAA
>LN891024.1:468159-479831 GCA_900010015.1 Tuber aestivum | reverse complement strand
TTGTTGGAGCGTGAAGGCATCAACCCCGATATGCCGGACAACCACGGCCGAACACCGCTCTTGTGGGCTGCCGTGAGGTGGCATGATAGAGTAATGAAGCTACTGTTGGAACGCGAAGACGTCAACCCTAATACGCAAGCGGATAGCGGCCGAACACCGCTCATGTTCGCTTCCGAGAAAGGGCACGACGAAGGAGTGACTATGCTGTTGGGGCGAGGTGCCGACCCCAATAAGATAGACAATCGTGGCCGAACACCGCTCTTGTGTGCTGCTAAGTCTAGGCGTGTTGGAGCACTGAAGCTACTCCTGAGGTGGGAGGACCTGAACCCCAATAAGCCAGACAACTCTGGCTGGACACCGCTCTTGTGGGCTGCCAGTAAGGGGCATGATGGAGTAGTGAAGGCACTATTGGAGCGGGGAGACGTCAGCCCCGATATGCCAGACGGGAGTGGCCGAACACCGCTCTTGTGGGCTGCCGAGAAGGGGCATGATGGAGTAGTGAAGGCACTATTAGAGCGGGGAGACGTCAACCCCGATAAGCCAGACAATTATGGCCGAACACCGCTCTCGTGGGCTGCAATATCGGGGCGTAAGAGTGTGGTTAGGCAACTGTTGGAAATGAAAGATGTCAATCCTAACACGCCTGGCAAAGATGGTCAGACGCCGCTCTCGCTGGCTTCCAGGAAAGGCCATATGGAAGTAGTAAACCTACTGCAAGCCCGTCAACCTGCAAACCCCAACACGGTTTAATCCCAACAACCCAAATCCTTCCCCATCGTTCGCAAAAACATGTACCGCTACCCTCCCAGCATCCTCATCGTCACGCACATATCAGTCAGCTCCCCTATATTTCTTTTAATTCCCTCCCTAGAGGGTACTACAACCCCGTGGATACCACTACCGTCCCTTCCCTTCCCCTTCTTCCGGATTCAACCCAAAGTTTCTTTTCGGCAGTGGTCATCCTGTGATAGAAGCTAGGAATTTACCATACACATACCCATCTCAGAACTTATAGGCATTCGCTAGTGGTCGAGTGGGGGTTTCTGATTTCATCCTCTTACTTTTCCCCACACCTCGATATACTACTCCTGTAATTATCATGGACATCTTTGGTCTCTGTTTTCGTGTTTATCTTCTTACTCCAATATACTAGTTTGCATTTCGGCTTATATTGGCCATTGCTGCACCCATATACTCGTGTTGCCAGGTTGAAACCGCCTCTCATTCGGCTGGTCACCCCCAATACAAGCGCGACTCCAATCCGGCGACTTGAGTGAATTAAGACTTTTGTCCATTTTCTACTGTTCCTAGGCCACTTTTCTCTCTTCCTTGGGTGATTCATATACTATACCGTGTCCCTATTCGAGCCTTCCCCCACCCCATATATGGTTATAGAATGCGTGACAGTTCAACCACAACCTCACGACTATTATCCGGACGGGATAGATAGAGCTTAATCTGTCGTTGTTGACATCGCATTATTCCAGGTCCGTTTCCGGACCCTAGGGTGACCGGGCACCCTGGCTACGCGTCTACGGGGTTGGAGAGATAGCGGCACATGACTCTAGGTTAATAAAGGTATATTTTGCTCGCCCCTCGTAGAGCCGGCGAGGAGGGCCTCAGAATTAAGTTGATAGGTGTTAAGGCATGCTTAAGGGTGTATTAAACCAAATGCCTGAAGGGAAGAGCTCCCAAATACATTTTGAATCGACGAGCGACCCAATCGATTAAGAACCGAAAGGACCCTAAGTTACTACCGACCGCTCTCCTGCTCTTAAAACCCTCGCTACCCAAGCGCCGAGTAACCAGTAATACCGGCCAAGATGCGTAAATTGGCAACACGGCTATTCCATCCTACATATTCCAAGGAGGTCAGAAATCTGATTTTTACTGTCAGGAAACCGAAAGTGATGTGTGGGGATCAGCGAAGGATTCGTACCGATGACCTAAGCACCATAAACCGTGCCCCCAACCCCCCCCCTGTACCGCGCTTTGCCCAAGCCAGCAGGCCAGCCAACCGCTGTTGGCCCCGCAAAAAAAAAGAAAGGTCAAAGCACACTTTCTGAGCCAACCAGTCCTACCAGGTATGAAATGCCGGTATCAGCGAATCCTCCACTAGATCTTAAGCAAATCAAGTGCAGACCCCGCCGAATGCTATGGCACAATAGTGGCAGAACACTCCCTCTATAGAGAAACTAGAATTATATCTTTGTCTTACGTAGCATATTCAGTACAGTAGCCACTAACGACTTTCCCAAATAATTTGTCCAGCGATCTTTGCAGACTAGGGTCACCATTTGATCACTTTGGCCATTCTCGCTTCATCTTACATAGCATTGGGACCCAATAATTATCTCCGTATCTCGGGAAGTAGATTTGCCAAGGAGAGGGTTCCGACACTACACTTTCCAAGCCCGCAGGGGGCTGGCCGTCCGACTACAGTAGTCCCAACCACCCCAAGCCAGGCCTTCTGATATTTCCCACCACACTGGCCCGGCCTCAACAGGTGGGGCCCACCGGTAGTGCCGGTCGTGGATTCAGGTCTCTACGGGATGGGTAGGGTTCTGGAATGTTCAATCCGAGGCACCCAACCCACCGGACAAATCTCCCTAGCTTAACTTCCCAGGCCAGACGGTACTCTCCTGCAAAGTCATGGCGGTGACATGGGAAGTATTCCGAGACCAGTGAACTGGAAAACTCTATTTGAGAGGCGCAGAATGGTGTCGGGAAATTTTCATAAGGGACACTACCGCTCTCCGGCTCGAGTGTTATTTTTTCCTTCTCTTTTCTCTTCACTACCAAACCCTTCCTGGCATAGTCAATGGGATGTTTAAATTCCACCGATGGCGGAGCCTTTCCCCTTTCTCATGGGACCTTATGCTCAACCCCCCGGTTCCCCCGAGCCGGATGAATAACACCTCCGGCTTGCATGTTTTCTATTTCCTCGCTCAAAATATATAAGATACTACTTTGCATTCAATTCAATTCACTAATTTGGAGAACCCGTACACTTTTACACTCACATTTCAATCGCGACCACCGTCCCTCGAAACAAGAAAATCTACTAGAGAACATTATGATGACTGAATTGTAACTACACTGCATGAACAAAAAAGGGTGTTGGAAAGCCGGATTCAGAATATATCCCTCTCTTGGCCTCAGCACTGCTGCCCACATATCTCCACCTGCACAATCATGCAAAGCTTATGCAAAGCTTAGGCCCAGATAGGGAGAAGGGCTCTGAACTGATCCAGAAAAAGCTGTAAAAAAACTAAGAAATTCGGCTAGAATCAACCCTGGCGAACTCTAACTTCAGTGGTGGTTTGATAAACCATCCCTTGAACCCCCCCCTCCGAACCCCCGCCTTAGTCCCTACCAGGCCGAGTCCCAACATTGCGTCGGACACAGTGAGTTTATATCGGCTGATTATGTCATTCGTGAGTCATCACTTACATGGGTCAAGAGCTGAGACTGCACAAGTCCAAGCACATTTTGGCACCACCATCGGGAATGAATGACAATAGTCTCAACACGCGCGGCACGACTAGCAAGATGACACTCTCGTTGGATACCGGAAAGGGGGATGGTGGAGTAGGAAAGCTACAACTGGGACGGAGAGACCTCAAGCCCAATATGCCAGACAATCGTGGCCGAACACCGCTCTGGTGGGCTGCCTGGGGTGGGCATGATGACGTAGTGAAGCTACTTTTGGGACGGGAAGACGTCAACCCTAACACCCGAGCAAATTGTGGCCAAACACCGCTCTTGTGGGCTGCCATGATGGGGCATGATGGGGTAATGAAGTTGCTCTTGGGACATGAAGATGTCAACCCCAATACGCGAGCAGATGACAGCCGCACGCTGCTCTCGTTTACTGCTGAGAACGGGCGCGAGGAAGTAGTGAAGCTGCTGTTGGAGCGAGAAGGCATCAACCCCGATATACCAGACAACCTTGGCCAAACACCGCTCTTGTGGGCTGCCATGATGGGGCATGATGGGGTAGTAAAGCTCCTGTTAGGATACCAAGACGTCAACCCCAATAGGCGAGCAGAACGCGGTCGAACACCGCTCTCGTTTGCTGCCGAGAAAGGGCGCGATGAAGTAGTGAAGCTGCTGTTGGAGCGAGAAGGCGTCAACCCCAAAGAGATAGACGACCGTGGCCGAACACCACTCTTGTGCGCTACCGAGAAGGGGCATGATGGAGTAGTGAAGCTACTCTTGGCGTGGGAAGACGCCAACCCCAATAAATCAGATAATGGTGGCGCAGGAGGACATCAACTCCGATAAGCCGGACAATAATGGCCGAACACCGCTCTTGTAGGCTTCCATGTGTGGGCGTGAGAGAGTGGTCAGGCACCTGGTTCGAAAGCTAATATATCAACCCTAACACGCCTGGCGAAGATGGTCAGACGCTGCTCTCGCTGGCTTCCGGGAAAGGTTATATGGAAGTAGTAAACCTACTGCAAGCCCGCCAACCTGCAAACCCTAACACGGTTTAACCCCAACAACCCAAATCCTTCCCTATCATCCTGAAAAACCGTACGCGCCGCCCTCCCGGCATCCCCATCGCCACTTACATATCCGTCAGCTCTCTTAGATTGCTTTCACCTCCACCCACGGGGTATACCCCAACCCCGTGGATATCGCCCGCCTTCCTTTCCTCTAGGATTCAACCTAAAGTTCTTGGGATCCATCATCCCCTTCGATCAAACTGGGAACCTAACATGCACATATCATACTCATCTCAGAATTTATGGGCATTGGCTAGTGGTCGAGTGAGGGTTCCTGGTTTCGTCCTCTTGCCTTTCAGCATACGTTTGATGTGCTATACTATCCTTGTAATTATGATGGGAGTTTTCAGTCTTTTTTTTTGCGTTTACCTCCTTACTATACCAATTTTTCATTTAAAGGTTTCTATTGGTTATTGTTTCATACCCTCAGATTAGATCCATTTTCCCTTTTTTTCCGTTCCTAAACCACTTCTCCTTCTCCCCCGGCCGAGACATGCAGTTACTGCGGCCTCACTTGAGTCTTCCCCCACCCAATTCATGATTCTTAAATAAACAACAGTTCAACCATAATCCCACGACTATTATCGAGACTGGATAGATGTAACTTGATCTGTCCTAATTGGACACCGCATTATTCTAGATTCGCTCCTAGACCCGAGTAAACAGAGTGCGAAGGCTGCGTTCGCACTAGGTTAGCGTGACAGCGGGAGCAATTTAATTTACTACTCATCGCTCCTATGCTCTTGAACCCTCACTATCCATCCAGCCCTCCAAGTACGAATTATACGCGGGTGCTCGCACTCGATAGTTCGGGGGGGGGGGCTCCGCTACCTGTCGCACGCTTAGTTAATCCTATTAGGCTCCTGGAGGTCTCTGGCTGGCCGCGTCCAGTCACGCCTAGTCTCTCGCGTTTGATCTTCCGTTTCTAGATTCCCCTCGCCAATCAGTACCTTGAGCTTTTGCCCACTACAATTCTTTCCCGCGCTCACACCCGTTCCCACCCCTAGCCCTCCAGACCATCGTGCACATGAGGGGGGAGGTACTCACCGGAAGCATTTGCGTTCCTACCTTTCACTTCGTATAGGTCGGATGCATGAGTTGATCCTTCCTTGCGACCGCAGGAGAGTAGACTTGCTGAACCGAATGCCCCCTCGCTCAACAACGAAAGTAGAAGACGGACCAACAAAGCGAGAGGAAAATTCTCGGTCCGGTCAGTTAGCTTAGGGCGGTATCGGTAAGGTAGTGTATGGTACAGTGCCAATGCGATATGGGGAAAGCACGTAGCCCTAGCCAAATAGTAGCTTGCACGCAACATCGAATCCATCGCGGTCCTAAAAGTTTCGAGTTGCCCGCTGTCCTCTCCCGACATGAAAAGAGGTAAAATTTGGGGGGACCGTGCCATGATCCCTGCTAATTATGTAAGCGCGCGCGGTTACTTGTGCACGATCGCATGAACCTTGGCACACTTACTGTACTCGTACACACTCCATCTACTCGAGTACCGGTATGTGACTTCCCACCCGGCTATCCCTCACAATGCCCCCAATCGCCCATACACAACCACTCAATGGCTGGACTACCCGTATGATACCCAGTTCACACCGCACCATACTCTACAGACTTCAGACACCAGTATCGCAACCAATTCCGCCACCCCCATTGAACGGCACCGATTCCAAAAATCTAACATCCTTCCGTCGCCCCACCTCCGAAGCGCCGAGTGGCCAGTCGCCCCTCCGCTGTGCAGCACCACTACTACTATCTCTACCCCATCCAATACATCAGGCAAACATTCTGAAAATCTGAAAATAAGTGTTTGAAAACCGGAAGCGATGCTTGTGAACTAATGACGAGTTCGGCTTGGTGATCTTCTGCTCTCTTACGAGTACTTCTTGCCAGGGACGAGTATGTTTGGCTAGCGCTTTAGCCTACGCCCGACCGAATGAGAAACGCGTGGGGGTGGGGTATTGGGGAACGCTTCGCGGAGGCCTAGAAAAGCTTTCCGGGGTGTCTGCTTGGAAAAGGGTACGGGAGCGGTTTTGTGGTTTTGTCCAGGGCCACACAGCACACGCGCAGAAGCCGGCCGGACTTGCCTCCGGAAGGGGAATAAGGGATGGGTGTGACCCCTCCAGTCCATTTTTGCTACTCTCCTTCTCCTTCTCGGGCGTAATGGCATTTTTAGCATTGGGGTCGTGAATGTAGCCTTAGGTATTCAAATAAATACGTATGGTAAAGCAACTTAATTGATACATAATCGCCCTCTACAGACGACAAAATCTTATGACTTTCAGGAGTGTATTGATACAAAAACTAGCCCTTATTCTAACCCGAAAGGCATATCCTAGATCGTGATCAACTATCATATCATGATAACTCTCGCTCATAATACTTAGCTCCACTATTTGATAGCGCGGATAGAGAATGATAACAACCCCCTTGGTTACTGCTATTCCCTTCTCGCCTCCTCGCGGCTTTCCTCCCATTGCCATTACCCCAGATCCTTCCCGGTACCCCGTATCCCAAGCGCTTCATCGCATTTTGCCTAGTACTCCTCTGGCTCCTCTTCTTCCCCATTCTCATATTCCCCTTCATCCTCCTCGTTCTCTCCTCTCTTCACCCTCTTCCTCACATACCTCTATTAACACCTTTTTCTTCTCTTTTACTTTCTTCCCCCCTCCCCCATAACGGTGTCAATGTTCACAATCACGATCTCTTCTAACTCGTTCCCCATAACCTCTTCGGTAGTCTCCTCCATGCCCCCCCTCGACTACATCTATAAAAATAAGCAGAGGCAGCACCCGCCGTGAACAAGCTTCTCTTCCATTTTCTCATACCCATCGCTCGCATCCCTGGGTCTCACCCGTATCCGTGTCCTTCCTGGACATCCCCCAATAGAGCCAAATATTGTGTCACAAGCGAATGTGTACGAAGAACAGTACCCGGGACCATAGGTCAGGAAATGAGGTAGAACGACGAATAGGCCCGGGGTACGGACGCGATAGATGTTGGTCCCTGACAGGAGCACCAAATCTTAGGGATCGTATCGGTGGAGATCAGTGCAGGCTCCGGGAACCTTCGAGTAAACATACTGGGTATATTTAGCTGGCGAGGGGTGTGCGTGGTGAAGCATCGTTCGCGAGCATGAGATTGTCCGGCTATGAGATTTTAATCGAGTAAGTTAGGGGTGTGCCGTGGAGGGGTGGTTGGGCCGGGATCTGGTAGCGGGGCGGAGCGAGGTGGTGTGGCGACTACTCCGTCCACAATCGCGCCGGAAGGGGGCATATGGAAGTGAGAGAAATATAAGTGCGCGAAGGGAAGTAGAAAGAAAGCGCGGATAAACAAGTGATGAAGCGCAGAGAGTGTATTACGTAATATCCCATGTTCCTGCAGCATTCGAGTGTATACTCGAGCAGGGTACCGGTAATTTACTGTGTTGGTGACTTAAGTTACCGTAACTACTCGATTGATAGAGGCCGTTGCCAAGGGGTGATTGGCGAGAAACCTCAGTACCACTTTCAGACAGGTGAGGATCACCCATACTCGCTAGCCAATTAGGAAGAACAATTCAGGATTGATCTCCTGATCGCTTTAATGTTTTTCTCCTACTACTAGTATTTCTTCCCTATACTCGAGTACTCGAGTATATGATAGCACATCCGGGGGCGGATGGAGTGGCGCCGAATCAGGGTGTATCTTATACTATTTCAGATTTTTTTAGGGTATCCCTCAGTACTGTATTCCTTCCTTGTTCTGACACAGGTGGTGATACAATGCCCTCAGACGAAAAGCTAAATGTAATTTTCCAGAAGACCTAGCTAATCAGATCTGTGAACTCCGGTCTCCCTCCTCACACCTACCTGTCCTGAGACGAAGCATACCGCAAGGGAGGGGCGGAATGGGCAGATGAAAGGGAAAGCGAAAAGAGTCAAAGCAGACTCAGCAAATATCTCGCTCGGTGGAAAAAAACAGAAGGGAGACCCCGTAAGGTCTCCACATCATCTTGGAATAGGGGTTGTCGAGGTGGAGATGAGCAAGACCAGCTTGTTTTTTAGTTAATCACTCTCAACACTTTTTTTTTCTTTCTTTCCCTGGGCGTCCAGTGTCTCCCTTTCCCCTCCTTCAACCGGCCGGTCTTGGGGCTAGCCTGGATATGTTTTGCTGTGCTGAGTAAAGCGTGAAGTACTCCATAGGAATGCTTGCCGGTTCTCCTCAGAGGGGTTACTCCTCTGCTTGAACTTGTAATCGTTAATTGAACTTCCAAGCCCCGACCCAAGAGGTCCCGGGTACTGATCGATCACCGCTGGGGATCTAGCGCTTGCCTCTCTTGGAACCCCCGGTTATCCGATAGTGGTCGAGTGGTATTTACGATCCCATCCAAGCACTCTTCGGTGCCCTATCAAAGATATGATATTCTTGTACTTATTATGGAAATTTTCGGTCATCGTCTTTATTTTTATTTCATTTCTTCCGTATATAAGATAAATTTTGCATTGGGACCCACATCCGCCACCCCCCGCTATAGATTCTAACTTTTCCTTCCATTTTTTCGTTACTCCTAAACCACCATTCTCTCTCCTCAGTGAGGTACATGTGCTGCAACCTTCCCTAAGTCCCCCTCACCCCATCTGCGATTATTGTAGAAACAGTGCTCGAACAGCAGCCCCGTGATGCCCACCAATAATGCCTGGATGGAGCCTTAAACCCTCTCCGCCCGTCCACACACCCATGACCCGGACCCCTTTAAAACATTTGCGGAAACTTTGTCACTATTCTTTTTATCCGGCCCCCCAATCCTCACATGACTACCCAGAGCGATGATATTGTCCTGTGAACACCTCCCCCCTTGTTGGTACCGGAAAATTGGGTGAACAGGTTAAGCTGATGCCAATGAGCATGAGACACAAGTGGAGTATATTCACATTTCTGGTTCTTTCCATTTTTTCAAGGATTCGGGGACAGATGATAGATGTTTTCTTGGATAACTCCCAACTTTCGCGACCTACTTGCTTCTCCCCTCCCTTGGTCGGACTGGAAGCCGCAGAACTACCAAGTTATTTTCGACGAGTCTCGTGTCGGGGGCTAGTCGACGCGACGGTGATATCCCCATCAAATCGCCACCCGATCGGGTTCACCGGATTACATATTGAATCAGTCCTCAGCGTATCCGAAATCGCAATTGCACTCGTGGGCCGAGCAATTCCTCCCCCCGCATGCTGGATTCTCTGAGCGTTCCCCGCTCACAGGTCCTGCTCTACACGGACAAGAGGAGGAAGTCAAGCACCTGTTGGGACGGCAACTGCCATTCGCGAAAAGTTGAATAGTCGTTTCCGTCGAGCAGCGATCTCTGGGGCCCCTTGGAAAGAGCATGAGGGGATTGGAAGGGTACCTTTTCGCCGGAAATCTTCCAAGCCCGACTGAACAGATGGCTAGTAGGGTGAGACCCGCCGAGTGACGAGTGTACGAATACCGATAGTCTGGCTCTGGGAAGGAGATGTGTCAACCCCAACAGGCTAGACAAATATGGCCAAGCACCAATACCGGTATCCCTTGAGGTATACCGAGAAGGGATTAGGAGCGGAGAGAAAAGCGGGAGAGGAAAAAGAAAACATGAATCATCACTCAGTGGTGAATAACAATAGGAAAGATCCCCGTTTCAACAGCATTCTAAGCGAGTTTAAATACCCGACTATTCTAAGCGGATCACAAAGCTTTATTGGTTCCAGGACAGGCTTAGCGTGACGGGCTCAGCATTTAACGGTGTCAGAGCGCCCTAGGGATACGGTAGTTTATGTTCCAAGCTTGCGCTGTCACCTCTAAACTAACGGGAAGTCGTTCTAATACGGTACGGTACTCAAGTACTGTGGGGAGAAAAATGTGTTTGTTTTATTTTGTTTGAAACCTGAGCTTGATTCTGTAATGGTGGTTAGGTTTCTGTTCCTTCCGTCGGGGTCCGATTGTGACTGGCCATGGTGATGCGCTGTGGACCAGAGAAGGGGAAACCGGGGATTTCTCTCCCTTCCCTGTCAAGCAAGTGAACGGAGTACTCGTACTGTACAGAGAACATTGGATTTCAGAACAACAAACCTGTGGATACGAGACGAAGACAATCTACAACTACAAAGTTTGTACCTACGTTTGGGAATTTACTCTTTTATTTGTTCTTTCCTTTCATCAATTTAATCTGTACGGACCTCTTTCGGAAAACCTTTTCGTGTGTGAAGGCTGGATTTGCCTGTTTGATTTGTAAGTGAGTGAAGCTTACTTGTTTTGTGTGTTTGGCTTTCCGACCCCGATCTGTCCCTTTTCAGTACCGATACTACCCTTTTTAAGTTACACAATAATACAGGATTCGCTGCAAAGGAGCTTTCCGTAGCCTAAACCCTCGGCCCCGCCATCGCAATCCAACTCGTACGAGTACTTGTACCCGGAAATCTTGGCACAAGGCGAGGCCAAGAAGCACTACCGATAATATTTCCGGACACTTGTTGAATTGCTAAGTAGTGTGGTAACTTAAGTTAACTGTATTGTGGACACCAGTTAGCGAGATCCAAAGCACGTTGCCGGCTGATCTTATACTATATCAGGAAAACGCTAGTCCATCTCAGGGCGCTGACGGGTAGTGGATTTCGCGAGATTTTATGGTAGAAGCACAAGTATGATACTGTACCGGTGCTGTAACTAGGACTCATACAACTGGCTCAATTCTGGCTATAAAAGGTTGTGTATGAGTCATCACGCATGTGAGTCATGTGGAGAAAATCGTGCGAGTTATTTTTCCACGACGATCGGGAATCAACGATACCCAACACGTACGACAGGACTTGCAAGATGCTCTCGTCAACTACACGGAGGCGGTATTATGGATTAGGAAGGCGACTACTGAGACGGAGGGACCTCAAGCCTGATATTCCAGACTTGCGCGGTCGAACACCGCTCTCGTGGGCTGCGGAGAATGGGCACGATGAAGTGGTGCAGCTACTGTTGGGACAAGGCGTGGACCCGGAGACGCGAGACAGTCGTCGCCGAACCCCGCTCTTGTGGGCTGCCATTATGGGGCATGATGGGGTAGTGAAGCTACTATTGGAGCAAAAGGGCGTTAACCCCGATACACGAGAAGATAGCGGCCGAACACCGCTCTCGTTAGCTGCTGAGAACGGGCAC